>VKOC01000707.1:0-105209 GCA_009364415.1 Spea multiplicata
GGGGCTGGTCTCCACACTCATGTGGAGACCAAAGAACCCTGTCTCCCATGTGGAGACCAAAGAACCCTGTCTCCCTGTCCCTGAAGCTGCCTCTGGCAGCTGGGACACAATCTCCCATAGACTGGGCCTACAGGACTGATCAAAGGGCTTGTGGGGGCTCATTTTTGCTGTTGCTGGTCTGCCTGGGTTTCCAGGCAGACCACCAGCAGCAGAGCCCCCTACAAAACGGGAATTAACCCCTTCAATGCTGTGATCGCGGCATTGAAGGGGTTAATGCTGCACTGACGCTCTCATGGAGCGATCAGGCAGCAGGGGGGTGTTGGGTCAGGTCCCATTCAACACACCACCCCCTTCTCTGAAGCTGCCTGTGGCTCCTGGGCAGACAGCAGCAGCAGTGCCCCCACGATCACCACGATTGTGGCGATGTGGGGGCTGTTTTTGGAGGAGACGTACCTGGTACGTCCCGGTCTACCGGTGACCTAAAACCAGGAAGTACCAGGTACGTCCCGGGCCTGAAGGGGTTAAGTCATATCTCAGCCCAATGACTCTTGAGAGAAAGTACTATTCTTACCGCTCTGTACCTTATAGATTTTTTCCTGGAACAAACTGGGAGGGCGCCATTGATACCCATTGATTAGTTCTCTAATGAGGACTAATGTGCTGTGTGAAGGGTGCTTTATGGTTTGCCAGGAACCCCCTGGGGTTGCGTAGGGAGCGGTGTTCAGTCTACAGCCTGCTAAGGGATCACTCTTTATGCATAGACTGGAGGAGGACTAGTCCCACCACACTCCTGCTCTACTCACCTCTTCAACCCGCTCGTTGACCCTGCACTTCACTCCCAAATCATCACTCAATGCCCAGCCCTGTCACAAAATCGCCCTATTTCCCCAGGTCTGTTTCCAATGTGTCAAACCGTGTTTGATCTGAATTGCTTGCAAATGCACTCAATGACCAGAGTTCTGAGCTGTGTCGTGGTACTTATTAATGTATGTAAATATTATCTTCTGCTGAAAATGTTTTACTTCTGACTTTGGAATATTTGAGTTCAATAAATCATATACAAACAACAAGAGATCAGAGTACGCCCAGCAAATATGATTAAAAAAGTGAGTTAAAAGGCAGCGCAGTTCCACTTATTCAGCAATACAGCCATAAAAAATAGATAGGACTTGCTGCAAATGGGGTACTTTGATGTAGTTGCGGGCATATAGTGTCATATAGTGTGATGGAATCCTCAATATTTATGCCTCATATAGGTGTTTTTAATAATATTTGCTGGGTGTGAGCTGATATCTTTATGTGTACGAATTGGTCATCTCATCAGCATTCCAGAATCTGAATAGGTATGCTTTTCACACACACACACATATACATACACACACTCACTGGCCACTTTATTAGGTACACCTTGTTAGTACCGGGTTGGACCCCCTTTTGCCTTCAGAACTGCCTTCATTCTTTGTTACATACTACAAGGTGCTGGAAACAGAGATTTTGGTCCATATGGACATGATGGCATCACACAGTTGCTGCAGATGTGTTGGCTGCACATCCATGATGCAAATCTCCCATTCCATCAGATCCTAAAGGTGCTCTATTGGATTGAGATCTGATGACTGGAGGCATTGGAGTGAACTCATTATCATGTCCAAGAAACCAGTTTGAGATAATGTGAGCTTTGTGACATGGTGCATTATCCTGCTGGAAGTAGCCATCAGAAGATGGGTACACTGTGGTCATAAAGGGATGGACATGGTCAGCAACAATACTCAGGTAGGCTCATTTGATAGTAAGGGGACCAAATGTCTCCCACACCATTACACCTCTGTTGGCTTCTCCCACATTTTCAATGCCGCATTGGCCAGATGCCCTTTGTGCTTACCAAAAGTCACATTTGTCCTGTGTCCTTAACACTTGGGGAAAAAAAGACTTTTCCCTGAAAGAGCGGCTCCCCTCCTGTAGCCAGCTCACACTACGAGAAAGGTGGCAGCCACGGCCAGGGCTCCTTTGATCGCTCCTTGGTTCCTTCTACATAACGCTACATGCAAACCCTAATAAAAAAAGGTGCATCTGCTATCCATTTATTAGTAAGCTGATCCATTTTCACTAAGACAGAAGTGCCACCTTGTGGTGGTTGTGCAGTTTAAAATTGGTTTATTACATTTTCTGTTCAATTGCTGAATTAGATATTTTCAGGGGAAAAAACATTATTAAAAAAAAAAACTTTTAGGTACCTGCAGAAATAATGATTGCTTGTGCTTTATAAAATTTATAAGAAGAATATAATGAACATCTGATTAAATACAGAGTGAGTGGAAACATTATTGTTCACCTGTTGATAGTGTCCGTTGATGACTGTAGACATTGTTTAGACATATAAAAGAAAGCCCTCTCTCTGTCCTTGGAAAAAAGAATATGTAGTGTGTGTATTAGTGCTGTAGTCATGAAAAGGGCAAACATAAATACATGGTTAAAATATGTAGTTAGCATCTTAGCTATTTTTAACCATACATTTTTTCTCATGGCTACTGTACCGTGTACACTAATAATGTGGGTATTTGCCTTGTCATTAAGTGGCTAATTATATCAGAAAAAAATAAATATATAGACCATGTAAACAAAATGTTTTAATAAAACTATCATAGGACACATTATAAAGTAATATAAAATCATGATAAAATACATGAGTTAGTGCTATTAGATAAAAATATGAAGTCAACATTCCCGACTCAAGCTCCTATACTCCCAGCGAGCCTTACACCCAGTACCACTGGTAGGGAAACAGGACTACATTTTGATTGTACTCATTTCTTCTGCAAGGAGGTATCCAAAGAGGGGCTGCTGTTCTGAAAATGGGTTGTGAATCCTGATTAAAAAAAAAGAAAAGATAAAATGTAAGATGACTAAAAAGGGAACACAAGAATGACATGTACAAAGTATGTTTTTTAATTTTCTTAATGGGGTATCTGGTAATAATTTACCATTAAATGATTAGAATGTATACTGAAAAATAAGTAATTTATAGAGAATCATTGAACTACAGAATATTTGTATTAATTCTGTTAATTGGAAAACAAAAGCAGCTGAATCTAAGAGTAGTAGGCATTCATTATTGCATAATCTAATTAAACTTTGAATAAAACATCTATGCTATAAGCCACTGAATATTTCTTACCTTTTCCTGGATTTTCATTTCTGGCTCCAAACTGATATCTAAGGTGCTTTCCTCTAAAGGAGAATCTGCCCTACTGTAAGCTTCATCAGAGCTTCCCTCGACCCCACTGTCGGTGTCTTCATCCATGGGAACAGGTGAAGGTGTAGCGGAGGAGGTCAGAGTGCAGCAGTTTGAACTTGAGAAGGAAACTTCTTCCAGAGACTCCAAAGACTCAGTAGAGGGCCAAGTAATACTTGGATGAAAGTTTGCAACTGTGTAAGCATAACCATCATCTCCCAACCTATTAACAAACATAAAAACAATATGTAATCCATTGTTAAAATAGTTGTAATTCAATGAACAAGATGGTTTGTTACTGATGCAAAAGAAAGAGACAAAGCACCCAAAATATAATATGTGTATTATATTTAACATACTTGAGAGACACCCTTTCACCAATGTTCAGGGTTGCTAAACAACATTTATAAATTGTATCTGTGTATTACGGGAAATATAAACCCAATTCAGTCATTGATTTCCTTCTGTCAGGTATGTGAGAGGGTATATGTATGTGTCAAAGAGGGTATGCATGTGTAAGGGTGAGAGTATGTGTGTGAGAGGGAGTTATATGTCTAAGAATGTGTTACAGTAAGTGTGTATCCTAATGTATATGTTAGTTACTGGGGAGGGCAAGGCCACTCAGCTGTACCTGCCCTCCAGGCCAGAAGATGCCAGTCCTTCCCTGCTGATATAGCAATCTTGCCAAACATACTAATGGAAAGGTTTTTTTTAGCTCTCTCCTCTAGTCAATGCAAAGTCACACTGTTGTCACTAGCAGTAATATTAATGATCACTCACCTGCATGAGACTTCATAAGGGTCAATCCAAAGAGTCATCTCCTTGGGAAGCGAGAGTTCAGAGTATATAAGGCCACTACATGAACAGGCATCAAGAATGCCATCATCCTGATACTGCCTGTTGACCCGAATGCACCTAAAAACAAAGTCACACATTAGATGTCACACAACTAGAAATCAAAACATCGACAAAACATGTCTGTGTGTTTCACTGCCTACCAAAAGCAATATTTGCACAGTATAACCAGATTATTATTATTCTGATGAAGGAATTATTATTATTCTGTACAAAGAAACGTGCATGTGGCCTTTTAATTACTTCTGATGCTGCTGTAATCCAAAAATAATTCCAAATGCTGTTAAATAGTTTTAATTAAATCAACAATTAAAACTGTTAATGACATCAAATCTCAGTAGTAATTTGTCTGGCAAAATTAACAACGTGTGGATTCTTAGTAAAAGCGGTGATGTAGATGCTTACCTGTATGCCTGTCCTCTAATTGGTTTTTCTGAGTACCAGTGCCCTGTGTATTTGTGAACCAAAATCTCAATAAGTTTCTCTCCAAAAGTCCACACTTTTACCGGGTCCAGTCTGTTGAATCTGTTAATAAGAATTTTCATATATTCTACGGCAGCCAACAACTCCTCTTTCATCTCCACGGGAATAACAGTTGTCATTTTATCTGATGGGATGAAATGAGTGTTCTTAATGTGTAATCAAATCTCTAATTATACATTTTATCTTCAAACACATATTTCCAGCCTTTACCATCCAAAAAAAGTGGAACGTTGCTAAACTTAACACACATATATAAAGGCAAAGTATACTCTTTAATTACTGTAGGAATAAATATTTAAAATATAGATGTCCATGAGAAGAATTCTGTGTTTACTCCACAATAAATTCTGTACTTGTCATGTGCAAATACCCATAACTACTAAGGGATGCTCTACAGTGGCCATCCCTGCTGCTGGCTTAGGTGAGTGACGAGAAATATAGCAACAATATAATATGGCTCTCGAAATGGGGGTCTTAAGACAAAATAAAAGTTTTTCTGATTCATCAATATTTTTTATTATAAATGTATACACACATAGCCAAAACATATAGTCAAAATATACTTACATTAGTGGTAGAAATGGGAAGGTGTCCAGCCTGTTGATCTCGAATCTTGGGGTTCTCTCTTCTTTAGCCCAAGTGTCCTCAGATACCCATAGGCATAAATGCCCATGTTGTCTTATATAAGGCATGAGAACAAAAGAGGGCGTGTACACTGTGTGGAGCCATTGGCGAATCCAATGTTTTGGTTGTGTCTATGACTCCACCCACTGGGCATAACACAATGGAAAGTTGATTAGTTCATTTACATTAAACTACCCTACTGTGAAAAGGTAGACATCTTCCAATTTAATCCACATAGTAAGCCTGCTATTTTAACACAGAGACCCTTGAAACTTTATTAAAAATATATCAAATATTATATAAAGTCATATTATTATTACTATTTTTATTTATATAGCGCCTAGAATTTACGCAGCATAGATACATTCAAATTATATGACAAAACTAGATTTGACAAAACATTACTTTAAAGTTTACAGACTAGAAGATATGACCCATACAGCCTCTCTGGTGTACCCATTTTGGTTATCTCTATATGTGGAACTATATATGTAACTTTACTCAAATAAATATTATGATTTGGCTACAGTCCAACAATTTGTACAAAATTGTGTTATTCTATCTAAAAAAAACAAACAATATATGTCAAAGGAAAATAAAACCTTGATTAACCAGTACTGTTATTTTATTCCTAAAGCTATAGTTTTTTTCAAATATATAAATAAAAAATAACATCTTTGGCAGATATTAAAGGGTTGTAGATTGTTCTGTAATAAATAGTTCAAATTTATTTCGTATGACCTTGTAATACACAGCTAAAGTTTGTATATGTGGGCATTATTTATAGAATATTTTGACTACTTGATCTGTAAATTATTGTGCTATCATTTCACGATGTAGCTTGGATTGTATAAAATAACTTTCACACGTATTTCAACACATAAATGATGAATTAAAAAAAATGCGTTTAAAAGACTTTGTTTTTCAAATCTAACTCAACATCACAATGACAGTTAGTACGTTTCTGCTGGCACACTTTCACTATCTATCTTATGCTAAAAGACTAGACGGCCACCACAATGTTACACCTATACTGAACATTTAGTATTTACACATGAAAAAGCGTGGTCTTTACATGTCTGACGGTGGAGGCCTTCTCCTACAGTGTTTTTCATCTGTAAATGCCCAGCTCTGCCAACGTATGTGACCGCCATTGTACCATTTTACGATCAATGTTAAATGACAATAGCAGTAACTGAATGCTGTATCTTTAAAATATCACTGTTTCTTTACTGAACAGGTGATCAGATTTGCAGAAAAAGAGAAGGGGAATACAAAACAAAAATTTTATGCCCAGTATAATATAATGTTTTATGAAAAGACAGCTCTGGAATCTTAGCCCAATCTACTAGACAAATACCCTGACTTCTTATTTTACTGCCTGTGGAAAACAATACAATAGCTCCTTGTTAATCCCCCAGTCTGCACCCTGACTCACTAATGAAGCTATATGTAGGAACAGACTTTATTAGCATTGCCATAAGGAATCAGCTCAGTGTGGTGCTTCAGCTGGGAACCTCACATCAAATATCACATGACTAACAACAATGGCCGCCTCCAGGTCTGAGAATAAACAATGTTTATTGGAACAAAATGACATAAAACCAGTTTTTTGTTAATGTTATCCTACATTGCAGTATAAAGCACTGCATTTTATGCTCAAGTTAGAAAATATTTTTTTGTGTTGGACTTTTCCTTTAACTACATCCCAGTTTTTATTTAAATGGTAGATAGAAACTGTAACATGAATAGGACAAGTGTATTAAAAATTAATCTTAAAAGTGTAAATGGAAAAGAATAAATGCATCAAATCCTTTCTTTAACTTCTGAGACCCTGTTCGTAGTATTTTTATACAAACTTTACAAGGTGAATGGCTGTGGCTGTGAACAATATGATTTTATACAAAGTAAGGCACAGCCTGTTGGGTTTTCATGGTGATTATTACTTATTAAGGCAAACTTGATTGTAAGGTTTAAATTATTTATAATCATAGGTAAAGTGGGATTAACTCTATGATATTGACATTTATTTATATATTAGCATATAATAAACCTACTATGGTTCTCGGTAAATTAACATTATAAAAGACGTATCAATGGGGGGAAAAAACACCACTTGTGTTATAATACAATCTGCACTTGAAAATAGGATTTTATCAGTAACTAGCACTGCTAACATTGATATACAAATAGTCTATAAAAGAGGAATTACTTTTATTTATGCAAATGATTAAAATAACACAATCCGTTTCATTATTCTTTCGTAATTATCAGCAGACTGAGGGAATAAAAAGCGCAAAGTGCTTTTTAGGAATCAGCACCGTCTCCAATGTTAGAATGGACAGGGAGCGCACATTCTGCGTGAGGGCAACTAACATTAATGACATCTGCTGCTAATAAAGGCTGCAATTATTTATTAGCAAACATGCTCACTGTTTATAATGTCATTGGTTTATATTTATGCAAAACTGGAAAAAACATTTTTTTTTCTTTTTACTCTAACTATTTGAGTTCACATGGCATGATCCAACATCTAACAGAGAATACATACACCGAGGATGCCCCAGCATATCTTCTATGAATAAATCAGATAATGATGTGCATTAGCCATAGCTTCCTCCACTGCGTTTGGCCAGTTGACCATTTTTAAAGATAAAAATAGGTTGAATCAATAATAGAAAAATTCTGTTGAATAATCATTTTGTCCTAAAGTATGTTTTAATTACATGAGTGAAGCACATTATTATAGGTGTGGCTAAGAGGGCAATTACATTACCTGCTGTATCTTATGGCGTCTCCAAGAACTATTCTGTTCTACTGTATGTTTTATTTACATGATTAACCACATTATTATACGGTAGGTGTGAATACGAAGACAATTAAATAATTATTACATTATCCAAAGATACCGCTGCGACATCCAAGACATACCGAGGTCAAATGTAATGTAACATTGTCGTCTATGGAGTTATAAATCTTGTGTGAACATGATAAAAGTTAATATGCAGACGTTGCAACGTGACCTGAAAAGGCCAGTTCCTTTCAATATACAGTTATATAGGTCCTGGCTCAAGCCAAGTACTTGTATTTCAAACAATATGTGTATAATCTGATCAAATATCCTATAACATTCAATAAATAGGACATAATACATTGTAATTCACTTTTAATCAAGGAATGGCATGCCCATAGGGTTTGTTTCCACAAGATGTAATATCTGAAGGATTTCTGGTGGACCCCCTTTAACTGATTCTCCCCTAGTTAAAGTGGAGTTCATTCAAAGTTTGATGGTGTAGGTATATGGTACTGTACCACCTATATCATTCCTGCTACTGCTGATTGCCCAATGTCTTTCAAGAAATAATTATTTAATCATGTAAAATGTCACCTAATTCATAAGATTTGCCTGGAACACTTAATTGTCACTTGGCACGAAAGCAGACACTGAAAGGTTTCTACCATACAAACTGAAAAAGTTCCTGGATGAATAACAAAAGAGATCTACTAAAGTTGATTTGCGTAACATACAGAGGATGAAATCAATGCTTTGTCTGAGTGGAACGGCACTTTTAATATAGTTTATTGCATTTCTGTATCATTTCCCTTAACACTTCAACTTTATTTTGTGACTGAACAAAAAATCAGATTGAACTTTACATTGTCCATCTGTGGTGACAATGTCCAGCTGAGGTGACAATCTGTGATAAGATAATGTATTTTGTTGTAGCCTTGGACATCAGTTTGTTCTAGAGATCTTATCTCCAGGTGGGAAGGAGGATATGGTGAACAACGCATTATTAAAATATCACCATGTACTTTTAGTTTGAAAGGATCCATAATTATGTCACATTGCACAATAAAACAAGAATATTACACAGATGACGGATCTTGGTCAGATTATTTATTTTGTCGCATATGGATTTTCCATATACAATTACAAAGAATGCCTCCAATTGCTACTAGAGGCTGAAACACAATGTTATATACATTAAATGTAAAGCATTAAACCTAAATAACGCTGCATTGTTCCTCAAGTGGAGGCCAACATGTTTTTTTGTATGGCCCTGGCCAGTGGAGTAGGTCCAAGGCCAACTCACTCATTATTTCTGTTTGCCCTCATGAATGTATTATTTAATATCAGAGGACCTGCTCTCTTCGCACTCTTTACAATGACCAGTGAATGATCTCGGATGGCTCCTCTCTATTGCTTAAGAACATCCTTGATCAAGCTAGGCACCTTCAGCCTTTGTGTTTGACATTCAGCCAAATGCCAAACTACGGGACTGAACTAGTCAGCAGGACTATAATTGTACAAAATTGCAAAAGAAATACAAGATACCCTGTTTTATTTCTGATCAATTTTGTTTATCATTAATAATATGATTGTGTAATAATGTTAAACAACAGTGCTCGTTGCTCAGCCTCACACTGATGAGTCCAGCCCAGAGGAGGCTGGGAGATGGTACAGGAAAAGGGACAGCGCTCATCACTCCTGCGTGACTATAAAACCGCACCGGGGCAGAATATCAACAGCTTAACACATTCATTGCCAGAAATACCTGTAATACTTTGCAAGCAATTCTGCATTCCTTAATCCCCCTAGTGTATACTATTTTCTGCATTGAGATTATTTTATGATGTGTTCAATTAGAGGTTAATAAAGATATATTTTTGCGTGTGATATATTAAAAAAAGCGTGTAAGGAAAAACAAGGGGGCACCCGGATTTGAACCGGGGACCTCTTGATCTGCAGTCAAATGCTCTACCACTGAGCTATACCCCCATACCTTTGCACCTGGAAATATATTCCTAGATTGACAGGTACAGTGTATGAACAGCTTGAGGTGAATGTTCCCCATTATATGTTATGTTACAGGGTTGGAAATTATTCTATTCACATAAAACACACATTAAATATATAAAGTCACCCAGGGTGATTGTTGTGTACACTGTTTGCAGCACATATGGAATGCCTTATCACTCCTGCTCTATCTTTATTTAGCACAGTATCCAGTGAATCCCAGATGTTGCTTTAACAAGATCTCTAGTGTGATAACTGGGTCAGCTCCCAGATGCTCTCATCCCAAGATAGTGAACAGCACACCTTTACTAACATTTACCTGGAGCTAACGGCACGATTGTTTGTCTTACCTTCTGGTTAAGATAAAGGGCTGCATTAGGATTAATCCTTAATCAGATCTCATGATATATTGGATCAGGAATGAGGTGGAACTTGCATTGATGCAAGGTTGTTCTGCTGAAAATGTTTCGGATCTGCTTCCTGTACATTGCTGCCTACCTGTGCAGCGGCACCCTGGCCTCCTGCCCTAGGAGATGTACTTGTGACTCCCCAGCGGTAACTGAGTGTTTCCGGGTGTCACATTTACCCAGGGACATCCCTGCCACAACCAGAAAACTATATATCAGACACAGCAAAATTAGGCAGCTCCAGGTACGTCCAACTACTATTCATTTTTATTCATATAGCGGCAACAATTTACGCAGCGCTTCTTGCACTAGATATATTCAAGGGGTATGACACTATTTGTGCAATTATTGTTGCGTATAGTTCAAAAAGTGTTGGAGTAATTGGTGTTTGTTTCAAAAGCTCTTTCATTATGCTGTGTATTACCTTGATTAAAGTTGCAAAGTCCTAAGAATATAGTAATAGTTTATAGTTGAGTATCTATCTATGTTTACCCCAACATCAGCCCTTAAGACAATTACCTGGGGTAGACACCAACATTGCTCATGGTGGACATTAACTGGGGTTTGTGGTGGACAATCTAACTGCCCTGTGGACCTTCACAACCCTTGCCACGGACACTGGTGCCCTTGTGCAGACACTTTGCCAATCCCTGACAATTACTGAGTGTGCTCTAATATTCATCTTTCTGTAACATACACTGAACTAGAGCGTCAGAGGTTAAGTTAACTGAGAGGGAGGTAGAACGTCAAGCAGCTTCCCCGCAGAGGTGGTAGGGGCTAATACATGGAAGGAATTTAAACATTCATTAGATGGGTAAAAGGCCATTATGAACTTAAAGGGAAAAATGGGCACACTAGATGATCCGGATGGTTCTTATCTGCTGTAAAATTCTGCGTTTCTATGTTTAATGGGTTTACTCTGATATTCATCTTTTTTATAAAATAGCCTATATTCTGATTTATGTTAGAAAGCTTACAGGAGCAAGGCAATATGAATCAGGTCACATAGCCACTAGCCAGCACAGGTTAAAGCAGTCATTAATGGTAAGATAGTAGCTCTAAATGGGTCCATATTGTAAACTTATCAGCAGGGTGTACTTAATGTATCATGTATAACTTAACATAAAACGCAGTATGTAATATTTTGAACACCATATTTGCTTTAGTAACCAGGTTTCATGGGCTTTGCTTTGTTTGCTTTGCCGAACACATCAGTTTCATAAATATGTTTTTGAATGTGACAAATTCTACTGCCCACAATTCTATGAACTCACTTTGACTATTCATGGCTCTGTGCAGATATTTGGGTCAAAAAAGGAATTTTCAATAACTTGTAAAGTATCCATACATGGAATTCAATAGAAAATAGCACACAATACCATGTTAGGAGCCATACTGGCCTCACTCCTGGATATTGTCCAGTGCTGGTAATTCTAAATTTATTTTAACCATCCTAAAATGTTGTAATTTGTTTTTTCCTAGATTTCCGACTTCAGTAGAACCCTAGGCTTGCAAGAAGTGTCACTTTTTTCTAGTGGAACAGATACTGTTGAAAACAATACATTCAAGGCACTGAGTAACTTAAAGGTCCTGGAAATCTGGAAAAATAAATTGACAAATATCCCTGGATTGCTGCCACCAAATCTAGAAGTCTTAAAGCTGGGAGATAATTCCATTGGTTTTATTCAACGCCATGATTTTGAAGGTTTAATGAAACTGAAGGTGCTTGAGATGCAGAATAATATACTAAGCATGTTATCATTTAATGTATTTTCTGCACTTTTACATTTGCAAAGACTGGTCTTGGATAATAATGGGATACAGACTATATCTGGCCAATCCAGACTCCCCTATCTGCGATATCTCAGTATGGAAAACAACAACCTACAATATCTCGCTGACAACTTTTTCACACATTTTACAAGCTTACAATACTTGGGACTGTCAGGAAACCAGCTTCTAAAGATTCCACTTCACCTACCCAGGGCTCTCCAGCGCGTACAGCTGAAGAGAAATAAGATAAAATATATAAAGGTCAAGGACGTCAAACATTTGGAGAATCTTTCCGAGCTTAATCTCTCCGAGAATCATCTTTCTTCTGTAGATGGCATGCAGTTTCTCAGTAACCTATCTTCTGTTGATTTATCCAGAAACCAACTTGTCTCTCTTCCTTCTAAACTTCCAACCAAGCTACAGAGGCTGGACTGCAGCAATAATCAGATTTCTAGGGTAACAACTCATGACTTCAAGGGCCTTCAAAACCTCAAGCATTTGTTCCTGGATAACAATGTTGTGAGCCAATTTGATGATAAGGCACTGCATTGGTGCGTTCAATTATCCAGCCTGGCAGTGGAACAAAATCAATTAACTTCTGTCCCTTTTGGGTAAGTCGTAATTATGACTATACTACTTATGAGCGAATTAGCTTTTTAAAAATATCTCCATGCCCTGTGTGTTCATGTATGTAAAAGGTACAATGATTCATTTACAAAGCACGAAAGCTAGCAATTCTTCCACTACAAAGTGTTTTTTTTTTAGAATGCTTGGTTTAATTATTATTATTTGTTTCTTAGATCTTTGTTCATACAGATGTTACATAATTCTTTGTATATTTCAGGCTCCCGGTAAGCTTAACAAGGTTGGATCTTAAAGGAAACATAATAGAAGATATAAGTGAAGTTAGTTTCGAAAACCTAAAAAAGCTCCAAGTTCTGAATCTCCGAAACAATAAGATCACTACACTGGACCATCAACTCTTGGAATGTCTGACACGACTCCGGCATCTATATCTTGATGGCAATCCTTGGAATTGCACCTGTAAGCTGTTAACGGTGAAAAGAATCTTGATCGATAAAGGAACTGATATAAAAGGTGGGCAGTGCGCAGAGCCTAGCTCTATCCGTGGAGAAAGTTGGATGTCATCTGACAAGACTTTAAGACACTGTGAAACTATGTATAGTTTTGACAAAGGAAAAGAAAGCAGGAAAAAGCTAAAAACTGAGGAACTGGCAAATGTGGAGATACAAACTGAGGAAGATAATGATGATGATTACGATTATGACATGGAATACTAATTTCTGTTTGCAGAAATGCAAAGGTTGCCAAAATTGGTAACCTAACAAAATAACAGACCGTTGCATTTTCTCTCATTTTATTATTTCTTCAATTTAATCTTAAAATGTGTATTTCTCAGAAACTATGAAATAAGAAGGGATGCTTAATAATGCACAAAGAGAACAGCACCCTAGAGTTACTCTGTATTGACATTTATTAAGCAAGAAACAAGAACTCTGCAGCAGATCATATAAATGGATATATATTGGGGCGGAGTGACATATGGGGCACTTGAATGGAAACGTACAGTAGTCTGTCTATAAAATAACTTGCATTTTGGCTGTTTCTTCCAAGGATAAAATACAAATAAAGCTACTTGTATGTAAATAATTAACATTTGTGGAAGAAGCCACTGATCTAATATGTGTTATATCCCGCAGTCCACAAGGCCTGCTTTATACAAGATCCTCAACTTAAATAGAATAGTATATTTTTGAGGATGGATGGTGACACCCAGGGCCGGCCCAAGACATAAAGCCACCTGGGGCAAAGTTTAAAATGCCACCCCCCCTGACACCGGAAGTCATTATCTACCCTTCCTCTCCCCCCGTTGTACTTCACTTACCTTTCAGCAGTCCTGCGGCGAGTCTCCCTGCTCTGCCACGGTGGGCGCGCCGGAAATGACGTCATATTCCGGCGCTCAGCATTATAAGCCGGCACCCAGACCGAGCTAGAGGGGAGGGGCGCCCCGCTCTCTCCTCCGCAAAAAAAAAGGCGCTTGGGGTGGCAAAGTGCCGCCTGGGGCAATTGCCCCACTCTGCTCCATGGTAGGGCCCGGCCCTGGTAACTCCTGGAGAAGACAAGTACTGAAAGCTTTATTTTATCCCTTGAACTGGCCGATTTAGACCATGGAGGTTTATGCCTAGTTGGTAAAGCCTTCTAGGGCTGTTGATGTTCAGTCACGTTCCATGAAAAGAAGTAGTCAGTAAGGTTGTGCCGGGCAGCTGCTGGGGCCTGCCCTGAGTCAGTACACCAGTCACGTGCCATCTGTAGACTCACGTGAAGACTGGGCTTGACCCAATGGTCATTTTTGCTACAGCTATTGCATAAGTATATGTATATGTATATGTATATATGAATGTATAAGAACACGTAAAAGAATTATCAGCTTGTGTGTGCGTATGAATACTACATACTTTCTGGCAGCATGATGTTAGGTATCAGGCAGTGAGTTGTGATGGGCTTTACAGCATGTGCTTGAATTACTGTGCTGTTCCAACCAAAGTCCATGCCACAGCAGTTCATTTCAGGCACACTTTATAATCTTTCTGCACATGCCCGCCACGCTCCCAGGTGGCGCTCTCTCCAAACGAACCTCGCTCCCGTCCACTCTGTGATTTACTAAACCCTTTTGTAGGTTCCGGCTCCAACCTTCGCAGGCCACGTCACTCAGCCGCTTTCCCGCGGAAGTGACGATTCCTGATTTGCTAGCCAATAGCTGACACCGACGTGCTCCCCGTGTTGCCGGTTGGATCATAATGTACGGGAGCGGGGCTGTGGAGTTACCGATGGCTCGGTGTCACTGACGGGGTGTCGGACATGTCCGTTGTGTACGCGCTGGCCTGGCGCTTCCTGCACGTGGCGCTGTGGGCCCAGCGCGCACTCCTCTTGTGGCTGCTCCGCTTCTGGGACTGGAGGCTGTGGCGCGCGGCGGTCGCTCTCCTCGTACCGAGCGACTTCGGCCTCCGCGAGCGAGCAGGAGCCAGGCGGGACTGCACGTACCTGTCAACGCGGCGGGACCAGCTCGCTCAGCAGCCGTGTCGCTGCAAGGACCCGCGGCCCGACTGCGACTGCCGCTACCTGAAGCACCGGTGTGACTGCAAGTACCTGCAGCGGCTCCAGTGCAACATCCCATTCACCAGGCAGCAGAGCGACTGCAAGTGCCAGCAACAGGTGCAGGGCCGCTGCTTAAGGACTGATGTGTCCAGCCTGGCCAAGTTGCCCGTGCACGTGGGACTGATCATCAGTGAGGAGCAAGAGAGCTACACGGATGTAGCCAATCTAGTGGCGTGGTGCATGGCGGCCGGCATCTCCTATGTCAGCGTGTATGATAATCGAGGTATTATATCCGTGTACCTTTGATCTGCCTTGGCTGTCTAGTCTGGGAGGATGTAGACTGGAAGTAGAAGATCGATAAGCCAGTTTATGGCAGCTGGTCTTTAGAGATGGCCTTTTCAGTGAGATATCTCTGTATTAGCTTACAGAGAAGATGGTAGAGGCTGATACAGTGAGGGGATTTAAACCTGTATGACATAAGCATAAAGTGATCCTCAATATAACAAGGACTGATTAAGGTCCCTGCATCAGGAAAGAGACAGGCGAATGGTTCTTATCTGCTGTCAAATTATGTTTATAAAACATATCTTACTGACAACTGGAGAACCTCTACTGATGTATCCAGTCAGGTTATAGTACCCAAGCAGCCCTGTTTAGGTGTGCTGTCCCTGCCCGGACTGGCACTTTGAGGTGGCGGTTGCCTGGCGACGTCAGTGTGGCCGACAGCTGGATTTGTACGGCTGCACCATACAGATTTGTGCTCGGTATACCCGGCTGCGGAATACGTGAGCAGAAACAACTAACACCCGAGCTGATTCACTAGATGTAGAAAAGATGTTCTGATGTCCTCACATTTGATGACTGCAGGAGGAGGTAGTGAATGTAGAACAATGAGTTACCAACTCATGACTCTGTGACTTGCAGATACGTCATGGAAATGCCGTCAGATGTCTTTATTTAGTGTGCAGGACTGAAAACGATAGAACTTGGGGAACAAATGACACATCTGCTTTAAATAACCCTGCTGTTGAGCGGTGCTCGTTATGTGGCAAAAAGACAACACGAGTCAAGAGCATTTTCCTTTGAGACACACGAGACATTGCTCTTCAAATGCTTTTTCCTGCGACTAGGTGGGATTCTACCGCATACGTTGGCGACCCTATTTGTGTGCTTAAAGGGAAATGCATGTGGTTTAGGGCCTTACTTGTAATTCGCTACATCAGAGAAGTATTCTGAGTACTTTAACATAATATTGAAAAAAAAAATAGCTTCAGCTGCCCTCCTCCTTCTCCATCGTGACAATTCTGTTGGACCAAGGAGGAGAAGAGCAGATGCTGGAGCAGGGTTGCCTCTAACGTGCTAAGTAAGGGCTATATTTATTTGAAGAACGCATATTAAAGTACTCTGTCACTATTCCTCTGTAGTGAGGGTATCGGGGATACTAAAATGTCCCTTTAAGAAAAGAAAACTGGGTAGGGTGGTTCAAGTTCCCTTTTGCTGACTGGTAGACTTATGCCTCTTCAGCTATGTAGGTTAAAGATGAATCCGAGATGTTACAATAAAAGTAGATTGTGCAACATTGTAGAGTGTGCTGGAGCACTTGTTACGTGTTATAGATTGTACTTGGAGATAGAAATTTGTTTAAGCTGTCTGCTGAGCTGCATAAAGCGTTGTGAGAGAGGTTCTTAGGTGACGTTCTGATTGCCTGGATTGCCGGCTTTCTCAGCGCCCTGCCTATCAAAGTACGCTATCATTTCATTAAACACATTTCATTGAGTGGCTATGTATCATATGGCGGTAAAAAGACTTTTTTTCTATTCAAATTGCAAACATGCTCTAGGATTTTGTGTTTCGAGGTGGAGTTAGTATCACTCATGATATCATGACTAAATTGCCCAATCCAGTTTAGACAGACCTGACCTCCTAACAGAAATCAAACATGTTTCAGGCATTTAAACCGGAATACAAGAATGGTACTGAATGGGTTAATGCCCCCAAGTTTTTCCAGAAAGCATATATTTAATCATACGAAATCTAGCTTCGTTCAGCGTTTTTCCTTCTCACTATTGGTATGGGATACCCAAACACTAATAGATAGGAACTGAAAATGCGTCTTATCTCTTAATTGTTTTTACGTTTAAATCCTAATAGGGACACACAGAATGACAGATATTATAAGGTTTAGATGCTTAGCATTTTAATATATAAAAGTGGAACAGCATTTTAAATCCATCAACTACTGCTGGCTACACTGTGTTAGAGAAGAAATAGCCCTGTCTACATTTTTTAATTATCATTCATGGGCATTATGGAAAACACCATGAATAAAGTGATGAAGAACTGGAATAAAGAGAATAGCTATGATTATTTTAATTTAGATTACTTTAGTTTTAAATCATATCTAACATATTCAGCCCCTAAAACATCAGCAGCTGTTCCTTGAAAGTTTTATGGTCTTCCCCATTTAATTGCATGGGTGTATTCTGCAGAATTCAGCCAAAAGCATTTGCCCTGTTCCCCTGAACACATCTTCTGCCACGAGATATACTGTCCTCTAGTCAGCTTCATCTCTGGTGTGTGTGTATACGTATCCTGGACCTTTGTACATATATGCTCCTGTATTCCCTACTATGTTTGTGCAGATAGCTTAATGTAACAGAACATACATGACCATGGGTGCAGCCATTCAACCTTGCAGTAGACCCTGCTGGCTATCTTTGTCTTTAGAACAAGTGATGAAGGCAGGGAAGTTAACAGTGAGTTTTTGTACTTTAAATATAATATGAGAGATCTTTTAAATGTTAAGGAAATAACCTATATTTACAGACGGAGGTAGCAGGGGTTGCAAATTCTAGTTGGTTTAATTAAGCCAATAGTACTTCAAGGTGATCTTGAACAGCATTGCTTTCTGGTAACTAGTCGGTGTGGGTTTTAGATGGTTTCAGCTGCTTCTGCCTGTTTACCGTTAAACACAAATCCGGAACAAGTAAATAAGCTAATAATGACTCGCTTTTTTTTGTCCTTTAAGGTCTCTTCAAACAAAATAGCTCCAAGCTGATGGATAAAGTGTTAAAACAGCAGAAAGAATTATTGGACCATGAGTATTCCAAGAACACTTTTGGTTACGCAAATGGCAGCGTTGACAAAACAGATAAAGGTATGTTTCTCAGCGACGTGAACGTTCATGTGGAAATAGCTAGAAGATATGAGCAAAAAGTACATATAATAGGTTAGTTCTCAATGCGCCAATTGTTCAGTTTTATTAAATAGAGAATACTCTGTGCTAACAGGAGGCGCTTGTTTACTGGACTTTCCTTTATTATGTATTGCTAATGGCATCCTTCTCCTGCCAAGTCCTTTAAGACCCTATCGGATATCAGGCTTAATATTCCCCTTGGGAGCCGATGCAAGCTCTGGAACTTGGCCTTTATTGTTGTTGCAAGCTGTATTTTACAGGTTAAATTTGACATTCAGTCCTGCTGTAAACTCAGAGCCATAGCTAGCTCCTTTAGCGCCCGAGGCAAGAATGGAAAATTGTGCCCCCCAGCTATATTTACAGAGGCTATTTTATTTACACTGCCCTTACACACACCTGCCCATAAACACACACATACACATACACGCTTTAACACACACCTGCCCATAAACACACACAACACATAACACTGCTTACACCACGCAGCCCATAAAAAGCATATACACATACAATGCCATTTCTACTTGTGCACAACACATTACTCACCCTTGCCTTTTACAAACATATGCACTATAAACACACAGCTTACAAACACACATACCTACACTGCTCTTACACACACCTGCCCATACACACACGTACACTGCCCTTACACCCCCTTCTCCCCATCTCTTACCTTTCTCATCTTCCATCTTCCGTTAAATTTTGGGAGCTCGAGGGCTATCACTTCAGACCTTCACTATAATTTGTCGGTGCATAGTGATTAGGGAGCACTGAAGCCGAGGTCTGAAGTGATGGACCTTGCGCTCTCTAAAGTTGGGCCTTTTAGAGAGATTGTGATCTCCCAACCAGACCTGCAGGCCGCAGCTGCTGATCGATCGGCTGTGCGCCCCCTCGCAGCTGCGCCCGGGGTGCTAGCCTCTCTCGCCCCACCCTTCCTACCGCCCTGTGTAAACTACTTCTGTACAGGGCAGAAAAGTGATCTGTTGTCTTCTATTGTGTGTCATATGTCTGTCTAAGGTTCATCAGAGCAGATGCCATTAGTTGCAGTTTTACATTTAATTAAACTTGGTATGGGTCTAAGAAGCATCCACACTAAGAAATCTCTAAGGTTGCCCATTGAAAGTGTTATTTATCTTTTTACTAGAGGTTGTGTCTTCTGTTTCTGTTGTCTTTTCTTTGTTTTAAATCTGGAAAGCAAAAAATGTTGCGTACGTTCCACTAAGCCTGTTGTATGTCAGGGGCGTTCAACGTGTAGCCCGCGGCCCAATTGTGGCCTGCTGGACTTCGCGTGAGCAGGGCCGGAAATCTCCCGGTGGGCCTATTAATATTACTCTACTAGTCAGCTCATGGAGACTGGGTGTTCAGTCTAGAAAGATATGTATATATCATTCTATATATCTAAAATGTGTGTGCCAATGTTTCAATCATCTTTCTATGCATTTTTCTGTTACGTATTGCTGTGTTTTATGTTCTGTTAGGACTCTAACCCCAGTACTAACGCTTCCCTGTGCACTCTTTAGCTCCCAGCCATTTGCCTGTGGTCAATATACTATCTCCAGAAGATGGAAAGGCTGAAATTGGAAAAACTGCCCAAAGATTCTGTAAGTTAGTAGCAGAGAAAAAGAACCAACCAGGAGACCTGGATGTGAATGTATTAGACAACTTACTAAGAAGTGAGTATGTGTGCAAAAACACTTCCCTCCCGATTTACTATACGCGACACAAAAATTGCTGAGCTAATGTGGATTTTCTTTCCTAACCCAGGTACACAAAGCTTCCCTGACCCTGATCTAATACTGAAATTTGGTCATGTAGCCAGTACTTTAGGATTTCTACCATGGCACATTAGACTTTCAGAAATCATGTAAGTATATACCAGCGCTCTATGGGTGTGTTCAGAGCCCCCTCATCCGGTTAACTGAATCAAACTCTAGCTCAAATTTCAAGTACAAATACAACGATGCCTGCATTTAGCTCTCATGCCCTCATTGGAGATAAGCGATATTAAGCGATCTTGAAATGGCAAGCTGGTCTCTTTAATAGTGTTGCTTCTTCCTAGGGAACTCAACTGTTTGTATGTGCTATAGCAAGTTCAGGACACAAGCCCTAAAGTAGACCTCTCACGGTTTTTAGATGTAACTGTAACATACATGTAAGCAGTTGAGTATGCTTTGGAAATGTATTGTACACACGCATACAGACATGACAACAAGCCAATATGGGGTTTCTAATGGAACAAAAAGTATTTATGTTGAGCTATTGCAGTCGACATTACATTGTTTTGTAGCTATAATTTTAAATTCTAGAGCTGATGTAGACTAAGCAAGTGCACATGAAATGTTGAATTGTTTTTTCCCCCCTCCTCAGTTCTTTACCTTCACATGTGAATATACGCTATGAAGACTTTTATTTCGCTCTCCGTTGCTACGCGGGCTGTGAGCAGCGGCTCGGGAAATGACCTTGTCACATGAGTTCCACCCAGCTTCTGTCTCAGAAGGACTCCATACCTCTGTTTACAAAGGAATGAGATCCAGCCAAGATGGTTCGTGGGTCCTACCCCAGCTGTGGACTTACAATCTGTCATCTGTCTGCTCATTAATGTGTCTTAATGCACAGTTTGAGAAGTGTCAGCAGCCAATTCAGGGAAGCATGAACAATAAAACTTCTGAACTCGTTTGGTACAGATTGTGTGGATAATTCTGTTCATGTCTCACGTTGGTTGCCTGATATAATCACAGTCGGGCCTTTTAAGATATCTGCTACCAAACGCAGAAGGCAAGGTGCTGTTAAGGCTTTGCTACATCATGAAAGAGTTGCACCACACCACAAACTACCTAATAGAAAAAAACCTCCGTCCTGTTTTGTTCCCCTTCATTTTTGTTTTGTTGACCAGAGCTGAGGGAACATTTATACGCACACCTGCTGTGTGAAAGCTAAAGAGAATAAGTTCACTGCAATAAAAAAAGGGTTTTGTGCATTTTGTCTACCAAAAGCATAGGATCGTCGATTGAATTTCTTGAGCGAGGGCCTGCCTATTGATGTGAAACTGAGGTTTTTGTTTCCCATTTTAAGAGAAGGACAAAGTTCATGCAACCAGACCAAAAATGGAAGTTTTTCTTTTAAATCGTACGTTTGGGAATTAATGTAGCCCACGAACAACACTGTTTTTTTTTTTTTGTGTTTTTCAATTGCACTGAAATTACAGGATAGCCAACTGAGGAAGTCTGATCACAAGCATGTGATTGAAATATTAAACGTATACAAGCAAGGTAACCTTGCAAGATGTATTGAAAGCTTCTCTGGTATTTTGCAGACACTTGTAGTCTCTCACTGTTTTTTCTTTGCATTAGGAAAGGCCGGTCCTGGCGAGTTTCTCCTGCAAGGCTTAACTGGCTTTTTATAATACGTAGCTCGATGAGATAGCTATCCGTTCCACACGATCACCATAGCTCTCGCAGGAGAACCTTGCTTGGGTTGCCTCTTCGTAATGGATAGTGAAATTAGTAAGTTGACTGCTGCTTATTTGGAAACCCCTGCCTTAGAGAATAACCCCCACTTCCTGAATTCAGCTTCTCTGCTGTGTTCACATTGAAGTCACCAAAATCAGCTCAGGGGGCTGCTTAATGTGATTTTGCCAAGTGCTCTAACCCTACGTGGAGCTGGCCAAACATTCACTACGCTTTAGCTAGACTGGTTAAGTCCATAATTCTTTTCAGTTCTATAGGTAGAGTGTTTTACCATGTTGGCCACAGTAATAATGGCGATGGGTACAACTGGGGGGGGGTATTTATTGGCTGAGTACAATTAGTTCTACTTTGCCAATAACGTTTATCCCATTGACTCCACCTGTCCCGTATTTTTTAGTTAGGCCTTTCAGTATTTCAGACCAAGCTTGTATGATATGGTCAATTTCTGAGTCACTGCTTTAGCACTTATCCTTTTTTTAATGCATTTTATATGCTGTAAAGGCGGTAGGGATTTTACCGAAATCTCCCTAAAGAAGTTGCTGTTCATCTCAATTCTTTCCACAGGCTTGACTAGTAATGTGTTTCGATTTTGTTTCAGGATTGTTTTCTCTTGTAAGTAGCATTGAGAAACATGCACTGCCTGAAATCCTGGTATGAATTTTTTTTTTATCTTACAATACACTACCATTCAAAATTCTGGGGTCACTTAGCTGTTTTCAGGAAAAATAAGGCGATTTCTAGCCGTGCTAACATAATTGCAAAAGGGTTTTCTAATGATCAGTTAACGTTTTGGATTAGCCAACATAACCATTTGATCACAGGAGTGATAAAGGCTCTCAATACACCTGTAAAGATATTCAGATATCGGTTCCAGCTACAACATTAATAATGTCTGGACTGTATTTCTGATCCATTTGACGTGACTTTAAAGGACAAAATGTTTAATTCCAAAACAAGGACATTTCTAAGTGACTCTAAACTTTTGAATTTTAGTCTACTTCATGGTAAAAAAAAATTAAGACCCCTTGTGATTAAATGGCATCATATTTTTCAGAAACCAGGGGATATGTTTGGAAATTAATTTGACTTGTTTCTAAAAAGCCAAATGTAACTACATATTTTCATTACCATTTGTGTAGTATATGCTTCAAATAACACTTTTCATTTTTTTTTGATCCTCAAAACAAGTTATATTTAGAACCGTAATAAACTGCAGTTGTTTGATACCCACAATAATTTAAAAGTGCAATAGTGTCCTGCAGTGGACACAGAATTTCAAACCTGTGTGAGTCCCATTTTTAAAGACATATTGTGTATTAGGTTTTAATTAAGTTTGAACTTTATTATATATCGACTAAATAAATAGGCTCATTGGAGAGATGAAGTTCTTCCACCAAAATTCTGCATGCATTTTGTTTTGCGTTTCAGTGGAAACAAATTGCAGTTAATATCTAATAAAATGAGCTGCACCCTCTTTATGTGAGTATTTCTTAAGACTTTCCTTATACTGTATAAGCAATACTTCACAAGTCCCCAGAGTCTGGGAGACCCAGGCCACGTCATTTGCTGCTTTCTGATCTATATAATGTATGTTTATTTTAAAGGAGATGTTAATAGAAATTACGCCCCGGGGCACATTCCTTCCCTGTGATATAGTAAGATATTTGGGAACGATCGCATCCCCATGAGTAGCAATGGGTATAATACAATATATTCTCAATACTCTCCTTTTCATTAACATTTTTCTGTTTCCCATCTAAATATATAGTCGCCAGTCTTATACCTGTATTTATCGGGATTTCCTTTAAAATGCAACTTTTTAGCATTCAAATAGATAGACTATCGGAACATTAATTAAATGCTGCGAATGCTAGGTTAATTTAATGCAAAAAAATATTATGCTGTTTCTGTGCTTTCCTAAGTCCTCTTTACACTACTTTGAAGACATACTTGCGTAAAGGGTGTGCATTAAATTATATTTTTAATAATCCTAAATTTGTTCAAATTGCACTTGAAATTTACCTACGCAGCCCAATTATGGGTTTATATTAAGTGGCTTTAACAATTATGCCAACCATTTTATGCATCTCTGGGGCTTAATCTATGAATGTATGTGAAATGCTAATATCAATTCCATATACTTATCCATGCCATTCGTACAGAGGAGTATTTTTGTGTCCTGTTTTGCAGTAATGTCTGGCTACATGTACATATTGTGAAAAGTTTTTATGGTTTAAATATATGTACCAAATTTTAATATTGGAACATGAAACATTGTATGAGAATAGTTTAAAAATAAAGTCTAAGATGCTAATCTTGTTAATAGTATTGTGATTGGGCATGTGAGGTAGGATACTTGTCAGCCTGCTGTTAAAGCTCACCCCAGAGGCTTACCCAATGAAAATGTCTACTAAAACAACATAGGGTTATTTACTAAAAGTCATTTGGGGTTGTTTTTGTGGTCGAACAGCTATTTAAGATTGTTTCAACGTGCAAATTTCACTAAACGTTACTTAAACGTGTGTGTGTGTGTAGGATCAATTATGGAGTCGCCCCATGGGGCTTAAATAAGTAACATTAACTCTTTATCTGTCACCCAGCATTTTTTACAAAATGCCCCTTATCCCTTTGTTATTATTATTTATAGTTTATATAGAGCCATCAAATTCTGTGGCGCTGTACAATGGGTAGACAGGACATAACAAGTAGTATGTAACATAACAGTTTGACTTACAGAGACAACACATTAAGAGGGCCCTGCTCAAGCGAGCCTACAATCTAGAGCAGGGGTGTCCCAAGTTTTTTCTGCAGTGGGCCGCTTCATCAGAAACGTGTGTGTGTCGCACGCAATTTTCACTCAGAGAAAATATGGCCTTTTAGCTTTATAATGGATAATAATACAGGGTTAATTTGGCAATAATGAAAAAAAGCAGTGGAAAAGTATTTTGATCAACTTTTATGTAATTCTATTAATACTAAATTACTTAAACAGTAAAACAAGTTTAGCCAAATAAACCTGCACAAGCCTGGAGCACACTGTGGGTAC
This sequence comes from Spea multiplicata, assembly GCA_009364415.1. Classification (NCBI taxonomy): domain Eukaryota; kingdom Metazoa; phylum Chordata; class Amphibia; order Anura; family Pelobatidae; genus Spea; species Spea multiplicata. Next base: position 25,005 of record VKOC01000707.1, read on the forward strand.
AAGAAGGATTTAAGGTGGCTGGCGCACACACAGAGTTGATCAGGGCCGGATTAAGAGCATCACACGGGCCTGGTTCTGAGGATTTTAGTGGCCATTTTATAGAAATAAAATAGAATTCCTCAGCATTGATGTATACTACATAAAGAGAACATCAGTACTCGGCAGATAATATAGGATAGAATCTTATGTGGTAGGACTGAGTAATCGGTACACTAAAAAAGTCAACACACGCCTGAAGCCACAATTTACTGCTACTAATCCTTTTTAATAAGAGTAAATAACACAAAACATTTACTTTTCCTCTCACTAATTTCTGGGCCAAGAAAGTTTTGTCCTCTGAAGTGACTACAAATTCAGGGGGGTGTTTTATCTCTGGATAAATAAAAATTCTATTTATTCCTACACTAAGTGCCAGAAAACAGAACACACACACACATCCCCAACCCCCCCCACACACAGGGAAATTCACAGTGGGCCAGTCCGGTCCTGCTAACGCCTCTGATCTAGAGGATATGTTAATCTGAATCCTAATTTGGTAGTAGATTGAAAAATAGCATTTGGTGGCTAAAATATGGAATGCATGCTTCAGTTCAGTCCTCTGTTTGACATTGACTTGTAATTGACATGTCAGATTTCTACAGAGCCTTTTGTCATAGGTGCTCTTGAGCCGCTTTTGGAAGTATCAGCATTTCCTCAACTGAACCCTTTGGTGAGGTGGTTGTGTTGGGGAAAAACTCACCTGGAGGTTTGCTTAGTAGATAGACTGCATTGCTGCTGTATTTAGTTACTGGATTCAGAAATTGAGGCTTCAGTCTCTCTCCTCCTCCTTTTTACACTATAGCACCATTATGTTCCATGACACTGTACAATGGGAAAACAGGACATAAATGGTTAATTACATTAGAATTTGGACTTGGAAACAAAAAACATGCTTACAGTCTTGAATTTGCAGCCCTTGCAACAAAACACCCAAGTGACTGTAAAAGCCAAACAATTTAGATCAGTAAAATGTCTAATTTACATATTATAATTATAAATGTACAAAAAAAGAGAAATTCATAATGTAAAAAAATCAATTGGCCAGTTGGTGGCAGCATAAAGCAGGTTGAAACGTTCTGTGAACCGAGACTATTAATCACCCTAGTTTAGTAAAATGTATTTTACCAAAAAATATATTTTGTTATAAAACATATATTTAAAATATCAAAGCCTATACAAAATCCAACAAACAATATAAAAATTAAGTGCTTTAGATTAAAAAAGTCCCCATGTATGTATCTATAAATAAGCAGGATAACAAAAAGATGTATAGTGTAATATTTACTTCAATATTTGCAGAGAAAATAGAAGTCACTTCAGAAAGTTATGACGTATTCATCCCACTATATGATCCAAGGGCACCTCTGATGTCTCAGGATGAGGAAATTTAGGTTTCCAAAAATATCAAGAGGAGACAGATATATATTTGTAATTCTGTCTTCAGTATATAATTATTTTACTTCAATAATGCACTAACATTTGTATAGTAAAGATCTGTGAAAAGCTAACACAGGGAATGTATTCGTTTTTCACATGTTTAGTGGTTATTCCCACATATTGTAGGCCACAAGGGGATTCAATTAGATACACGATATGGACAAAAGTATTGGGACACCTGACCATTACACCTACAGGGACTTTTATGACATCCCATTCTAAATACAAAGATATTAATATGTAGTTGGTCCCTCCTTTGCAGCTGTAACAGCTTCCACTCTTCTGAGAAGGCTTTCCACTAGATTTGGGGGTGTTTCTGTGTGAATTTGTGCACATTCATCAAGAAGAGAGTTTGTGAGGCCTGGCAGGCAATCTCTGTTCCGGTTCATTCCAAAGGTGTTTGATGGGGTTGAGGTCAGGCTCTGTGCGGGCCAGTCAAGTTCTTCTACATCAAACTCATACAGCCATGTCTTTATGGACCTTGCTTTGTGCACTGGGACATTCATGCTGAAATAAAAAAGGGCCTTCCCAAAAATGTTCCCACAAAGGTGGAAGCATAGCACTGTCCAAAATGTCTTAGTATCCTGAAGCATTAAGGTTTCCCTTCACTAGAAGTCAGGGGCCCAGCCTTTGAAACACAGCCCCATACCATTATCCCTCCTCCACCAAACTTTACAATAAGCACAATGCAGTCAGGCAGGTAACATTCTCCTGGCATTCGCAAACCCAGACTCGCCCATCAGACTGCCAAGCAGAGAAGTGTCATTCGTCACTTCACAGAACATGTTTCCACTGCTCTAGAGTATCACTCGATACAACTCTTGGCATTGTACTTGGTGATGTGAGGCTTGCATGCAGCTGCTTGGCTATTAAAACCCATTCCATGAAGCTCCTGTTGCAGTTTTTATTCTGATATTAATTCCAGGGGAAGTTTGGAATTCTTCAGCTATGGAATCAGCAGAACGTTGGTGACTTTTACGCACCATGCGCCTCAGGAATCGGAGACCCTGCTCTGTGACTTACCCATGTCTTCCGCTTCGTGGCTGAGTTACTGCTGTTCCTTGACACTTCCAGTTTCCAATAATACCACTTACAGTTGGCCATGGAATATCTATCAGAGATGAAATTTCACAAACGAACCTATTGCAAAGGTGGCATCTTATCACGGTACCATGCTTTAATTCACAGATTCTTCAGAGCAACTCATTTTTCTCACTAATGTTTATAAATGTAGACTGCTAATTTGGGAATTAACAAATTGTGTAGATTTACCTCATCATCATGGTGATGTGAATCGCTCAGAATATCTAACCAATAAAAAACAGTAGTTTTGCACAAGTTTTGAACATGATGCTGCTACTTGGACTTGGATGGTGATGAAGACAAATTAGAAAACAACTGGTCTGGAAAATCGCATGATGTTTTGTAAGGAATTACAAATTGTATTACTACTTCCGAGCTATTATTATATTGAAGTACACGTTGTGACAAGGCTGCTTTAAAAGTTGCATTATCATCATAAAAACTGCATAAAAGTTGGATGTCTTGGAGTCAATTGTGAGAAGAAAATCGAAAAAAGTGTGTCTATTAGGGTGTCAATCACCACCTCATCATCACCAGTACCAGTGCCACCACCCCCATCAGTGTCTATATGGCAGTGAGTCATGTTGCACTTCCAACAACTGGGGCGGAAATTAACATTATGAAATATTTCATCATTGACACACACTAGTAATGCGCTAATATGCTACATGTACAAGAGGAAGGTAAGCAAAGGCAAAGATTTCAGACACATTCTCACTAAGACCTTATATTAATTATATAAACAAGTGGTTGAGGTAGTTATATGCACTGTATATCAATATGTTTTTTTTTGGAGTTGAAAAGCGAGAGATGATGTGATAGAAACATTTAAATATATCAAGGACTTTAATAACGTACAGGAGGAAAGTTTATTTAAAAGGACAAGAAATGTTCCAACAAAATGTCATAGTCTAAAATGAGAAAGTCAGAGGCTAAAATGTAATTTAAGGACGTTTTATTCTACTGAGAAGCTGACATATAAGAGCCTCACAGAGGTAGTGGCAGAGTGGCTGCATTTAAATATGCATTTGATGGGCATATGGCTGTCCTGAATCTAAGACAAGACCAAAGTTTGAGACTTTACAGCTGAAGGCAGGCTAGATGGCTGAATTACCTGACATCAATTTCTTACGTTTTTTTTTTTATATTTTGGATTTTTGTTTTGGTTTGCTCTCTAGAAGTGAGTACTACATCATAACTAGAGATCCCATATAGGGTATCTTCAAACCCCAGGGATCTCTTCTGAAACAAGAGAAACCATATGTGATGTCATGAAGACTTTGGTGATACAGGGGAACCCCTCTAGCAAAGTCCACAGTGCTCTTCTCATACAGCTGCAAGCTCTGCTCTCTTGATCACACTATTAGACCTTTGAGTCACCCAAGGGGATCCACGGCAACATCAGCAGTTACGTCAGTGGAAAGAAACAGAAGTTCAGACATTTAAATCCCCTTAATTTGAAGACATTCATTTCAAGCGCTCTCACATTAAGTCACCGACCTTCGGGCCACATATTTTGGCCCCCTGGGGGGGGGGTAGAAAGCCTGAGCTCATTGGCCAACAGCAGAGATTTAGACATTGTCTAAATAATTTAATATAGATTTTTTTCTGTTATGTTCATATTATTGTGAGTTTCAAAACACTATGATGACCTCCCCAAAGGGGTTATTTTTTACATTTGTTAGTTTATATTGTCAAGTTAGCGTGGAGGGTGGTTAGTTAGATAGGGCTAGGTAGGGGTATAAAAATAAAAAAGATTTTTTGGTAATTTTTCCTATTTATACTAACTGTACATAATTTATCTGTAAAACTGTGACTGTTTTTTTTACCTCAAGATTTTATTAATAAAAAATAATGTCTTACATTTACCAATGAGTTTTTTTAATGTGTAGATATATATAAATATATATATATATATAATATAATATATTATAATATAATATATATTGCAACTCTTACCAAGTTTGTCTAAGGGCTGTCCTGTACAGCGGCAATTACTTTCAAGGGATCCATGTAAAAGTGGATATAGAGGCAAAAGGCAATAATTCGTTGACCTTATTTGCATCGCCACCCAGAATTCCTTGTGTGTGGCAGCACCATGAGATTCTGAGGTAAAAAACAAGCCTATTTGCTGTCTGTGTCTGTAGATGAGTGTTAATAATGCTTCTACTAATATATATATATATATATATATAGGTACACTCAATGAGGGAAATAATGGATAAAGAAAGACATAGCAAACACCAAAATTCGTATGGTTCTGTAATTTAAAATAGCGCTGGTCTTTAAGTGGTTAATTATTAAACTGTCAGAATGTGGCCAATGTAAAGTTTGGGAAGCCGAATAAAGGCCCCCAGTGACCTGCTCCAGGTCGGTATCAGAGATGGTGGCGCTGTCCAGCTGCTGAAGCAAACTGCCGCGCTAAAGGACGACGAGAACTACGAGTCCCGTCATGCACCAAGTCAAATACGAATGGTCTCTGGAAAAAAAAAAGAGCAAAGACCCTTGAATTGGCGCTCTCTATTGGTGGACGATGGGCTCTGCATGACAAACGCGGGCTGTTGGTAGCACAGCCCACTACCCTCATATTCTTACGAATTCAGTTGCTAACTCACTCACACCCGTGTCCGCTGAGAGTCCGTGACAAGAACACGAGCTGCAGCGCCCACGGACAGCGGATTTCAGCCAAGATTTGGGTGGCGCGTTGCCGTAGAGACTGAGCGCACCTTGCGCGTTGGCTTTGTTGTTGCGCCCGTTCATCGGAATCGACCACTTCATCACAATTGAGTGACTTGCTCTAATCGTGTTGTAGAACCTGTGGCTTCTCATTGTCCTCCCTGGAGCCTCTCCGCGCCTTCTCCGGTTGCACCAGGTCCTGCTGCAGCTGGCAGGATCCGGGCTGGGGCTGCTGAGCATCTTTCTTTGGTAGTCAGAAGATGCACCCAGCCTTCTGAAACCAGAGCAGCGATGATTCCCGAACAGACAAACCATGTCGTGTCCACCATCGAGAACATGCCGGCTGAGAACATCTCTACAAGCGCTGGTCTTCTGCCAAGGCTGAAGAAAGTCTTTAACAGGTGAGTCCTTATGGACGGACATTGTATGAGGTCCTACCATGTCCTCATCTGATCACTGGGCAACTTTTGTGGAATGAGTGCTGAAGTTTTGCAGATGCAAAGCTTTTTTTTCTTACGGAGAAAAAATGTACCTGATTCATGAATATGCTCCACATGGACCTCATTACCTTGAGAAGGCTAGTTAATGGTCCTTTTTAGAGAATATTCGTAGATTTGCAGATTATGATTGTCAACCGAAGTACTAAAGTTCAGAGTGCCGGATAATAGATTGCTGTTTCTGAAATTGTCTAGATATTGTGTTTCATTCCCCAGCAAAGACCTGTGTGCCTACTGGATTTCCTGCAATTACAGAGAGATTCTGGATTACCAGTGGTTAGGATGTAAAGACCTATTCTGGAGATCTGTAATCCTGGTTGCTAATAAATGGGTTAGGTTCAAATCCCCTTGTGTAATGTGAGATGATTATACAGATGTTAATGTCCTATCCACTAAAAGTGATGGCTAACCCTTGTGAACTAAGTAAATGCCGTGTAGGCTAAATTTTGTACCAGAAGAATATGCAGTCACCACAATGTCTCATGGAAAGATGTGCTCATTTTTTAATGGCTAGCTGTTTAGGTTGTCCAGAACATGGACCTTTTCTGTGTTTTATGTTGATGTTAGTGGACTATTGGCCCTAAACAAAGTGGTTGATGCTATTATTTGAGTGCTTGTACTGCTTTTATTTTCAGTTGCATGATAAGTAATAGTCTTCATTATATCTTACAAAAATGGTTTGGGTCATCTACTATCACCCTGTTGACTTCTCATGAGGAAACTTAGACAGTGGAGGTGGTTGAGCAGCAAGGCAGATAGAGGGCTTCTGGTTGTTTACAATGTTACCTGGGTTAAAAAGACAACACCTGTAAAACCGGGAGGGGGGGTTGGGGAATGGGGCACTTGTAGCATTTGGCCAAGGGGCCACATCCATGGAAGGAACAGATGACAAATCTGTAGGACAAGCTTTCCGGCTCTTCTCTGTGTCAAACTGAATATTCATGTTTGTTTGTAAAAGAGGTGCCATGGACTTATCTGTACCCTGTATTCTATTTGTATACAAATCATGAAGTCTTGAACAATTATGTTTATATGATATGTTTGTACAATAATCTGGCCGAACATTTTGAAGAATTGTAGAAGATATTTGAAGACCAATATAAGATATAAGAACCTTCAGAATCCACATACTTCATAAGTACACATTTCATCCTTTAGATAACTGTGATTTCATTTTTCACTTTTGCTCATTAATAAGCACTGTGGATATAACTGTGGATTAAAGCATTAAGCCACAGCTACCATCACACTCAGACATTCATGAGATTACCATGGGGTTATAAATTCCATATCTGCTGGAGGGTCAAATAATCCGTAATATTTTGAGTCATAGCATCAAAATTGCAATATGTTACTGGTTCTTCATGGATTGGATTTCCTGCTTTTTGCAAGGTTGCCCTTGTTTGATTATCTCACATCCATATTTCTGTGAGTGGATACTTTTTTACACATGTCTTTAATGTATTCCGGAATATAGGCTTGAGAGTAAAACATCCTGTCGTTTTTTTTTGCACTGGAACATAAAACAGGGCAATCCTTTTCAAAAAGTAAAAAGGGACAATTCCTGCATCCCGTCGCTTTGAAGGACCTCTTTTGTTCACTTGTGATGAGTGAAAAAGCCTTAACAATTTAGCACAGTAGCTGGCCCCAACCCCTGTGCTGAATTATGAAGTTTTAATGAATGGAACTGGTGAAATGGCAAATTCCAGTTTGGGAAGTGTTTCAGAGCAGGAGAAATTTAATGTGGTATGACAAGAAAAATAGGTTCTTGGCTAGCTGCTCCCATTAAAACGATATGACATGTAAGGTAAGAAGTGGGTGTTTGTGTGAGTTAATAAGATGATTCACCATCAGATGCATAAACTGGGGACTATTATCTCTGTATCCAGGAGATCTTATTCTTACTTACAGCCAGTGGTAAACTGCCTATGTTGTAGTAGGTACAAGATGCCCATGGCATGTCCAGGATACCACTGTATACATGATAGAACCAAATATCAAGTTCAACACACTGGGACAGTAACTTTCAGGTCTGATGATAAACCTCATTCTTTACTGCCCTTTTAACTAGCCCTTAACTGCCCTTTTTAATAACCCTGAAACCGTCCACCAGTTGCATCACAATTTCTTGCTTTGCCTCTTGACCAGGAACTCACGCTACTACAGTAAGTGGTTACTGAAGAGACATATTTACATCGATTGAAATTACCATTGGGGGAGATGAATAAAAGAATAAATGGGTTGTCTAAATAGGAAACAAGCCTAAGTTTAGTGATCACAGACCATCTTTACTCAAAGGCCACTGGCAACCTGCACCTCCTATGTTGGAGGTACCAGTGGGCCAGAGTAACTGCTAACATTTTGTGCAATGCTACACTTGAGAGATCAGGAGCAGCAAGATCCTCACAGAGGCAGCTATCTTTCCCGCTCCATTTTTTTTGTGAAAAGCTTGCATGCATAAAGCTATTTCTTTCTAGCAATCAAAGAGCATTTGTTGAAGACTCTCAGAGACCCCCATTTATGCCATAAAAAAGAACATGGGTTACAAGTGATTAATGAAGTGTCCATTCTGAATGTGCTTTTCTCTGTAACAGTAAAACAGGAAACACAACGAGCGTTGGGCTAAAAGACTTTTAACAAATGGACCTCGGCTGGACCCTGACGTGTTGACATGTGTCCTATGAGTTTCCTGGTGCCTCTCCCAGATATATGAATGAAATCACTTACATTCATTTGTTGAGGTTAGATGTCTGGATTGTACACATAACTTGCAAGTGTCGATCCAGGATGAGAACAGAACCAACTGAATCTAAGAGGGATAATAAAGGGTGACATCAGTAATAAAGTAAATATTGTCATCCCCAAGCCTCAAACATGGGGGTAATGTATAAAAAAATACTCTGGTGCAACATTTCAAAAATTGTGTTATCACCATATTAAACAAATATAATGTTCCTGTTGATCGGCTGCTATGTTTATAACCACATAGGATTTTTCAATCCAAAGCACATTATATGCCTCACCTCCTTAGTGTTCATCTGTAACAGCCAGAATAGAAAAGGATGTGGTTAAAATGAAAGGAAAAAAAACCCAAAATTTGATTTGGAAGGTTTTTTATTACTGTTTTTGGTAGCATGCAAGCCATATTAGTTATATCACAGTGACAGTTTCGTGTCTACAGGACAGAACGCCTGAACATTATTACAGTCTTTTAGTAGATATCCAGGAAATCCATAGGACATTCTTTGAGATATTTCATAAGAAAATGGATATAACCATATTGTCCAAGAAAAGATAGGGTCTCTCCTCAAAAGTAATAGCTTTTTAAAGGGCACATATAGAGAGAAATAGACCCTGCCCAGGTCCCTGTCTACACACAGTCTGGTCAAAGTTTCTCTCTATAATAAATGCTTATACTGGAGCTATTAAGATATATTATATTATATTATGCATTCAGTGGTTTGTTCTGCCCCTAGTTCCTTGGCTTGCAGAAGATGCATTTGGGCGAATGCATTTCCTCCTCAGCAGCGCACATGTTGTCGCAGCTCTTCTTACTCGTTCTTGTGGATCAGGACAACGTGATGATGTTTTTTTTCCCTTTTACCCCACATACTTTGCTGCTTCACCATTGGATTTATATACGGCAAAACCATGGCTGTCATTGGCAAATGCCAAAGACTATCCCGCTAATACAATTTATATTACTCACTCGTGCTACATTAGTAATACGTTTCTGTAGCAATACAGACTTAATATTTATTGATGTATTTCTTGTACATTACTTCCATTTGCAACTATGTCCTCCCCCGCATACATTATACAGGCAGTTTTTATGATTTCATTTATTAAATGTATATTTGTTTGACAGTATATATTAAAACTCATTGCAGCAAAGTAAAAAAGCAAGCATTTTATTGCTATTGTCTCCAAGAGTAATGTATCAGAAATTGTGTATGTTATTAAATAACATTGTTAAATGGTAGATCCAGTTTATTTGTCACTTGGAAGGTAAGTATAAATATTTAGCTTTTCAGTCATCTTCCAAAACAGTTTCATATGGATCTGAACGCTTATTGCCTTTGGAAACTGTGTTCCTTCCTTGCTGCAAAATGCGGCTTTTAAACTCTGGTTACTGCTAAAGGTGAACTAATACCCGCAATTTTTACGCATCAGAGACACAAAGAGTGTTTCTTTTACTGATAAAGTTCATCAGGCTGAAAAAGCACCCAGAGACATTTCTTGTTGACTTTCTCCGGGTCTTCTACCCAATTCCTGGTAGGCACCACCAATGGGTCTACTACAAGCACATGCTATACCTTGAACCTTGCCGGCATCCATATTGGTCATGGCTCATAAGGTTTAACCCATAGCAGTCTCATTTTTTTGGGGTGGAGTGTGTGTCTATAAAGGAGGTTTTGTTGGTTTGACTGAGAGTCTAACATTCGTAGATGAGGATGTCTAGCTTTGTACTCCTTTGGGGTTTGGCTAATGAGGTCACTCTTTATAACACTTTTGTGTAACTCTCACAGGGTCACAGTGAATACTTCCATGCCTTGAGCATAGTCAATCAGAACTTGCCTTTAATTGTGAAAGAATTGTTGTTTAGCCACTAGATGAAAGTGTTTTAGCTAGAAAGAGCTTAGGGAATATTGCATGGTTTAACAGAAAACTGGTGATCAAATCTTCCAGGCAGAAGCTGGATCAATCAGAAATATCTTGGCATGCGCTGCACACAGAGGTACCAAACTGTAAACGAGACATTGGCATGTCATTAACACATGATCAATAACATGTAGCATGTTGACGTTCCTATTTCCTAATAAATAATAAAGTATTTTTAGTTAAATACACCTTGCGTATTTGTTCTTGGAATATCATATTGGGGCACTTTGAACCTGTTCTACAGTATATATACATTTCATACACATGGGACATGATGTAACTACTACTGTGGTGATCACCAAAATCTAAAGGCATATGACTGGAACATGAAATTGTCATTTAAGATTGAATCGGCAGTGCAAAGCTACAAAGTACATTTCAAAGCCACATTTCAATGCAGAAAAAAAATTAAATTTTTATGTATAAACAGCTCTCTGGTGATCTATTCACCAAGAGGTCTCTACAAAAGACACTGGGTCATCAGTTGAGACTTGACGAAAGGAGGTTTCAGCATCAGCGTAGGAAAGGGTTCTTCAGAGTGAGAACAATAAGAATATGGAATTCTCTGCCTAAGGATGTTGTATTATCTAACTCTGTGGATATTTTTAAGAAAGGTCTGGATGCTTTTCTGGTTAAGCATAATATAAAGGGCTACAACTGCTAAAAGGACAGTTGTATTAAAAAAGTTGATCCAGGGAGTAATCAAGAAGGATCCCCCCCCCTATTGCGACATAATTGGTAATTGCCCCAAGTAGGGTTTTTTTTGGCTGTGAAAGGTTGAACTTGATGGACTGAAGTCGTTTTTCAACCTAGTATTACTATAGTACATTGTAGAGGTCAGTGGTCTGTGGCTTTTTTGTGGTTTTATTAATTCAAGTTTTTGACGGTAATTGTATTCAATCCTTTTATAGCTAAAGAAGATGATATTAGATAACGTTGGCATCATCACATCTTAATGGAATTTGCCTTGTAGATCTTGTCTGGAAAATTATCAATACACGTTTGTCAATAAAGTGCCTGAGGACAAATAATGGCAATAGTTTGAGAGAAGAGATAAATGGATGCTGCAGCTGTAAATAATTTGTACCGTTTTATTTCAAGATATCACTAAAGTGTGGAAACCGGAAAACACCTTACATGTTTCACGTTCACGGGCTATAATCACGTTCATAGGCTATTAGACCGAAAACAAATACATCCCTGCTATTATTAACATATTCCTTGTTCAGGTTACATAATCATAATCAGCCATACGTCGCTGCCATTTAGATTACCTACTATTATTTAAGATGTTCTAGTGGTCAAATTAAGGAGCTTTTACAAAGCTGCTGCTTCTACATTTGTAGAAAGGCTCTCTGATGTCATGATCTTATTCTATAAACGCTGGACCACTAAAGGCATCTCTAACTTTATGAGAAGCAATATAATATCCATTTTTTTCTAAGGTTGGGGCAAATGTATTAGGGATCATAGGGTTTGCACAAAAAATGGTACTATGGTTTACAAATAATACTTCAGATGACGAGTGACATCGGGCTGCTTCTTTTGGATGTAAAAGGCAAAACACAATAAACATAGTTTTCCCAGGTCTCATAAATACATCTTTCATTCTTTTAAGGCAGTTAGAGGGTATTGTGTTACACACAAGTAAATATTATGAACACTATTAAAAAGCTTTTAGTTATTAGCTCTGAACTAAAGAATGTACATTCTACCAGTTAGAATTTTGGATTATTTTTTTCAGACAGCGTAAAGCTTTTTGTATTCATACAAATACACTGCACTTTCCCAAATGATTATAATGTAAACAGGGCTGCCATTACCATATGCACTCACAAGTACCAGTTTAATGGCAAAATCTTAAGGCTAATTATAATATCAGATTAGTCTTATGTTGTTTAATGTGTATTAGGTTGTACATTAGCTGTTGGAACCCAGTTTGATAAAGTGTAAAGCGTACGAAACTGATTAGCCATTAATGAAAACGTGCAATAGCAAATAAATATGCTTCTAAAAAACGGATTTATTGTGTAATTGCTTTAGAAAGCAATCTGGTTGGTATGGGGGAAATGCATTATGGGAGAGTGGGTTCAATTGAAATGTAAAGCTTTATGTTAGAATACTAATGCAATCACTGAGCAGTGCTCTAAAATATACATTGTCACCAGCATATGTTCCTACACTTCTTTACACTGCAAATATAAAATGCAATGTTAAAATAATATACAATAACTACAATTTCCTATGCAATTTGAACTATACATGTTTTGAAATTAACATTTTATCAATAACAGACTCAATGACCCAGGGAAGGAGGGCACGAGGTCAAGCCATGGAGCCAGCTCTCACCCATGCAGAAGCTGTACCCTCCTTAAAAGCTTGTAATAGGCATGGGAAAAAGAGAGGGGGAATGGGAAGCCTGTGGTCCGAGAGCCAACACTGTTCAAACATGAAGCCCTCCCATATATAATTACAAGTATGACACTGTAGGCGCTTTATGGCACTACTCCTTTTACATGTGAGTAATGCCAATAAATAGAAACTTCTAATATAATGCTTTTCCAGTCTGCATTATTGTTACCTACATCTGACCTACACGTTACCATGTCCTCAAAAAGGAAACATTTAGCCTGTGTAACCTTTTACTTATTTTTGCAATTTGCAACCTGGTAGGCTCCTTGACAGGCAAGAGATGAAACATTTAGTTCTATAAATGTATTATCTTAAAAAATTATAATCCAGCTACAGACAATGAAAAAACCTGTGATGGATTTAGGTCCAGCACTGCCCTAGGTTGGGCACTAGGCTGCCTCCAGCTACCCCTCAGGACCTACCTTCACAGCCGCCATCCATGATGTCGTATACTGGTGCCTTTTCTTTAGCAGAACAAGGTACTATGGAAGGTGTGCCAGCTTTGCACCATTCTCCATAGGCTAAATGTCCAGTTAAAATGGACATCTCCAATCTCCATTTTTGGCCATTGAGCAAGATTAGAAATAAGAAAATTAAAATTAAGTAAAACTGTGGGCTTAACCTAATGGTTTATAGATTCCTCTGAACTGGGGAATATTCCATTCACAAAAAAAATCAATATAATAGAGTTTGCCTTAGGCTTGTCTGATTTAATTTATGTAATAGCTACAATATCTGTTCATGTGGGACCACATCAAACATAATTGTGAGGTCCATGTAATCCATGCTTACTGTACTTTGGTTGCAGCTCCTACACACTGCAACTGTACTCAGCTTCAAATATATGATACAAAAGAATTGTTTTTATTTTAGTTACTCATGTTAAATGTACTTTATTACGTTTGTGTAACATTCAGTGGATGTGCTTCATTTGCTATAAATAAGGAGCGTACAGTACATTTGTATCAGTAACAACACCTATAGTTTGCTGTGATAAAGAGTTGCAAGCTTTGCGACATGTTGCTGTTTTATTTGGCTGCTCTGAGCACAAAACCGACAACTCTGATTTGGTAAGATCTGTGTTCTGCAGATATGCTGCTGCCTCCATTGACAAGAGAAGTATTATGTTCCCTTCCATTGTGTAACATAAACTGTGATTAATCCCCAGCAAATGGCTGTTTTACCAGGCAACAGGGAAACAATGAGAGGAATCTGATCAGCTCATTGAATAAAAACTCAAGGCAGAAAGGGCGTTGATCCTTTTTTCGCATTCCAGCCCCTGGACTGCTCTGTCTAACAATCATTCTAGCCATTATTCTAGCCAGACCCAGCTAAGCCAAGCTCTGGAAAACCTCCCCCAGACAACACACAAAAGGTCCAGGCAGGTATTGTCTCACTTGGCTCAGGGATAGTCTTCTTCGGGTCCTCTTCTTGCCCTGGGAGCTCAGGGGGACTTCCTCTTCCCACCACAGTCTCCAGGGGGTTTTAACGCCCAGCACATGTCCCAGATGAAGGACCCAAATAATCCATAACTGGATCATGCAGACCTCTAACCTCTTGTAAAAGCAACTGAAAGGGGGGAACAGAGCTTTGGCCCACCGTGCTCTCCAGTTACTCCACCCCAGGGACCCATATGTGTGACTTGCATGGCACCTGCACCAAAATACCAAACCAATCATCTACATGGTGTTACATACTGACTTTTTAAATATACCTTTTAATTAATGAGTATCATATCATTTATTTTTAATTAATACTGTGTATATGCTTAAGATAATGCAAATCACACACATTTAAGCTAATTTTTGTTTTACTGGAGGGACAATAAAGGGTGTGTGGAACCTGCTACCAAGCATCTATTGAAATATTTTAAATTTCATATATATATATATATATATATACACTTATATTTTTGATAAATGTGTTTTCTACATTATTTTACTGATCTGCTTTTTAAAAGAATGACTGAAAATGTTGAGTTAGGGAATTTGAAGGTTCTGCAAAATCTCCTGTTTATATAAATTTAATTTAGTATTAAATTTAAACTTAGGTACTGTGTGCTTATGTACAAAAGGGTTGATAAAATGTGTAATCTGATTATGAGGGCTAAAAAACGAGATATAATTGCAACATGCATGTTTTTATATCTTTGATTAAAACAATGAGTTTTTTTATTAAAATAATGTTATGCTCACAGTTCCTTTTTGAAGACAGCTTGGATATTTACATTTTGCATTATTTGTATTTATTATGAGTCACTATTTTCATACTATATTTCAGACAAAAAAATCATCTGTAAACTACAGGCACACATGCATGAATACAATCATAGAAAATACATTTGAACAGTTTGGGTTTTTAGTATACAGTCTTTTTTAGAGGCTTTACTATGGGAACACAAATACAGATATATGCAACAGTCAATAATATCAATTACTATTGGTAGTGTCCACTAAAACAGAACTTGGGTAAGAGAAATATATTAACGCAAGAAAATGACCCTGTGTCAGTTTGGGCCAAAGGCAATGCTGATGCAATTGCAAGTGAGAGCCCAATGATATCCCACAAATGTTTACCAGTAATGGCAAATGTGTAAGTGAATTGGCGAACGGACAATTATTCATTGAAGTATAACCATCTATATTGATTTCTGTTGTCAAATTGTAGATCTAACCCCCTTTAAAAAGAGTTGTATATGGATTTAAATTAGAAAATGATGCCCGGTATATCCAAGCCAAGCAAAGCAGAATAAACTTTAGGGCAAGGTAGCCATTCATTTGTGCCACACAGGCTCTGCTGATGGTTTGTGTTACCAGTCCATTCACCAGATGCCATTTAGGTGTTGATCAGAAATTTGTCATTTCGACATCGATCATGCCAGTCGAAATTTCTTGAGACAGTTCATGTGTGGAGATGTACAGACGAAAATAAAAGCACCGCCACTTGCCCCAAGATTGCTTCTTAACAGGAGTCATACTGATTATAACATCCCTCTTTTCCTTACATAAGGTTTGGTAAGTATATCAATTCTAATTCTCTTTTCTAAGTGTTATAGTCCAGCTTTTTTATATATACATATACTTTACTGTATTTTTCTGTGAACTATATTATGATGATTATTTATTGATTTATGTAGCACCATCACATTTTGCAGCGTTGTACAATACGATATAGCTGGCTCCTATATTATATTATTGGGAAACAAATAAGTTAAGTACATTTTTTATGCTTCTGTTTATGTTGCGTGTCAGTATTTACATTTTTTTCATGCCCTATTTAAGTTTGTAGCATTAGTTTTATGAATGCTATGTCCAGGGTGGTCCCCAGATGTGCTTCTGCCTATACTGCAGTAATGAAGTTGAATTACATCCTCACACAACACAGCCAATCCATTATTGGAAAAAGAATTAAAGATAACGTGTCACATTTCATATCTGCAACACTGATATCCTAATTAGGTGTAATGCGCCCATTAAGCTGTAGCAGAGATTTATACTCTGCTCTAAATGTAGACAATGCTGTTTTTGCAAAGATCTATGGCTTTTACAATTGAAGATTTCTATTGTAATGCAATTATGTTGGGGGTTCTTTAATACCCAAAAGGTTAAAAAATGTACTTGCTTTGATGTTTTTTTTTTCTTTTTGTTTTCCTACTTTATAAACATTTTTAATTGTGTGTTTGTTACTCCAGAGCTTTGAAACATTAAATGTGTTTACTTCATGAAATGAAATATACCATGTTCTTTTAAGAAAGGACTGGTAGCCCAGACATGTTTCATTGAGGAGGAAAGATGAAGGATGAAGAGAGTAGGTCCAGGGCTAGATTGAGATCTCAGGCACATATAGGCACATAAAGGCACCGCCATATGGCATTTAGCATCCTTTGAAATGGCGCAGCCAAGCTGTTAACTGATTTAGAAGGCACAACTTGATTGCTGAAAGGTAAATATCCTCCCTTGCCTTACCCTGTGGGAATCTGTGACTGGAAGCATTAAAGAAAAAGCAATGGGTATTTTTCTACTTCTGCATAAATAAGTGGCCACATTTTTTATATGTTCTTGTATTTTCTGTTGCTGCTATAAAACAGCATGATTATGTTTTTCATCAATGAAAAAATGCTGATGACGCCCTCTTTAATTCAAAATGGGCTACACTTTGGGCAAATGTTTAATAGGGGGTTGGTGGGGTGGGGTACAGTAGTACAACCTGGTGGGAATTAAGAGGATATAACTAGGGATACCATAGGACTTAAAGCCAGGTTTACCCTGCATTCCACGAAAGCCCTAAGAACATTCTGCTGATTAGTGTGGAAAAAGAACATCTTGTTAGCACAGTATGTAGCAAAAATACGGCTTTACTTGGAACTAATAACACTGCAAAATAAAAAAAACAGCAGTCAGTGTCACATTGTGTAGCTAAGCCTTATGACCATGAATGGTCACACCTCTTTCCATCAGTATTCCTTTGTTTGCCTAAGCATCTTCCCCTGCCTCTGCCAACCACACCATTCTCACCTAGGTTCCTGACGTCCAGCCCACTTTCATCTTTTCTCTTTCAGCTCCCATTTTAGCGGTCACTCTCTCCGTGACCCAAAATACCTTGATTTTCTGCTCTTTAACCACTAGAACCCTCCATTGAGGAGAGACACAAACATCTGCTTTCTACTATGCACCAAAATGTGAAAGCAAAATAGGCAACCAGCTGCCACAAGTGGTTATCCTTTCCTGAATTCTACAGGAAATAATCTATATTTGCGCTATTGAGTGACATTGGGCATACACATTGTAAGCACACATGGTGAGCTTCAACATGGTTGGTGCACTGGCAAGATCGCTGTTAAGGTGAAAGTCTTTATGAAAGTCATTGTGGAAGTCAGTCAGTAGGGTAGTTTTTCATTGCCAACAGATTCAGATTGGGGATTTGCTCATGGTTCTTTTTAACCATTCTCAGAATATCCAAAGCTTATTTCGGGAAAATAATTGGCACCAACATTTCTTTTCATAAGGGGCTCAATAACAGCAGAATTTGTGACTATAATGTATTTGTGGAATGCTTGTATTATTTCCACCCATATACAAATAGCAAGAGAACTTGTCATAACAAATTATTAGGAGTGCTTTGATACGTAGGCTGTGTTGCTGGGTTGAGAATTGGGACAGTCTACAGAAGTCTAATGAAAATCATTTTGACTATTTCTACTTCAATCTTTCAAAGGATTATAGGGTGCATCAATTAAACGCACACTGTATAGGAGTCTGTCAATCATTCAGTAACCAATTCTGAGATCCCAAGCTCCGAGACATCATTATCCTTGACATGACACAGTTTATTTGAAGCTTTTTTTTAAATTCTAGAATACTTTGAAAATAAAAAATAGATATCCCCTTATTTTGTATCATATGTTAAGTTAGCAAAACTCATATTCCTAATATTTAATGCCCGTCCACAAGTGATATCTGTCACATAAATGAAACGGAAAAATACTATAATCAGCTTCTGGTTCTCTCGGGATTGGGCATGCATTCCTAATAGCGACTGGTTCTATTTCTTTCAGAAGTCATTTTTAATAAGTGGTATAATGTATTGCATAGAAAGCCTCCCTTGGTGCTTTGGTTTAAAATACTTATAATGAACCAATTAAATAATTTTCCTACTGGCTATATATATATATATATATATATATACACACACACATACACTACCGTTTAAAAGTTTGGGGCCACCATGTTCTTGTTTTTAAAAGAAAAGCTAATTTTGTCCATTAAAATAACATAAAAAATACAGTGGGCATACAGGGGCCCTTAATCTGCACCCATCACTCCTGTGTTCCGATGGCGTGTTATGTTGGCTAATCCAAGTTGGCTAATTGATCATTAGAAAACCCTTTAGCAATTATGTTACAGGTAAAAATGTCCCCAAGTGACCCCATCAAAGGTACCATAGAGGCATGCAATGCATGAAGTGCTACATTTTGTGTCATGAGTCAATATCTCGGTGTTTTATTAAATAGATACCTTTTCATAGTTAGCAATTTTAGTTTTTTTTGTTGGTATTTCTTTTTTATTATCAATAATAATATTTTGCTATGTTCAATTTTAATGAACACCCAATTTTCAGAGCTCTTGATATTAAATCATTCCCAAAGCTTTGGAGACTAACCCTAGCCTCCAAGAAATCTATACACTAAGTGAGTGTGTAAATCCAGCTTAGCCCAGGGAGACACTTTACGGATCCTGGTCAGCAACATGTGAAACATATATGTTTCTTGGAAAAATGGCCCATGTGATCATTCTACCTAATTACATCAAAACGACCAAGCATTTGGAGGGAGGAGAGACAAGTGTAAAAACAATGACCCCATTCTCCTTCTGTAGAAGTATGTTCGAATATGTGTAAATGTTATTGTCAGTTTTGTATACAAATTGACAACTTTACTTTATTGTTAATTTTTACTTGCCCCTCTTGCAACTGTTATGGGATCTGCAGGAGCTCTATACTGTATATACATGTATTTCTATGTAGCTATATAAGGTTCCTGATGGCATAATAGGCTACAGGTGTGTTGGCTTATCGCTTCCAATGGTGGGTCGCCTAGGATACCTAGATACAAATCTAGAAGATCTGAATTAAACACCTAGCATTCATATACACTAATTGAAGGACTACATTACGTTTCAATTCACTGCAATGCTATTTATGTATCACTGAGAACATATGAAGTGTTCACCCGGTGGTAATACTTGAGAATTCCCCAGGTTTGACCTGGAGTCTCAGGATGAAGCTCTACTTCCCTAGGTTCCTAGATTAATGTCTTATTTCTCTAGGCAGGGGAGCGGCATGTGGCAAATGCCCACTTACTGCCTATGGTATACTTCCCTACCCACTGTAAGGACTTACCAGGAGTTGGAGCCCAGTGGCAGGAGATGGTGCACGGTACAGACAGGGGATATCCAAAAGCAGAGTCAACCGTAAAGGGCCGGCAGACAGGGTTCACAAACGGTGTATCAAAGCAGAGGTGAAGGAAATCAGGAATAGAATAACAGCACATCCAGCAGCAAAACACACACCCAGATACTGGGCTGGAGGTGCGGCTGAACTTTAAAGCCTGTTGACGAGGCCAGGTGAGAGAGGCAGGGTTCAGTCCATAACAGAACTCGGTGATAACACATTAGTGAGGTTAAGTCCAGCCAGGCCTCTTAAAAGGGCAGTCTGTGGGACTCTGGGTGATGCCTGACACCCGCTTTCCCTTACCCCACTTATATTTCCTACTACAAAAAAACCCTGTGGGGCAAGTCCCACCTTTACATGAAGCCACCACACCAGAAGAGGTAGAGCTCTGATTACCCTGCCCTGGGTAAAACTATTATTTATTGGCACTTTATAAATAATTAATGACAGTACAGGTGTGATTCTGGTGAGTCTGAAGTGCCGAAGAGTGCGTAGGTATGCTTGCATAAGCATACAAGTGTTAGGGGTAAGCATACATTGTAGAAATGTTTAAAATAAAGTTTTTCTTTCTTAATGTAATGTAAAGAACCCCACTTTCTAATATAAGCCACATCTCCCATTTAGTTATGTGACTGCTGTTGTTTGCATTGATCCAGTAGGTGCATTCTATTGTAGAAAGCACTCTTGCTACGTTTTCTATTCACCCTTGGGCTGCTCGAGTCACAGTGATTGAAATGATTCATGTGATCTATAATATGTAGACTTTGCTCCATGGCCCTTAATTCTGCTTTTTAACAATCATATGCAGAATTTATAGACACCTGTGACATCCAGTCATTATCCTCAATGATTTGCTTTTCGCATTAGCCCACATTATGGAGCTGTTTGCTGTGTGTATTGAGCAGATTCAATTACAGTACATTTCCAATGTGTACTTCAAGGAGCAGTGGAAGAGATTAAAAACGAAGGGATTTTCACCCCTATTTTTGTATTGCCTGACAGTTCCCGTGACATACTCTGGCTCAGATCTGCCACACATTGGAAGCTCTTTTCTATAAACTTCATATCGTCACCGTTTCCAAAATACAAATGTCACTCTGGATTAAAAAGGAAAAAAGTCACATGCCATAAAAAAGGCACAGCTTTGATGCCCATGGGGCTCATACCTAATGAGCAATGTTTCCTGGAAAATTAATTGCAGCTAATGAATTGCCTGATTGTGCCAGAGCAGAATTAGGGAAATCAGTAATGTAATTGTCAGTTAAGCGGGACTATATTCAATTGGAATTCCATCAATGGCAAAAGTAATTTGTCTGTAATAGAAATACATTTTAATATTTTGATCATATCTGCTGCCTGTACAAAGTAAAAGAGGCCACGATCTAAAAATGTGTGTGCAAGAGGCTCCATTTTTAAACACACAAAGGTATTCTTTAGTAAAAAGGTTGTGAATTGTACTATTCAGGAGAATGGTGAGTGTACATAACATGCATACATAATGAAGTTAGAGTTGGACTCATTATCTGGATTCGGTATTACACTGTTTTTTAATTAATAGGTATTGTAGGGACCGACATAACTGCCTATTTGTGACATGAATGTTTTTTTATACTCCTTGAGGCAAAAGCAGCATTAGCTTAATAAGGGTATTTTTGACTTCATATGGATCAACATAAATACTTATATCATGCAATATGTAACATATATAGTGTTTATTGTTATTATTATCATCTTTCATTAATATAGCGCCAACAATTTACGCAGTGCTTACTGCCTGGAACCTTTGGAAATCACATGTAAACACCTCTGGTCAAAAATATGCAATACCGTTTTTCTTGCTAATCGGATCAATACATTTACTAAATAGACCGAGGCTTCCCAGAAAATATTTAGCTGTTGTTGCTTTGGTTACTTGTGTCGGCTTACTGTGGGAAACAATGAATTAAAAATATATTTCGTTTGTTAACATGTCACTTTGGGACACACAGGGTTAATGCACATGCTTTATTAAGCTATACCTGGTGGCCAGATGTGTTTTATTTGTTAATAGCTTTTTGAAAATAATGTAACAATGGACAATTTTCCTGTGATGATATTCAAAGTGCTTTAGTTCACAGATTCCAACACATGAGGACACATGGATTACTGCAAGAATAGATGCGGTTTAGTTCTGGATCAATTGAATTGTTTTCACTTAAGTCATATGATAACCTTGCCACAGGCCACAAATTATCCTTCACGTGATGTTCACCACTGTTTGCAGGAGCTGGGCGATAATTGTGTTCCAGGTGCCATCGTTCCTACTGAAATTATTTTTTTAAATTAGAGTTTATACAAGCTTTACATGGGAGCATTGTCATTTACCCCCCTTTTATTCAGAAAAACGTGCTAGTGCATTCTACGAATTAATTTATTAGAGAACATATTTCACATTTCATCGATTCCACAAATGAACCAGACGGGTTTCCAATCCCCCAAAGCTTTTATTTCAATATCACATCTTGTTAGATGAATCATTTGTGGATCTTGTAGAAATACAATCTCTACATTGCCTAAGGGACCCAGCGAAGTATTTCAGAGATAGAAGTGTTTAACAGAATAATATGGTGTATCAAATTACTCATAACAATCAAAACAAACAAAGAGGGTTTTGTTTTAAAAAGAGCTAAATTTATATTCTGGGATAGAACTGTTCTGGAATCTCAATTTAGGGTTTCATCATGGGCTATATTACTGATCTTTATTCTGCTAGAGAGCATCCTTTAAAATTTAGCAGCTTACGAAATACATTTCCTGGCATCACTGGCCACTGATAGTCCTCAAAAGAATCTTGTGACTATCCTGAGACAGTTGCTAATTATTCTGGTCGTCGGACACATTGGACAAATGCCTGGTATGCTGGTGCCGCATTCTAGTGCCATTTATCTTTATTTCGGTCAATCACATTGTATAATGGGTGGCCCCTGCTGGATACACACAGCTACATGAAAAACCCTGTGGGGCAAGTCCCACCTTTCCATGAAGCCACCACACCAGAAGAGGTAGAGCTCTACTTACCCTGCCCTGGGAATTTAACAGTAAACTATTATTTATTGGCACCCGGTGAGTCTGAAGTGCCGAAGAGCGCATAGGTATGCTTGCGTAAGGTCAGTGTTAAATGACAGTTTGTTTCTGGACCTGGCTGTAGATTACTTTCTTAGTACAGGAGTCCCCGATCCTGAAACAAAGCTGTATAATTACATCTCAGCCACATTTCTGGCTAGATAGAAAGGTTTCTGCTTTGTACTGCAATAAGGAATATTAATGGCCATAGAGTAGCTGTTAGCTCTATTACAATTGAAATTGTGTGATGACTTTCTCTAAATTAAGGCACACAAGCAATTATCTCAATAAATGCTAAATATAGCACTATATAGTAGCTTACCCCGAGGAAATATATTTTTTATTTCTAACGTTTAATAGTAACTAATTTCTTGAAAAAAACATTCGTAATCATGTTTATTAAAAAACCCACATTGTTAATTTCATAGTTACCGTAACAACAGTTATAACAAACCAATTTTTAGACTAGTAATCCCTGATTATACATGACTTGTAAAAAGTGTGTTTTCTGCCTCAAGTGTGGGAATCTCACTTTTTATAATTCTTATCCGTGAACATCTTTGTTAAGATTTTTCTTTTTCCGTCTCTGCCTTTAGAACTCAAACCTGCTAGTCACGTACATGGAAAACACTTAACTGTTAAAACATCTGCAGGGTATAGGTAGGTGGGAGAGGGGGAAATTACTTTACTTTTTGTCAAAATTACATACATTTATTCAACCAAAAGGGCTGATTTTGCAGTAAAGTACCACACTGACAATGTACAAGTGATTACAAGGGGATCTGTACTCATGGGTAAGAAGGCACCACTCAGCGGTAGGTGTTCAAAGCTATTATACTGGTGAGTCATGATCGTAGCTGGGAACTGTCAAGGTCTGACCCGGAGTCTTTGGGCAGAGTGCTGCCTCCTGAGGACTCCATGTCACTACCCTGTTTCTCTGGGCAGGAAAGCATGTCTTGCTCATTCCCTTCCTACTTCCAACCCATTTTGAGCTAAATGAGGCAAGACCCACTCCTCATGCTAATAGCCCTGCCCTCTTATGAATCCACTACCCAAGAAGAGGGAAAGCTTCACGTAGCCTACCCTGGGAAGTTCCCAGGTATAGTCCTGTCTGAGCACCTGCATCTGGACTCAATCTTGCAGGTGAGCAGGACCGAAATCTGACCTCCTACAGCGAAACAATCAAGGAAGCCGTCTGGAGCCATGCAAGTAGAGCTGCCTGCCATCATCCATCTGAGTCTCAGCCCTGAGGGCTACCAGGATTACCTCCACATCCATCCCGTAGGCCTTCACTCATACTCCAGTAGCACACAAAAGCTGAGCGAGTAAGATAAAATGGCTGTTTAGGGAGGAGAAAGACTACCTTAAATAACATAGCCTGCGTAGCCCCCTCCCCTTACACCCACATACACATCCACACTCCCCTTCACTTATATCTTGGCCCTGTCCATCCAGCTACTCCTGTCTACCATGGATCTTATTTCCTTGGATGCATGAAGACTCTGTTTTTAAAATTACAAATGACACAAAAAAAGTGGATAAAACTCTAGGGGTAAAATAGAATGATCTTAAATTGGCACATATTGCAGACAACAAAAACGCGTGAGCATTAGCCCATCCATAATTACAACCATCATGTTCATGGAACATGATAAAAATGATCTTTTTTCAACTTAATGTGCATATTACAAAGACCAGCAATATACTCTTGGGAATTCTTTGGCAGCAACAGTGAAACCCAACTCCAATGGAATACAAAGATGTCTTTTATGGTAAGTCTCGACAGGGAACAGTGGCTGTTATGAAAGAGTCACTGGGAGAGGCTTGATGTCAATGGTCATTGACTGATTAGTTGCATTGATTTCATGCAACAATTACATGTCTTCTTTCCTTAAGTGATGATAAAGGTAGGCATTATCCACAATCACAAGGCAAGCAGTGCAGATCTCATAAACTCATAGGACATGGTATTTGGAGTGTGATAAGAGAAGGCTCCAAGCTTAGATACCGATCAGCATCGCCCAGTGAAGTTAGTGTCAATCTGGTTAATACATATCAAAACTTGTTGGAGCAATTTGATTATATACTGTTACGGCCATAGATAACATTATAGAATAGAAGATAACGGTAAATAGATTTTCTATTATTTAAAGGAATCTGATAAAAATGCAAACAGAGCTAAATGGAGAATATTAATGACAATTGATATCTCGGGTAAGATAAACACAATATAAACGACACAAAAGTGAAGCACTGTACTGCATTTTGAAGCACTGTACTAATTATGTTATATGGTGCTGAATTTTATGGCGTTCTTTTAAAAAAAGGCTTGTTTTGGTTGACTAGGCTCCACTCAGGCAGAAATCACAGTATTAAGCAGTTATTTTTAACAAAGTTACAAATGTTTTACTTTACATACACATAACGGTACATGAAAAATGTCATGCTGTTTCTTTTCTCTAAGAATCTATTTTTAATAACACAACTCGCCATATTTTTGTAGGGTGGAAAAAAGTAGTGCTCAACAACAAATAAATCAACGTGAAACATACTGTTGGCTTCCAAAACATGTCCCAGAATTGTTCTAGATTTGCATTTATAAATATAAATAACATACATTTCATTTTCCTTCTGACTTTCTACAGAAATTACACGAATAAATTGTATATTATTAATATAGTATGCCTGACATTTGTGAAGTTTGAGTAACTGTCATGTCCTGGCAAGTATTTGCAGAATTTGTAGGCAGTTGGATTTGTAGCAGGAGCTCCATAGCTGCATATAGTTCTGTATAACGGTATACGGTGTCAGCACTAATGTCTGTAGGGGCCACTGATTTCTGACAAGAAAGCACTGACATTTTTCAGTGCAAGGGGCAGCTCCAACCACATGGTTTAGTAATGTGGTAATCCAAGTATATAGAAAGTATGCTCAGCGTGCACTAGGTAAAACCATACGGTCCCTCTTTGGGCCCCAAATCCTTGTGTCTCTCTTACCTGTCTTGATAGTGATCTTTTATGAGTGATACTATCAGGGCCGGCCTTAGGGGTGTGCGACCCGTGCGGCCGCACAGGGCGCCATGGCAACAGGGGCGCCTACCCGGGACTTAAATTAAAACATCGGGTTTTTTTTTGTTTTGTTTTTTTCTAACTTTATTTAACATCCTCTATGTTAAATAAAGATTTTTTAAACTTTATTTAACATGGAGAATGTTAAATAAAATTAAAACAACAACAAAAAAACAATGTTTTAATTTAAGTCGCTCGTGAATCTTTCAGCCACCTCATGGCGCCCCTCACTCTCTGTAACTCCGTCGCCGTGCCGGCATTTCATGCTGAGCTCAGCTGTGAAGCGTGCACCGCGGCAGAGGGGGAAGACGAACGCCTCCCGCTCCCACCGCAGGACTCAACAAGGTAAGTAAGTATAATGAGAAGTGGGGGGGCAGTGAGATGGCCAGGGGGGAAGGCAGTAAAGGGGCAGAGGGAAGGCAGTGAGAAGGGCAGAGGGTGGAAGGCAGTGAGAAAGGGCAGAGGCCGTAGATAGCGATAAAGGGGAGTTTTGTGACAAGATTTTTTTCCTTTCTTTTTTTGGGATGGGGGGCACCAGAGGAGTAGTCCGCACAGGGCGCCAGAACACCTAAAGCCGTCTCTGGATACTAGAGCACATACACTGACACACACAATCGCACTTTATACCATACACTGACACACTCACACTTTACACCATACGCTGACACTAATACCATAAACTCACACACACACACCAAAGTCACACATGCATGCATGTTAACACTATAACCTCATATGCTGCCAACACCACACGCTGAAACACTCTCACTCTTACAGCATATGTTTATAGATACATATACAAACACATTCACTCCCTCGTCACCATCTACAGTGCAGCTCACAAAGCTCTCTGAGTCTCCTTCACTCCGTTGTATCTAGTGCGTGTATTTGGGAAGTATGCATACCTGTCAATACTCTCTCACTAATAGAAAGTGCAAAACAGATTTTTTTTTAATTTTATTTAAGCATATGGATTCTGTATATACACAGTTGAACAAATAGCCAATTAACTTTTATAGGGAATAATGAACAATACCTTAAGTAAAAATATTTGTAATTGTGATTTTTTTTTCAGTAGCTCCCATAAGTTGTGTAGTCATAAATACAGTAATTCGGGGGCAGTGTTCAAATAAATCTGTGGTCTACGATAATACATTTTTGTTATATATAAACAATCACATTTCCTGTATATTTAAGAAACAACGACATTTATATTTTTGGTTTTATTACATTCTCCGCTGAGTTTGTTTGAGTAATAATAGGCAATCAGTATAACTGCCATAGCTACCACTGTTTCTCATAACTGTGAAGTGACTTCATGCTTTACAAGTCTCCACAGGAGCTGCTGATTTAACTACAAAGTCTTATTGCATTGAGATTGAAGCAGGTTTAACCCTTGACATGTATTAAGAATATGTAGCTGCTGGTCAGGGAGCAAACTGTCCAAAGTCCTTGGACTCTTCCCAGGGTGGGTTACCTGGTGTCTTTGTGGGGAAGGAAGAAGGTGGAGAACAACTGTAATGTGGGTGGGAAGCAGGTGTTTCCCAGGGGGAAAAAAGCTTCCGATGGAGAAACCCAGACAATTACCAGATATGCCCATCTTGTGACATGGACCAAGAGCACCTATTAGAGTCATATACTTTTTTATAAAGGGCAGCTAAGCAAACATTGTTGAGGAGACAGAAAAGGTTGACTTGTAGAAATCTTCAATAATTAAACTTGTAAATACGCTGAATATCACAGTCCTAAGGTATTTCGTATTTAGTCTGGATGCGTGGTCTGTAGGATACTGTAGCTTCTCATGCATGAGGAATGTACCCATTTTTATGTTGTTCCTGTATATGGTATCTACACCTGCAACAAATAACTTCTCACTGAAGACATGCTGCCTCTGATACAACCCCTTAACAGATGTTCCAAATCAAATTTGTGAAGACCAAATGAATAAAGTTTACTGATTATACCCTTATTTGTTTCACCCTTGTTTACGCTACACTGAAGTCCTAAACTCCCTCACAGCATTAGCCCCTTCTGAAGTTGTCTTCTCATTATCTTACATTGTACCTCTCTCCATTTCAACCAGTCAAAGCAGGACGTTCTTATGTAGAACTATGGCTATGGCTACAGGAGAACAGTTTTAGGGGGTAACTACCTATGTAGTTGGGTAAATTATCTAGAATT
Source organism: Spea multiplicata (assembly GCA_009364415.1). NCBI lineage: Eukaryota > Metazoa > Chordata > Amphibia > Anura > Pelobatidae > Spea > Spea multiplicata. The sequence continues at coordinate 53,110 of VKOC01000707.1, forward strand.
ATATCACAGAAAGTCCGGCAACTTTTAATTTACTATCTAGCTTTGATACGAAAATCATACCTTATTACAGAAAACAGGCTTGCGGTAAAACACCAAACTAAAGCCTAAGGGGTGGGCACATACATATTATCCATTGTAAAGCATTTCAAGCTCTCCTCTGGATATCAAAGAGTTAATAATCGCCTGATACACTGATGAATATACAGTTTGTTCTCCTAGGAAGGAGGAAGTTGTTCAGAACATCAGCTGTATAGACTGAATTAAATATGCCAGAGGACAAACACTGGATTGTAACATCTCTGAGGAAATCACAGGAGAAGACGAATACTAGAAACCAAAACAAAATACAAGCGCTACTGTTATTGACAAAAGTCTCACGAGAAGCCGATGATGGGAAAGGAAATATAAAATAGTGCATTCTTTTTCCTTATTCTTTATCTAATGGTACAATAAGGTCTCACAAGAAAAACAGCGAATTAATGGGAATTAAAACTAATTCTCAGTCCTAAATGTCAAACACTTGGTTTCCTCTTCCACGTTTGATAAGCTGTGGTTCAGCCATATCTTCCAAGGCTGTTATTAGTGTAGGTGTGCCCATACAACCGAAGTGTCTTTATATGCAAATTACACACTTCCCATTAAAAATGAGTTCATTTGCATATCAAGCCACAGGTGATGTCATAAGGAGGAGAGACCGCAGACGCATCTAAAACATATTTTTTGTTATTTTCTACATTTGAATGCAATTCAGCTAACACAATGGACAGGTTTTAATTTATTCTATACATTCACAGTCTAAGCAATACTTAAGCAACTGAGTCTATTCAAAGCCTGGTAAGCATTAAAATGATACCATTTACAGTTGCAATGCAACATTACAATGTTTTATGTCAAACCAAACACTGGCCTGGAGTAAACAAAAATGTGTATGATGCAGTAAGGATGGTAGTTGGGAGGCCCACATATAGATGCTTGCCCTGGGTCCAATTAATATTAAAGGTTGACCCCAAACATTTAGAGTGCATTCTGAATTTATTACAGTGTGTGCCATCTTAGCCCCCAAACAGCTTCTCTGTGTTATCTTTGTCCCCCCCACAGCTTGTCAGGGCCGCCGACAGCTTGTCTGTGTCAACTTTGCCACCAAATACCTTGTCAACGCCCCAAACAATTTGTCTGTGCCATCATTGTCCCCAAACAGCTTGTCAGTGCCCCCAGGTTGTCTGTGGCATCTTTACTACCAAACAGCTTGTTAGTGCTCCCAAAAAGCCTGTCAGTACCAACTTTGCCTAAGATGAAAGAAAAAATATTGGTTGTTTGGGAGGGAGGCCCAGACCATTTGTTCTGTTCCGTAAGAGGCCCCACAATTTCTAATTTCAGTTATCAGCACAGTAAACCTGACATCTCCTGCACTCTTTGGTTTACAATGCATTTCTACAGAAAAATGTTTTGTTGCAGTGGCTTCCCACTTGTTGAATTTTGTGTTTTTTAGCTTCTAACACTTAGTGACAACTACAGGACAAACAAGTAAGTTTAAATGTAGCTCAGAGCTGAGGAAAATCTCTTTCTCCTGATGATGTGCAGAAAGGTCTATAGATGATGGATTAGGAGTTGTCTAGGGGATTCATAGAAAGCTGACCTTCATTTCTTCAGCTATATTATCTTTCAGGGAGAATGACAAAAGTATTCTAGCTGAGCATAGCTCTACTCGACTTCAACAGGGATGCAGTGGCATGTTAATGGAATAATAAACATAACTTTTATAATACAATTGTTTTTTTTAAATGTTACATTGTTATTTATGTGTAAAAATACTAGCCTACTTGATATTTTAATATGATGTGAATCAACATAAGAAGTTAATATATTTCATATATATTGAGAATATTATATATTTAAGAATATAAGAACCACTTATCTCTAGATACTAACACACACATGCTAAGACCATACACCAACATATACACATATGCACCAACACTATATACTAACAGCATACAATAGCACACACGCTAACACCTTCGATTAACAAGTTCAAACACACGTACTAACATACACACACATACTAACACCATATGATCACAGACAAATGCTAACACCATACATTAATGCATAAACGATCTACCATCATACAGCAACCCAAACTGACTCTAACACTATACACTTACACATACAGACATACCATTCACTCCAAAAGCATACATATACATACATAAACACATACTCTAGAGGAACTACACTTAAACTTACACATACATACTCACTAACAAAAATATACACTTACACTACATGATGTTTATACATCACTTACAGCACGATTGTTGCATGTACAGAAATATATCATCTGTCAGCCTGTACCTTTCCTGCAGTTTACTTATGAAACTTCCTATAGAGAACCCTAAGATCCATGTCCCTTTCAATGTGGAATCACTGCTTTTACCCTAGTCAAGGTATAGAAATGTATATCCCTCAAATGTGCAACAACACAGAGCTTTACTAATTTTACAGCATGGTGGGCCTAGTGGGTCATAAGAGAATGGAGTATCTCCCAAACTTGCCCCTGATCCCCACTGCCTGCAAAAAGTGAGACAGATACTTGATATATATATATATATATATATACAGTTATTGGCTAAATTGTATTAGAATGCAAGCTCTGTGGACCAGTGGTCTCTTCTTTAGGCAACACATGTGTATGTCGTTTTTAAAGCTTGTGATCTAATGCAGTTCAGTTAGCCAATAACAGCTTTTGCTTTACCAAATTTGCTCATAAACCATAGTCAAGAAGAAAAAGAAGGAAATGTAATTTATTTCACTGATCACAAGAAAAGGCCACAGTTCACCTTTAAAATCGAGTTACTATTGACCAAAACTGTAGAGGCATCTTACAAGAGCAACTCTTGTTTTGTGACTGAATTTCATTATTTTCAAATAGGTAGCCTGGTAGCTTCATCCTGAACACAAAACGTTACCGTTTTAATTTGTGTTATATTGATTTTTTTGAAAACAAGACTTTGATGAGAGTTTGAGTTTTTAGGTCTGAATTAGGAGAATGCTTTACTAATCCTCTTAGAGCCTAAAGAAATTGGATTTTTTTCTCAAGTTTTGCTACTATTTCAGTCTATGAACATAAGCTTCATTCAGAGATGATGTCCATGACCTTTCAAATGCACTCGATATCTGCCTCAGATATGCCGTTAAATCAGAAGAACCAGTTTGGATGATCTTGAAAGATAGCATTGATAAACCTACCAGTGCTCCAATAAATTATTTTCATGGTTCTCCTATAAAATCTGACAGCCACTTAAATGCATCCAACATTAGCGATCATTAAGTGATATTCACTGTAAGGCAAATTAAATATATGTCACTGTGCATACCCTTAAAAGATGCAGCAACATTCTGCCATGAATTTGGGTTTCTCTGGGTATACCAGATCAATATGGGTTTTTCAATAATCAATCTGTAAAACTTATACAAGCCCTGTCCTATGTAATTCAAGGTCACATACCACTGGCACTACAATAATTTGAAATATATATATACTGTACCCCTTTTCTGTTGTCCACATCACCTGCATTTTAATGACAGTCAACCTAATTGTGATCTTATTTGGAATATATGCATTGGAGCCTTACATGCACATTTTTAAATGTTACATTTCTTTCAGAAGACCCAATATGATTAAGATACTGTATATTTTCTGTTTGTAAATATTTTAATATAAATCCCCTTTATTGTGTCATTCTTCTAGAAAACTGTATAAGGATGAATCCTGCTACAAACATACTAAAAATGCCAGAAAATGAATGTTTTACGTGTGCAAAACCATTCATGCCAGTCAAAAAAGGACAGCTGGTCCATAGTAAAAAAAAAAAAATAAAGTTACGTGGGAGGTAATTAGAACAGAGAGTAAGAAAATATTAGGTCTTTTCATTAAAATAAAAAGAAACAAAATAAGTCATTATAATATGTAGTGATGAATATCATGGAAATCATTACTATTTTAATTGAATACTTAGTGGGATTTTATTTTAACAGTTCTATGTGTAAGACAAGTGCTGGTATCAAATATAATGGCAGATTTGTAGTCTAATCACATTTTTATAAGAGCTTGTGTTGAATAAGGAAGTGCCTTTTAGAATGGAACCTTGTGCCCTTCTCAAATTCTTGGAAAGGTCATTGAGAGACTGGAACATGTGAAGAGGTCCTTGTTGCTTTAGAATACTCATCATGCAATCAGACTAATATACCCTCCTAGACAACTGTGGGTTTGTCAGTCCCGTCTTTTGAGAAATGCAGTTCGAAAGATGGTTTTTGTTAAATGCTTTTTTATGGTTCATCTTAGTTACATCAAAATTTTAGCCGAAGCTGGTAAAATTGCAATCCTTATAGTAATGGTAACCTAATTGCCATCCTGGAATAACAGTCTACAAATATTGATTAATGTTCCTAATAATTATTTCTAACTTTATTTTTCTTATAGGATATTTGCCTTTCGAGAGGTAACGAAGGCATTGAAAGTTCTGTATGTTGTCTTAACATGTTTTAAATCTGTTAACCAGTTTATGCATAGATTGCACTCTAGCCACTGTGGTGCTCATTAAGAATAGGCACTCACATAATGCCCTCCTCTCTCCTGTACCCCTGTACCAGTTAAAAACTGGCTAAAAAGATTTAAAAAAAGATATAAAATTATCTGTCATAGTGATGTAAAATCCGGTGCATGAAGGGGACTACTGAATTGTAAACATGTAACGGTTGTGCAGATCTTCTAAAACATCTGCTGAATTTCCCTGCATATCATATACAATATGACAAACTTAGTGTAATCCTAATTAAATATTAATATGAAGTTGTGTAAAAATGAAAGTACACCCCCTTTGAATTTTATGGTTTTACATATCAGAACATTATATCATTTGTTTCTTAGCAACACATGATATATTACACCATGTCATGATTTATTCAATAAAAATAAAGCCAAAATGGAGAAGACATGTGTGACACACTAAGTATACCCTTACTGCTTTCATAGTTTTTAAAATGCTATGTAACAGGTACTGCTAATAAAATGCACTTGAATGATTGAACCTTAGTAAGCGTGACCACCTCTATAAAAGAAAGTTTCAGCAGTTTGCTGGTCTAGAGCATTCAGGTGTGTGTTAACACAATGCCAAGGAGGAAAGACATCAGCAATGATCTATGAGAAGCAATTTTTGCTGCCCATCAATCTTGGAAGGGTTATAAGGTTGTTTCTAAACAATTTAAAGTCCATCATTCTACAGTGCGAAAGATGATTCAAAAATGGAAAACATTCAAGACAGTTGTCAATCTTCCCAGGAGTGGACAGCCCAGTAAATTCACCCCCAAGGTTAGACTGTGCAATGCTCAGAGAACTTGCAAAGTTACTTTAGTTACTCTAAAGGCCTCAGTTGACATGTTAAATGTTAAAGTTCATGACATGACTCTAAGATGAACATGGCAGCACTGCTTAGGTTTGCAAAGTTGCATCTAAACAAACCACAAGACTGTGGCTGGACCTTAAGAAAGTTGTGCAAAAACAAATAACTGCAAACCTCAATGAACTGAAGCAAGAATGGGGCAAAAATCATCCACTACGATATGAGTGACTGATTAAATCATAAAAAAAAACAATTACTTCAAGTTATTGCTGCTAAAGCTATTGAATCATAAGGTGTACATTAAATATTTACTTTTTTAAAGTAGGTTTTGTATGTGGCATTTTTTTCTTAACCACAAAGTAAAAGAAGAACTGTCCTCCCCTCATCTTTTAGCAATTCATCCCTTGTCCCGCAGTCTCCCTATTTTCATTACCTGATCAGAACAAAGACTGACTGTGACAACAACATGCAACTTATCAATAGGGGAGAGGTAATAAAATGTTGAGGGGAAGTCATTCAGATACTAACAGGAGGCTTGCATGATACACACATAAGGTAGGTTTTTGTTAAGTATGCAAATTGGTAGGTTTCATAGGTTTATAAAAGCTAATTTACAGGAAGTGAAATTAAGTATGCTCCTTGGTTTCAGTGGTGGCAGATAGGTTAGGTGCGGAGTCTTATTTTGTAAAGCCAATAGCAAACAATGCATCCTCCAAATTGCATGCAGAAAATACCCAAAATGAAATCTGATGAAATCCCATTAAAAATGTAAAAAATGGAGACTAAACTATCCCGTTAAGTGTCTGTACTCTAAAATGTGTAAAGAAACAGCATCTTTTTTACTGTTTGGATACAATACATCATTCTTCTAAATTAAGTCGCATAATTATTTTGGATGGACCTTCATAATGTATGGGAACTGAAACACAACTCTTCAACCAACCCTCCCCTTAGTGAATAGACCCAAGGCCATTTGAAATGTTAGCATGACATTAAGATGTTATGTTTGTAACATTGACTGAGGTCCATGTAAATGTTTTCAAAACTATATTGAGAGAGTGTCCTTTTCAAATCCGTGAAAGTATATTGTTCTCATCAACCGCTCTATATCTATGGGCTTTATCTTGTTTTCAGTGTTGATAGACACACCATAATAGTGGATCGGCTAGCCTTATTAAAATAAAAATGGATGCTGCAGGCTTCATGACTTATATTTTAAGCTATATTAAGTTAAATAAATTAAGTTGTATTAGTGAACATTTGGACAGCCAATTAATTGAACATTTAAATAGAATATTATTGCTCATAAATAATAGAGCAGTGCATTCAGGAGACAGACAGCAATGATACCTGTTGAATGTTAATCGGGTTTAAAGTCGTGGCCAATTCCCCTGGCACATTCTCCGACAATGAAATCTGACAGTGATTTTTACAGCCTTTACTGTAACACAAAGCCACTATTTCCATCCTGAAATATGGGATAACTTTACCTTAGCAAAGAAAAAAAAAATATAGTCTGATTAGTTTTATACAATCACATTGGGGTAAAAATAGGTAAATAAAAAATAAGATAAGTAAAAATATTGTGGGTTTCTTTAGTATGAATAATACATTTGAGCTCAAATACACTCAAGACATGAAATCCAATGATGACATTTTCATTACATAATAGGCTTTTTTCAGTATCCTGATTGATACCCCTGTCCCTTGCAAGGTACCTGGAGGTGCATTGCAGATACTGATTACTGAAGATGAAGTGTACCATAAAACATATATCGCATAGTCAATTGTTTAAAATATCCACACCAACATTATTTTTCAAATTCAATATCATACTTAAAAAATGTATTTGTTTAGTAAATTCCGGTCAGTTTAAGACATAAGATCTGTTCAACCACTCAAGTCTTTTCATTTAATAATTTTATAATATTCAATAACTAGAATAACCAGACTTCAACTAGATTCATCTAAAAGTCCCCTGGTTTTGTTTTTATTTTTCTGGCACTTTTGAGGTTTTACCCATTCAGGTTGACCTTCTAGTTCAGGGTACCGCTCTATTACATTTTGGACGCTTATACATCCTTTAATCTTGAAGTGCTGACTTATTTTTTGGAGACAGAACTAATTCTGCTAAAGATGATATCTACAAAAATGTGCTAGTAGTAAACAAAATATTTGTTTAATAACCAAATGAGCCTTAATTTGTCTCACAACGTTAGTTTAATTATGTTAAGGCAGCAGCTACCCAAATATAATAGTCTAATGACAATAATATATCTTCATTTTAACTCTTGGTATTTTGTAGTATATGAATAATTAATCAGAATTGAAAATCACAAAAGACCACTGGATAAAAAAGTAGATAGATAGATAGATAGATAGATAGATAGATAAATTGTTCTGAGGTTCTCCCTGGGGCCTGCTGAATTCATATTGTTAGAACAAACATCTTTATGAATAATTCATCCTCACAAAATTTAACATCTTTGAAGTTTATAGCAGAATAGGCATGTGAAAAGATCCTTTTATCTCGGTCCTTTTCTATGGAATGCAGAACAGTCCTCAAGCTATTTTAACTAACATGGGAATTCTGTAAAATGTCTGCATCTTTATTACCGCCCTTTTAAAACGAATAGCCAGCATTGTGGCATTAACCTCATTTACAATATTTATTCAACTTATTTAAAACTTTACATTTCCAACAACTGAGTATAGCTATAGCCAAGTTTCTAGTTTCAAGAATTTAAATATCTATGGTATCATAGTCTAATGATTCAGTAATTTCTAAATATTCACCACTATTAGAACACGGTTCCCTAGCTCAGAAGAACTTGGACAGAAGTCTTCATATATAACTCAGAAAGTTCTTAATTAGCCAACATGAACAGAAGGCTGATCTTAATTTTGATGATTAAATCCACAACTGACTAGAACACATTTAGCCCAACTTAGGTGGAAGCTAATATTAGATTTACCTAAACTTACAAAAAGTCACCATATATTTGAACGCAATTTGTAAATTCAGTTGGGATGATTAGATTTCAGGTAATATTGACTTTAGTGAATATCCCTGGTAATGGTTAACATGGTGCCAAAACACCACTATGTCTCTATGTGTATGATTTATATATATATATATATATATTTGTTTTACATGTTTGAAAACATTGCGAGGATTAATAAAACTCTGTGCCACAGTTCACCGTAAAACAGAGATGTTTGCTGCCCTAAGCCAACTAGGCCTAGGTGTGGGGCATCAGGTCTATGGGGTTCAGTGCCTGGTATACCACTGCCCAATGGGCCGGATACAAGGGAGGACTGTGTCTAGCCAGAGCAGCCTCAATTATATGCTGTACAGCTGGGGGTGCTGCAGTCCTAGATCTGCACCCACCCTAAATACATCTCTGCTGTAAAGGTTGCATTAGATTGATTTATGATGGAAAATCATCACTTATTTCCTGGTAGCCCTCTCCAGGGCTTAGGGGGTAGAACAGATGTATTTACCTGTCTTGTCCCTATAAACGTTGACTAATCATTACTAACAGCACAGATGGATTAAAATTAAAGGGTGATATTTAATTATTCAAACTCATATGCATGCAATATTAAATGACAAGAACAAATCTATAAATATATGCACAGTAGACTTTATTTCAGTTATTAATAACACACAATTGCTGAACAATGCAAAAAAAATCTAGCTTCTGGGTATTTTCTGATAATTTGTCATTCTTATTCAGTTGTTAAACATGACACGGGTCCATAATGTTTACCATGCTGTGGATACAGAGGCAAGGGGTTCAATTACAGGTAATAAAAGTTGTGCTTCACTAGCAGAAATAGTCTCCACAATTTCCAGTCATACTTCTCCCTTAATCCGCATACCTAATATACACCCCAAATTAACTGCAGTGTATAAGTAATATATCATACAATGAAGAGCAAAACAGAGAAACAGATGTCCTGTGCAGCCAGCACTTTCCTCGGTTGCATTTCAGGATCATCAAGACTCATCTAAAAAGCTAAATGTTCAGAAAGTATATATCCACCGCAGGTATTTTTTATCTAGAGAGACACTTCATCCTCAGCAGAGATATTTGCCTCTTCTCTGGCATTTGTGGGGGATTGAGTGCCCATTCCACATTCTGATAAACTATGGTGAGAATGGCACAACGAGCAAGTTATATTTCCCAGAAAAAAGAGTAGGGGTTAAGAGCTATCTAACCGGTATTCCTCTAGTGTTGTAAAATTCTGTCTCACTTGTGTAAACATTTGTAAACAAGATATAAAGGTCTGCAGCAGTGAGTAGTAGAATCTAGTCAGAAATCTGACAGTAGAATCTAGTCAGAAATGTGACAGTATTCACAAGGCATAGCTAGTCCATGTTTCTCAAATGGTCCCCATCTAAACACATACAATTATGCATACATGCTCTCTGACACACACAATTACACATCTATGCTCACATACACACATATACATACTTCCTGCCCCAGCTTACCTCACCTCTCCAGCAGCTTCCTGTCCGGCTGATCTTGCACTGTTTCACCGCAGGGTCACATTACATAAAGTGACCCCCCAATACGCTCCTTTTTCCCTGTGTTGGTTCAAAATAGTTTAGAAAGGGTCCCTTCGACCTTAACCAGTACAGACCAGGTTGGAAGGGCCTTTTACAAACAATTTTGAACTGGTACGAGGAGAAAGGAGCAAGGGGTCGCAGTGGTCACACCAGGCCACCTAGAGGCCCAGGCCCGTTGCAACCCCAGTACTTACGCCACTGATTCTCACTCTTCGTTTAAACTACATATAGTTGGCCAAATGACCTGAGCTGCATTCCGTTTTCTAAACTAACATAACCCTAGTCTGAAACAGCATTACCATGGAGGGGGCCTATGCATATCCATGAGTGGAATTATTAAGAAGACATGGGTCGGAGGTAGGAGTATCAACACAACCCATTGATAAATGAAGAAACCAAGTGAAAATATCAGTGGCACTTAAGATTCACACAGGTAACGGTAGAGTCGTAAAAGAGAATTACTTCTCCATAAGGTGTCTTTTACTCAAGAGAAACTTTATAGACCTTATAAAGCGAATGTGCCATGAAAAGAACTCTCTTAAGATGTTTAATACTTCGGGTACTTAGAGGCCATGTTTAAGGCAACCTGGAAGATGACTATTGCAGTAGAATGGAATAGCAAATATCAGCCATAAATAAATATGCTTTAGTTTTAGAAGACCTGACGGTACCAAACCATAAAATTAATGATTGCTTGAAAAGCCTACAATGTAACGTAGAGATTAAGGTTGCTGAGTATTGCCTTAAAGTAAAAAACACCATACTAGCCACAGTAGTGCATGAAAGTACAATGTATGATATCATACCTGGTGCCTTTTTCATTTTGATGTGTAGAAAACAAACAGAAAATAGGATGAGGGATTTAACCAATCTGATGTACTTGCTCCTTTACACTAGAACACTAGGGCAAGCACATAAGATATTTGCCTGGAATAGGAAAGAGTTTATGGGGAGGGACCCTTTTGCATGTATGTATATTATACATTTTTTTAGTAATAAATTGATTAAATTGGTTATTCTGTTCTAGTTTGCTGGCCAGAGAAGTTCCATAGAACCCTTTATTCTTTGGACTGAGGTCATATGTTGGACAATAGTGCAATGTGTTTGGCTTTTATTGTTAATTATTGTGTTAATTAATTATTGTGGTATAATTCACATATGTATCAATTATTTCTCAGTAATCCTATTTCTTTATAATAAAAGCTCTGAATCGCTGTCACCTTTCCTCCCACATTGATATAAACTGTAATCTGTGATTCATTTTAATTTTGCATAAGGAAGTACAAGTCACTTTTAAGCATGTTGGATATGAACAAATCAATATACCAAATGGTATTATTTCATTGGAAATATATACATAATTTACCTTTTAAGGATCTGGATACCGAAAGCCGAATCACACAAGGCACTGACATTACTAAATTACTAAACATTTCTTTTTCTACAATGTTCTGCAGTAAATGCAGGCTAAATGCGCAAGGTACAAATGTACCATGGTGACCCAACACAGGTTAAATGTGCATTTTCTGCACAGTAGCTGCCTCCCATTATGTAACGTCATTCTTCATTCTCCTGCCAGTTGCCAGCTTACTCACCAGAGGCCAGGTACACATATCCCTGAGCTGATCAAGCAGGTATTTCCGATGTGATTCTTAGTCTAATATAAGTATCAAGGGATATTATGTGCAATGAACATCATTAGAAAAGCATAAAATACGTTAATGCTTTGCTGGTTCAGATGTCCCATATATACTACTATTTTAATTAAAATTTTGTCATCTTAGATTCTGTGGGACCCAAGCCGTGTGTTTTTAAAGGGCCGTCTCTAATGTTTCTAGCCCTTCCGTTTTTCTGTGTCCCCTTCTCCTTGGTCTATTAGATTGAAAGTCTGGTGGTGACATCAGCACTAGTTCAGCATCCTAGTCACGTACCGCCTAACATTTCTGGTGTCCATACCCGGCCTCCTGTGTTGTAGGAAGTAGGAAGGGGTAGAGCCAGCCCTGGAAGTGGGTTAATGCTGACACATGGCCATACACTCTCCTTATCCGAGGAGCCACCTTGTGCCAACATGAAGTGGCCACATTGGAGCAGCGTGTACATTGGTTTTACAGCTCCCTGGGCCTCTTAGGAAGGATCCTGCATCTGGCCCATGATCCTCCCTGCCGACAAATGATGAACAGTGGGGCAGCGGGACAGTGCCCGAAAACATAATTTATTTATAGAATACTAACAGGTCCCTTAGCGCTATTACAGTAGGGGAGAAAACAAAATTACCAAGGACATAAAAACTGGCAATATATAAAATTAACAATTTCACAAGTAACTCTGATATATGGTTAGGCTAAAGATGGAAAAGATGGACTAGCTCTTGCAAGCTTACAGCTTTAAGAGGTTTAAAGCAAGTGATACAGAAGGTGAGGAGCTGTTTGGATATGGATGGTTTAATTGTAGCAAGGGTGATGTAGAGAGGTTGCTGGCAGGGGGATCTCGAAGGTGGGAGTAACAGATGGTTTGTTTCGGAACGCAGTTTGTTGGTAATTATAACTGGATGTTGTATGCTTCTTTGAACAGGTGGTTGTTTAGTGAGCATTTAAAGTTCGAATAAGTCTGAAAGAACGAGGTGGGGAATTTTTTTTTCTGAAACAGTGACAACGTAATGAAAGCAACATCCATTTTTATTTTAGTGTATATATTTGGCCATTTCAAATGTTGGGTTAGATTAAATTTCCTACAATAAGCAAAGAATTGATCCATCTGCTGTATACACAATTCACCATGAGTCCATGGGCATATAGCTTATTGCAGTACTGGGATACATTTTAATTTTCACTGTTAAATGTTTGCGTTCCTTTTGCTTTTTATCTTAACGCCATGATTCCTTATCATCTGTTTCTTATTTTCTTCATTGTCTGTCTCCCTGTGTAGATAAAACAAGCATTCTCCTGTGTTCTTCCTAATAATACTTCTGCCATCCTGCAGATTTTGCTTCTATGAATAACTGTTTCTTTTTGCTCGCTAAAGAAAGGCTTTTTGGCAACAGTATAGATTTTGTAGATTTTAGAGAATTGAAATCGATGTCCAAATGACTGCTAGCTCCATTTTGTTTTCATCTTGTCTATTAACTAACATTTAAAGCGTGTCCAGGAGGATTCATTGTATCCAAATGTCTGGTAAAGTACTCTGTTCTAATCGATGTACTTGATCATGCATTGCAGTAAAAAAATCTCACTAACATTTTCTGCCAGCAAATTCTAATTCTAAAAAACGTATATGATCTGTTACACTAATTATATATATAGTCACTTATGTTGTTTATCAGTGACAGAGGCTTTCTAAATGTTAAGAATGCAGAAAGGTGAACCAAGTATTTTAGTCATGCATGAGCTCTTTAGAAAACCGCATAGGATCCTGGAGTTTGATCCTGCGTTAATCAGAAAACTTTCCCCGCTGTCTTAGAGGGAAAAAATCACAATGGCGTTAATGTTACTTCTTCAACCATGACTGATAAAAGTCATTGGACAATGGAACATTGATTGCAAGTCCCACTTCGTATGCGCTACCTAAGATGTGCAATTTGGCAGAAACGCATTGAGACTGATTTTAAGAATATAGGAATAATCCGTAAGAGCTAATCTTTGGATATTGTAATAGCAAAAGGCACAGTGATTACGGAACCGTGGACTGAAAAATCAGACATAATGCCCAAGAAAATAGTTCATCTTTTTTTCCCTACAACTTGCTGTTACTGGCACTTAAACACTATGTAATAGCACAGTGTGACAAAAAAACGTTTTATTTTGTATTTAATAGCAGTTATAGAAGTGTTGTTGTTGATCATCTGTGGACTCCAAACAGGTTTCCAGATTTTAGGATATGGCTATATACCTTTATTGGCTATAGGATTGCAAGTTTTCAAGAGTAGACATGTGTTGTTGAAATCTTCCATCTAAGGCAATTAAATTGGGTAATAAATGTATCATACGTACCGGATTTGTTCTACAACATGCTAGAAAGACATTATTAAAAGATGCTTATTGTCATGAACCAGGTAAGTAGGTTGGGTAGGAGCCCAGTCGCAGGGGATACAAGGGGTTCTGTCTGTACCCCACGATGCATGACGGCTGGAGGGATGATAGACAGGCGCAAAGAAACACAGCACAGGCAGAATACTTTGTAATTGACTGTATTGAAGAAGTTGTCAGGAGCAATAAGTACAGGCGGTAAGTCTCTAGGCAGGAAGCCCACTGGCAGGGCAGACGGCAGGAATAACACAGCAAAGCGGTCCAAACACATTAATGCAAAGGCCCTGACTGAAGGGCAGGGCAGGTTTATATTGGCCGGGTTCCACTCAGCTGTCCCAAGCAATCAATAATGGTGCTCTAGAGAGGGAAGAGTGGCCACTAGTGTGTGCAGACACACATGACAGCAAATAAATATTGCATGGGGCATGGTCCGGGCTAATCCTGACACTTCTCTCCATATTCAACTTATTTTTTCTATGCCCCTGGTTTCTGGTGATTTTCTACTTCTGCCTATTAATTGCCATATTGTGGCCTACTCCAACAGGTCCCAGGTGAAGCCCTTTCCTTTGTTGCAAAACCAGGGTGCATACTGCTCAATGGGCCGATTACATTTGAAATCTCTGACCTCTCGAGCTCATCCATTTACACCATGGAATGTACAGCCACCATAGTAGGCATTAAATGGTGCTGTACTCCTTTAAAACATGGAGGACTGTGGTGGATGGGACAGCTGAGAAAGCTGCCAGGATCAGGTCTTCTGTAGTACTCAAGGTAGGAAAATGAGATCCCTAGCAGAGACTCCATTCACTTGGTTTATACTTTGTCATGTCATTGTTCTGTTTCTCTTTGGTTGGGGCAGGAATATCCAGCACTGCATACAAGTGATTGTTATTTCCATGAATACTACTGGTTGTATATTTTCCTTTTGTGATAGAATTACTGTAGCTTCAGTTGAGTAAAACAGAGTTCAGTATTTTTGCAACACAGAGGTGGGAGGAAGTTTCAAGCCTTTTATTTTACTTTTTTTTAATCCTTTACTTTCAAGAAGAAGGTGCATTTCAGTATGAAAAAAAACACTATTTCAGAATCTGTAACTGTTTCCCATGTACTTCCTTTGACCCCTTTTAACATTTCATTTATGCTTGTTACTTTTTATGAATGGCGATTGTTTAATTTAAATTAAAATGTAACTGTGTACCCTCCTTGATAGGTGAGTCATTTTACGTTGAACCACACTTTTCAAATTGCACCTTAAACCTTGGTTATAAAGTAGGTCCAAAGATCTAGTTACATATAATTCTATTGCTACATGCGTTAATACACAATCAGAGTTAATAAGCCATATCCATCAAAGTATGTATACATTTCAAATGTTTCCTCTACCTCTTCTTTGAGGACAGGAGCTGATTATGTGTTACTAGAGTCATTTAATGATACTAGTGGCGGTGGAGCACTTTTATATGCTGACTCTGCAGATAAGAACTCTTTAGAAAAGTTCTGTGGACCTTGCTGAGTTTTCAGGTCAAGGAAAGATAGAGCCTTTTCACTTCATCATCAAAATTTAGAGGGAGAGAAAGGAGGGGAGGAGAAGAGAGAGTAAGAGAGGTGAAGGGACAAAGAGAGAAAGAGGAGAAATAGCACTGCAAGGAAAAAGTCTTATACATTACACTTTAGTAAATTCGGCCTTACTGATATATTTGCAAAATAGAAGGAAGATTACAAAATACAACTTTGTTAAATAAAGTCACAAATAAATGACATTGTTTTGTAAAACTGTAATGCATATTTATAGTAGGAAAAAATACATATTTAAGCTGTAGTGCAGTGCTGCAACCTACATATGTAAGTAGATGGAAACAATCTGAAATATAAAACCCTCAATGCGATATTATTTTACAGTGGATAGCAGATTGCATAAAGTACTGTTGGTACATAAAATGAGCGTTCAGAAATAACCTAAAGCATGCATGTTTTCACCTTTGAACAGCGTATTGATTATCCCTCTTTACTTTGACATTTTCTTGATCCTTTCTATGTCGACGCATTAGAGCGCAGCAGCAGATGGTTTCTACTATAGGGAGGAAATGGATACACTGTAGCTGTATTGGTAGAAGGCAAGATGGAGTCTTTAGTCAAGGTTGGTGTCTTCCATAAGGCCAGTATATATGGAGAAAAGAAGGCCTAAGACAAAGGTAGTGCCTTTGACAAAACACTCCTTATAGGCTAGAGCAATGTCTTAGTTACAATGCAGTTAGCACCAAGGGGATTTTTTTAAATTAAATATTTTGAATTAATAGTAGTAATTCTGTGTTACATAGGCAGCACCAGATTTTTGTTAGGTATCCTATGCAACAGCCTAGGACCCAGGGACACAAGCTTGTTAGGATCCAGACAAAGGCCCATTGGAGATATCAGAGATCTTCTTCATGCTTCCTATGCACCTTTGAAGTGGCAGAATATGTGTCTTATAGCAATCGGCATCATTAGGCGTTGCACAGGAACGCCGTTGTTATTGGTGGCAGAAAACCAAGACAGGGGAGCTCAAGAATTCAATACATTTAAAAAGGTGTTAGTTCAGCTATGGAAGTAGACCACCAATACTTACATTGAGAAAACTGGCTTTTGCCTTAGCATCTTAAACATAGTTCCCCTAGTTGTATTTTTATATAGATATCCTGGATTACTTCTTCTAGTATTTATAATGAGCAAACTGAAGAAAAACTCTAAAACAGGTGTTATCTTATTAGGTGTGTTCCCGCACAGAAAAAGCAAAAAGCCTTTCATCCCGGCAGCTTTACTTAAGGGAAAATGTGGAGCGCTGTGAACACATTGATTAATGAAGAATTGATTTAGCCAAATCTCATGCCATCTCATTACTGGATCAATTCACATTGGTTGGTTTTCTCATTAGCGCCAATAAATTGTATTCATCAAGTCACTCGCTAGAATATTGTCTGCTAGCCATGTTATTTATAGAGTTAACCCTTCTCAGTGCAGGAGAAAATTTGCATACCAGTAATATTTCAAGGAGAGATTCCTGTTTTGTAAACATTTAGAGAAAGGCAGATTGGTTTTCGGAACACGCTATTTTGAACTTGTATGTTTTATACTTGTATGTAACCCGTGGTGTGAATCCCATATGTAAATGAGATAATGCTTTTGAAGTATGTTGTCAACGAGAGCTTCAGTAAAATAATTATGCTGTATAAAAACTTGATCCGTATTGTTGCTGCATTAGCTTCAGAATGATGCACGACAAGGTAAAAACATTTCAGAATATATTTATATAATGTTATCATATCCCCTCTGAGGCGACGTTTTTCTAAACTAAACAGATTTAAATTAGTTAACCTTTCTTCATAACTATAGTGCTCCATTCCTTTTATTAATTTTGTAGCCCGCCTCTGCACCCTTTCTAGTGCTATGATATCCTTCTTTAGAATAGGTGCCCAAAATTGCACAGCATATTCAAGGTGCGGCCTTACCATTGATTTATACAGAGGCAAAATTATATCTTTATCCCGCGACCTGATGCCCCTTTTTATACACGACAATACCTTACTGGCCTTAGCAACTGCAGACTGACATTGCACATTGTTGCCTAGTTTGTTGTCTATAACAATTCCCAAATCCTTCTCATTTGTCGTGACCCCCAATTCACTACCGTTTAGGGTGTAGGTTGCTTGTGCATTCCCTACCCCGAAGTGCATAACTTTACATTTATCTACATTGAATTTCATCTCATCTCATGATAGTAGTGTTCCTGCCAAAGTTATGAATTAAAAGTTTACCTGATTATAGAATTATTCCTGAGAAATATCAGGCATTTGACAATTCTAGCTGCATTTAGTGATAAAAGTGTTAAATTCAGCAGACTAGTAGGAACAGTAACATTAAGAGTGACGGGAGGGTGCACACTGCACATTATACATTCATGTGCATCAAGTGGTATTGCTACACTACAGCAGTTGCACATAATAAATAGATGCTGTTGATTGCTTCAATACAGTGACAGCTCCATCTGTTTTTCCTTTTCAAGTCTGCACAAGGCACAATCTGTGTTCTTCAAAAATGTTTTCGCTTCTGTGTTCCATTGATGCCTTTCACAAAGATGCTGGCATTTACCTAATTTTTCACAGTCAACACAGCCAATAAAAGCTTTGTGTAATTATTTTTTTAACCAGTAGACTGTCTCCTTTGTCGTATTTTGCCTGGGATAATTTCGTTCGTTACCTATATTGATGTTTAGTGTCCTGTGCTAGTGGACGTGACAAATTTCATTATTTTAATATTCTGATATAAGTAAGACCAGCCAAATGGGACCTGTGCAAACCTGCCTCTGGCTTGCCGAACATGGGCCAGTTAGGGAGACCCAACCATAGCTCCCCATATCACACTGACATCATAACCCGATGTTCTGATTCAATAGGTGGGTGGACATATGAGGAGGGTTAATGATCTCATCCCTAAGAAAGTATCTCTTCAGGCATCCAAAATGTTGGCACATATGCATGTAGAAGTGGCAATGTTGTCCTTTCTAAGTAACTTCAGTACTTTTATTTAATGTCACAAATAAACATGTTTTTTTTACAATAATTTCCTTTGATATAAATGAATTCCATTGTTTGACAATAATCTTCTAGGATTTGTAAATCCTGTTAAAAGATGAATGCTCATCATAACTTGGCAAAAAGAAGACATGTAGGAGAGCGATGAAGCTTCCGTTGAGGATATTTTTCTTTTATCATATGGATATGTACAGAAGAGATTTTTAAAGAAAGAAGAGCAAAAAAAATGTTGCATTATTTTTGCTCATTCTGATATGCCATGAAATCACTAAAGATCTCCCAGAGAAGAGGTATCCCGAAAATATCAGCACTTTGAGTAGGGTTTCTGCTTGCCAGTCACGCGACTCTAAGGTTAATAAGGTTTGCTCACAAAGTAATAATTCTTGGATGAAAATGAACCACCCAACAACTGCTCTCCATATGTGAACTCAGCACTTCAGTATCTCGGTAAGAATACACTGCTGCAGAGTTTGCGTTGAGCAGCTATATGTAAGTTTTCATGATAGCTCATATGGGCACAATTGTGCATTAAATGTTGCAGAAAAGACCTATAAAGACTTATAATTTCAGTGCTATTTCTGCAACTGGGGTGATTGGCCCTGTGTTCACAGGTTTCTAGGTAAATATTTTTCACAGCAGCCTAACACAGCTATCGTAATGCTGTAATAACACTCAAATCACACAAGTTTGGTGCAGCGTCTATGCAACATAATTGAACGAATGCCAGAAAAATGTTGTATTTGACCCAGATACTGCACCAATGTACAAAACTTAAAAAAGCCGTTATCTAATTGAATAATCTATAGATAAGATTCCAGCAATTGTTGCAATTTTCTAAAAGTGAACAAATCAAGGCGCAAATCTACTAGTCCTATTTTCTTTATACACTATTCTAATGATCCCGCCTCCGTGTTACTTTTCCTGCTTCTATAAGTACATTATTTTAATAACAATTTATAATTTCAAGCAGTTACCTTCTCTGAATATAAATGAGTTTTTTTCCCGGTAGCTGTGTGAAACAATACACAAGCACAAAGCTATACATTCTAGCGCTGTAAAGATTTCCCAGTTCTGTTCCTACTTGCTCAGCATCTCATCTGTGATCACTGGGGCTTAGCCTAAAAATAGCTTCAGCAGAGTAACTGCATTCATTCTGTTATATGATGTCTTAGGATGGCCTAACACAAACCTCCTGCTGATATATATATAATTTCTACCGGTATATAAAAATTATTTTATATAGCAAAGTGAAGCACAAAATAACATGAGGTGTATGTGCTTAGGAACAATGTAAAACTAACCTTGCTGAGAATTAAAATTACATATTGGAATCTTCCATTAGGACAGTAAGCCTTAGTACCCTTCTTAATTTTTTTAGGAATTAGGAAGGGAGAGTAAAGGGGGCCGAGGAGAATAGGGCTAGTCTTCAGCCTCTAGACTGTCCTTGATAGAGTAGTCTCTCAGCAGGCTGTGGATAAGCCTGCGGCAGTTGCGGACTGTGACCTGCTCCCTCCTCAACACCAGGCGATTCCTGGCAAACCATAGAGCGTCCTTTACACAACACATGAGGCGCCAAGCATCGTCAATGGCGCTCTCTGTGTGTGTTCCTGGAAAAGGTCCGTAAAGTACAGAGTGGTAAGACAGGTACTTTCTCTCGATAGAGTCCTTGAGATCCAGCTCCAGAGCTCTGAAAAAAGCCTGTGCAAACAGGCATTGCCAGAACAAGTGAAGGGAAGTCTCTTCCACAATGTACTGTGGGCAGTGCCTATATCTGCACAGCCCCCTGACATGCTTAAACGTCCTTAGGGGGAGGCCTCCCTGAATGGCCATCCATGCAATGTCTTTATGTCTGTTGGTTAGCCTGCTCAAGCCCAGTCTTGGCTGTGGCGACAGGGAGCCCTGGGATGTTCTCGACAGTGTCTTTGGCTCTGATGAGCTTGTCGATCACACGGGGTAACCACAGGTCTGGTTTAACTCCCTCCAGTTAGTGCTCCCTTACAAATTTGCCCATGTCCGAGTAGAACCCGGGCATAGTCCAATTGTAAGGATGGAGCTGTCCCACTTTTACCACTTGAGCTGCCTACACAGGGGAAGTAGGAAGAAGCGAGGCATGGAGTTTCCAGCAAAGCCTTTCACTACATCTCTGAGAGTCCTGCGCACGCAGTTTTACACCGAGGCTTACCTCAATAACAAGGCAGGACTCGTAGTGAGGTAAAACAAGATCTAGTTTTTTTGAACCAAACACAAGAACTATAAGTATCCCCCTACTTATGCTGCTTGCATCCATATGATATACTCACCACCAGTCAGCTCCAGAGCTGTCTCAGTGCAAGTTCCTGAAGGTCTAACAAGATGATCCTTGCACATATGCAGAAAGTGCTCCAATTCATTTAAAACTGAAGCACTCTGAAAAATGATTGCCTGTGTCAAACCATGTAAACAGGACCATGGAGGGGTCACTGCTCTGGAGCTGCTGCTTCTCCTAAAGCTAACTATATATATATATATATATATATATATATATATCATATAATATATATATTAACAGATTAAAGAATGCATATTAATGTACTCATTAATTAAATTTGCATTCTTCATTCATGAGGCTGCACAGGGGACTGTAATAAAACCTCCTTAAATTACATTTAATAATCTAGTTTTACACTTATGTCCTCTTGACTTGGCATATCTCCTTTAAAATGTACTTCCCTCCTGACTCTTTATGTGTATGGATTGCCCTGCACCAATGTATGTTCCATCTCTATGTATGTACAAAACTACTTGAACAGGGGATCCATTTTATATCATGAAAAACATTGGCAAATGCATTATTAATTCCGGGTATGTGACCATGTTTGTTAGCTAGGTAGAACTGCAGCATTATCTGCACATGTATTCCTCTACAAAGGAGGCCAGGGATTAAGTGAATATCCACATAATCCTTTTCTATCTGCCTTCTTGCAAACATCTCTAAAGATCTCAGATACATCACAGTAATTTAGTTTCTAATTATCGCTTTTGGAGTAGATTGATGCATTCTAGCTAATCTTGTGAATCCTAGTTGGTATACAGCAGAGTCAGGGACAGATTAAGGGCGTGCAAGTCCTGGAGAAACACAGTCACAAAGGGCCCCTTCAGTATATTAAAAGGTCACTCTAATGCACAAAATTGCTGGTTTTATTTTTTTTAATGCTCACCGGACTCCGATGCAAATGAGTTCATGTATTTTTTAGTTACTGGAGTTGGAAGATAGGATTTTATCAATCATGCTACCTCTACTGCATACTTATGTACCCATCCTCCAGATGCTTAATAACCATTCATGTCACTGGGAGCTGAGCACACATTGCAATCAATATAATTTAGATATTTTCTGAGTATCCATGATCATATCCAGAATTCTCTTGTGTTCCTTTAACCCATTTCTGTACATCTTTTTTATGGTGTGGTGTGCAGGCACACGCAGTCTCAATGCTGTATATGCTATGTTCCCATGGTAAACCACAGTGCATCATGGCGTTATAGGAGGTGGTTGTCACGGAAGCGCATTAAATACAGCAGCAACAGGAGCAGCAACCATTACCCACTGCCGTATAACAGGTTAATAGTAAAAAGCAGCCCGCAGGCTCACTCGCCGCTCCACCCGAACAAATGCACCTTAAATCCAAACTCGGACCCCACGACCCCCTAACTTTATGTGCTGCCACCACAAAGCTCTGTGTAAGGTCTTTAAAAATACCTGAGGAGGCTCCGGTAACCCCCAAACTGCTCAAACTCTATAAAACCCCAATTTAGCCAAAAAAGGTAAAACATGCAAACTAGAAAAACAGTAATGTGATAACTCCGGCTATCCTCGAAAGCTATGAATTCAAAATTAGAGCACAAAGACAGAACTGACTAATTTATATTCAACCTGACAAACACTGTCATGGTGCTTGATACAAAAATAATGCTAAGAAGATAATCACAATACAGAACAGTATAAAAAAATAAACAAGGAAAAAACACAGAAAACTTATACTACTACAAAAGTAAAATAATCCGTGGGAATCTCCAGATGTTTCAGTCTCTTATAAAAGATGTTCAATAAATGAAATTCAAATTCTTAATTTAAGATTCCCATTCTTATAGGAATCTTCTGCCTTTATCTTTAGGAAATGCCCAATTGGTGAGACGTGTGTAGCCCAGATAATTTAGGACACTCCTAATGAGCTGGGCCATAAAACCGGGCAGCAAACTCCTGCCTGATATTTTAATACACCATATTTTGATCACGTACCCATGTTATTATGAGTGTACAGATTCCAAACACCCCTTATCTACCTGAAAGCTAGGTCATTTCTTAGGTCCCGTTCAAACCCCCTCATTATATGTTTCATATCCTTCTGGAGGTCACACTGTCCGCACACAGAACATCTTCATGTTATGATTCTGTTATGGAAATATAAGGGATTTTGCATGACAGGGGTAAAAATGTGAGTTTTTCTGTGTACGTGTGCCCTCACCCCCTGCCCACTGGGGTCAGACTGGTTACAATATATGTAATATAGCGACCTTTTGAAACCAAGCACTATTTATATTTTACATTTTACAACCGGCGATCCCTATTGGTTAATAAGGGGTTCAATAATAAAGGTTTAAGTTAGGTTTTATAATTTGAATTCATTTTCTGATATAGCAGGGGGGGGGGAGTTTTGCAAGTTCCAGGCAAGGACACGATAGTGTTTGGTTAATTTGCATGTCCTCGTCTGAATCTTGCAAAATTAAAAGTTGAAGTCACATGCAGCACGGCTCACATTTTAATGAATATATTAACCTTTAACTCAACTGTCTATTCAATTTCTTAGTATCAGCTGCTGCCGCTACCTATTGTACAGCTACAATAATCCTCATACAACACTTAACTGGGTATCTTTATGCTGAGCATCATAGTATGAACAATTACTGTGGGTTCTCTACACTTGCAGATTATATATTGAACTTTAAGACCATTGTTGTATATCTTGTAAATGTGAATGTGATGTTTATGAGTTTGCTGTCAGTAAAGGTAATCTTGCAGAAATTCTTCCAGGACGAGATAGAAATATCTAATTACCTCAAAGGCTTTCTTACCATTCTTTTGTTGATATATTGTATTCTGTTAGTTTGAAGAACACCTTGTATAGGGTAAGATAATATAAACAATCCATGTCAACTGGGTAATCACTCATTGATGAAGTGAATCTGTCTGTGTTAAATTAAATTTATTATTAATAATTTCTAAACCCTTATTAACTCATTCTCTACAAAGAAACTATGTATAATTGTATCCCTTTTAAAGATGCAAAAAAGGAAACTGCACTTGTGACCCGAAAATCAGCACATTTGCAATTATGGTTAGAATGGCACAATATTAATGTTGGGGAACACATTAAAGAGCATAGGTTTTGACCACAATATAAAATACTATTTGTTTTCCATGTTAATGGAGGAATCACATAGGAAAACATGTTGAGCATTAAATTCAAAAATATATGCGTTATTGTAGTTTAACAATAATGAATTGGGTTATTGTGGTTGACTTTCTCTGCTCACCCCGAGCTGATTCTTTAATGAAGACCTGCTTATCTAATGAGGCATTTTTGTCAATAGACTTTAAGTAGTCTGATGATCACGCATGTTGACAATGAATGCGAGTTCACCTGGCTTATTCCTGATTGCCAAATTACATTTGATCTTGCATAAATTAACGCTTGCATGTACTGGACTGCTGGTGAGTGGCAAAAAGCAACAGCTCCGATATTGATTATCTTATGAGTTGCTTATAAGTGGCAGATGCAAGTTACCAATCACACCAGAAATAAACAAAACATATATAGACTTCCTGTTAAACAAGGGGCGCTGACAGTCACCCACCGTTTTCCTGTACATGGTGATACAATAATTAACCCTATATGCTATAGAGCCTACGTTTTGTTACAGTTTGCAACCTTTGCGTCTGAAGGGAGTGGACAGTGATGGACTTCAACTCATCCACCTTGAGATGTGTTGTTAACTTTTAATTTAAAATAAATAAATAAATAATAATAATAATAGAATGCTAATCCACTTTGGTTAAAAATATTTATCGTAAATCATATTTTTTAAGGTTGTTTAGAAAGTTGCAGGTACGGACTTGTCATTTAACTTACGTGCTTACGTGTGAAAACTAGAATTGTTTGAAATATAAAGTAACACAATATTTTTTTTTAAAGAAAAGTTTGTAATGGGATACTCATAATAAAAAAGTGGGAGTTCCCCTTTATTGAGACTAAGTACGGTAGATTTAGGTACATGCTTTAAGTGTCAGATCTGCTTAATATAATCACAATGATTATGCTAGCAGCAGGGTGGCTTTGGTTTACCATTTCAGGGTAAATTATAGCAAAAGACGCAATATACTAATTCTGTTTATAACACTATTTGTCGCTGGATTTGCAGATAAAGAGTAAAATGGTACACTTCTTTTAAAATAAAAAAAGATAGTTAATCCATAATGCATGAACCTGTTCAGCGGCTTGACTCATAAGTGACACACAAATTCTTTTAGCAAGTCTTACAGTAATAGAGATGCACAGCATCTGAGAATGACATTGGCTTTGACTTCCAGAAACTCTTGCATAAAACCCAATCAGGCTGGCTACTTTGCTTATGTACATCTCTGTGCAGTTACAAAGTAGTCTTATTTGGTGCACAAAACAAACACCATTATTGACTTGATCATGCAGGACATATGGTACAAATGGCTCCCGACATGACATGAGATGAAGTGGCATCCACAGGGGCTTAACAAAATCTGGCCATGGGCAAGCCCCCATGCCTCCCTCCCACATGCCTCCCTCCCACATATCACCAAGCATATACACTATTTGCTCGATTAGAAGACAAGGTTTTTTTCAAAGCAAATGCTCTGAAAAATAACCATTGTCTTATATTCGAGGTCATCTTCTAATCAGACCTCAAATAGAGGTCTGACTAAAAAACTAAAATCTTTTAGTGCTGCAGGGGACCTGGAACCTCCTCCCTGGCAGCCGGTGGACATCTATGCGATGCCCACAGACAACCTTCGCAGCTACTGGGGCTTCTATGTTGGAGCGCGGCAGCAGCACTAGACATCAAGGAATCTAAGCACGGAGCACAAGTCTAGGGAAGCACTGGTAAGTCGGGGCAAGGCAATATAGGGTCTATAAGGGCTTTCTGGGGGTTAAAAGGAATATTAGGGAGGCAGAGTGGCATTTAGGGGTGTAAAAGGCATATCTGGAGGCAGAGTGGCATATAGGGGGTATAAGGCATGTCTGGGGGCAGATGTGCATAACTGGGGGCAGGTTGGCAAATAAAAACAAAAATACATTTTTATCAAATATGAAAAAATAGTTAACATGTGAATTAATATTTACTAGTAAAAAATTTTTCTTATAGGGTAGTCTTGTATTTAGGCTTTTCCTTTTTTTTCTAAATTAATATTCAAATTTGGGGGGGGTCGTCTTATAATTTATGAGATGCATTTATGTCAATAATATACTCTTCACATTTGTTATAACACACATTTCACAGACTGCTGATTTCAAACTGTGAAATTATAACTGTGAAGTTGGTTTCTCTTGCACTGAGATGTAAATCTCAAAGAATTTTACCTATAAACACTGTTTGGCGAGAGATAAGGCATTTGCCCAAAGCCACATTACTGCAGAGATGAGCATTCACATTTTCAGAGTTGAAATGAATCTGGAAAAGATATAACGTTTTGTATGAATATAAAGATTAGACTTCCCCCATCGGAATGCAGTTATTGATTACCCAGCCTACGCTGTTATGACAGTTTATAGGCTGTTCGAGCACCAGTCCACTATATGACAGCATATATAATGGAGTTGCTGCTTCATAGATGGAGAAGCTTGTATTTGTCCCTTTGCATACCGTCGGCTATTTTCCATGCAGGAGATGTGTTCAGCACAGATGTATTAGACCACCTCTTTTTCCCAGTACTCTTGTTCCATTTTTTGTCCACCCACTGTATCTATCTTTTCTTCCCAGCGTCCATACCCGTTCGTCACCATACCACTTTGTCCCCCCATATTTGCACCCCTCTGTATCTGACAAGAAAGATGAGATGATTGAGATGGTTCTTAATCTACTTGGACAATTAATTATTGGTATAAAATGATGGTGGGAGGTCCTGCCTCCTGTGTCCATACACCTCTGCCTCCTTACCTCCAACAACACCCATCCCCTTCTGCCTCCTCCTTGTCAATTTCAATCCCCACATCAGTATCCATTCAACTTTCCCTTTCCCCAGTACCCATCCACTTGTGCCTATCTTAAGCCCATCACACCATCATTTGCATACCCCCTTCTCCCTACTTTTCTTGCTTGCCACATGCCTAGTCTTTAGCGCAGGGCCCAGGAAACAGAAGCTAATGCAGCCCTCCCCAAATGGCAACCATGCTTACCGCCAATCGGCACCAGTGCTAGCCCTGCAAATGATGCACAAGAAGAGTTTCCATTATTTGTTATAAGGTACCTTAGGATCAGTACTGGGAGCCATTTATTTAGCATTTTTATTAGCAATATTGCAAACAGTCTTACAGGTAAGTTATGTCTTTTTGCAGATTATAAGTCTGCAACAAGGTAGACATTCTGAGGGGAACAAACCAATGGCAAATTATTTAAATAAATTAGAAGAGTGTGGCAGCTGGAGTGTAATGTTGATAAATGTAAAATAATGCACTTGGGACGTAAAGATCCCAATATAGAATATAGCATTGGGGACACTGTTCCGTCAGTGAATACAGAAAAGAGAGTGCAGGCGGTGATTATTTCTGAGGACTTAAAGGGAATCAGGTAATGCAATACAGCATCTAAAATTGCAAGTAGGTGCTGGGTCCTGTAGATAAAGGCATTAGTAGCAGAAAGAGGATTTTTTGCCACCTTACAGAAGTCTGGCCAGACCACACCTAGAGTACTGTGTATGGTTCTGGAGACCCCATCTCCAGAAAGATATTGACATTTTGGTTTGCAGGATAAAAACTCAAAAAAAGACTAAGTGATTTCAATATGTACAGTGCAAATAAAATAAGAGAGAGAGACGATGTTATGTGATGCAACATAAGGAAGTTTTACTTCACTGAGAGGGTTGTAGATACGTGTAACAACCTCCTAGTTGTAGAGGCTAAAATAAGCATAAAACTATCCTGAATCTTAGACGAGACTGATTTATGTCTGAGTCTTCTCATCAGGAACAAATGGGCAGTCTAGATGGGCTGAATGGTTGTTATCTACAGTCAAATTATATGTTTCTAAATGTCTTCAACTTTGACCTGAAGTCTCAGGTAAAGCCCTGGTTCCCCAGGACTCTAGGTCAGTTCATTCTCAGGTGGGGGAGCTGGATTAGGCCAGGCCCACTGCGACCCACTGGCTGTCCACTCCCCATCCATCAAAGGCTGTCTGGGGCTAGCCCCAAACCCTTAATGAAGCTACTCCCCAGAAGAGGGTGTATGGGTGAATGTATATGTATGTATAAAGGAACCCGTAGATTTAAGCTTCCTGTTTTCCAACCAGAATACAATTTCTCTTAGGAATTTCAGCTGACTCCTGTCCTGGGTATCTGTGCACGTGTGTAATCACACATGTCTGCGTCTTTCATGGAACCCTGTGGCTTAGGCTAAAGGGACAATGTAAGCCCAGGACCCCAGTGGAAAGACGCTTAAAAACGCATAGGTTTTACTCTACTCTGGCTTCCACCCCAACCGCCTATGCTTCTTAATGACAGTCATCCTTTCACAGTTGATTGCTATGTGTTTACTTAACAGATTAACTGTTATTTTATAATTGCTATAAAAAATAACAACAGCTTTCTGGGCTATTAGGTTTAGATGCCAACAAAATATTTCACTAAATGGGATTAGTAAGTGAAATGAATTTGCATTTCTATAGGGAATCGTAAACGTATCCAGTTGGCAAAATGTCACACAACAGTTTTGTATGATTTTGTGAATAATGTCTAAATGTTAATTCTTTTAAAATACCAAGAAACTATTAGACTGGTATACAGGTGGGACTTGTCGTTTGTTTATTGATTGGAACTGCTAGTGAACGGTATAGTGAATGACAATTATGCGGTAAATGTTAAGAGTGACCTTCAGTATGTAAAACCGCAAAACAACCACAGCGTTATAATCACTTACATCCGATCATTTTTTATTCTTCACTATAATACTAAATAGTGTTTCTATAAGAAACAATATGCTTTTGGGGCTAAACAATTCCCATTTGTGTGTGCTTCCACCTTGCCTATCAACTAGGTATCCGGCTCATCAGCAAGCGCTGGACACGTTTAGGATCATGGCCGAAGGGGGAAAGCCCTTGGCAGACATACAGCTCTACTCTAGGGTAAGGCTTTCTTAGCCAAACAGGGAAAATGAAACAAACTTTACTAATCCCTGAAAAAGCAATGTGGATGACTACCTTAAATCCACTAAAACAGTTGCTGTTCTTGTGCGCTCAAGAAAGATACAAGCATGATTTTGAGAGTAGCGAGGAAGAAAATCAGTGCTGGTTTACTTACATTTCTTACATTTTTTTTACCAATATATTGGGGAATATCTGTTTTACATATGGTAAAGCCTGTAGACGAGAAAATGAATCTGACAGATTATGCACAGATACAATCAGATATATAAGACGTGTAAGTCAGTGTTCTTCATAAGATCCTATCAGTCTGATTTTGTAACGGAACATCCAAGTCTGAAGATGATTCAATTCACACTCTGTATTAGATGTTCAATTGTTCATTTAGTCTGGGTTTACCCCAGGATATCGAATATTTTCATAAGACTGCTTGTGGTCTGTACAACGCCGAAGGTGCAGTTCCACTTAGACAAATAATAATAATAATTGTACTCTCTAGTATGTCCCACAAATGAACATTTGCTGATGTTTCATTTTATTCTTTTCCCTAAAGGTTTAATCTACTTAATCAAATTCAAAACTATACCTGCTTGCGGCTTAAAAGAATACACAAGGAATTGTTCTGACCACCGTTTTACTGAGGAATACTCATGCCAGGTGGCAAATCTGCAAGTGAATTCCAAGTTAACACATTTTGAATACCGGCTTCTATATGACCTATTTTAACACTGAACAGTACCTAAACTGCTGACAAATAGTCTGGCTGATGATATGCAAATGAACATATGGAATATGCCACATGCACACAAATCTCGCAGATGAATCTGTTATCTTGTACGGTAAAATATTTTTATCACGTTCACCCACTATGACCTTATATTTAATTGGGCCGCTCTGCTTACTTCTGTACAGTAAATCATCAGCAGGAGCCTTTGGAGACACAATTCAGGTATTAGATTCTAGTTTAGCATGAGATATATTGTAGATTGCCATAGAATTAAAAATTAAAGATAAAGAATGTTTTACTTCATATAAATAATCTTATTTTGTGTGTTTAAAGGTTCTGTTCCACTTAGACAAATATTATTTGTTCTCTCTGGTATATTATGCAGTAAACCTTAATATATAGGTTCTTGTATTCTTTCCAAATAAGGTTTAATTACATGGAAACCCAAGAACATTTAAAAGGCTTTTTCAGTTTCTATGGCAACAGCCTATCAGTGGTTGCTTTTGTGTCACCAGAAAATTAAGTGCTCCAGGCAGAATTATGGATGTGTTAGTAGTAGTCTCTTGTACAGCCCAGGGGAAGCTGAAACGATATGTCACGTTAACCATGTTGCCCTGGGTCCAATCCTTATTAAAGGCGGCCCTGAAAAGAGTATTAAGTAGTGGCCCCACTAATTTTATGGTCAACTCAATTTTGCAAACAATATTGTCAAAGTGGAGGTGAGAAGGGCATGAGGCAGCTTGTAGATACCCTTGAGGAAGCAACCGTCTTTATTTCATCAGGAAGGGTCTCACTCATTACTTCCTCAAACTCTAAACAGTGGCCAGGATATGATGGCCAGGATATGATGTCATTAATACATCACTGCCTATCACCCACCCCAAGCTTTATTTAGCTACTTATTTAAAATGGAATTTTAAAATTAGGGGTTATTACTACATGAGTGATGTATCCTTTCCTAGGCTGTCTTCCACTGTTCAATAGGCTGGTAACAGTGGAGATCTTTGATCTTCCAACTAGCCCATTTACACTATGGCGTCTTATTACCCTAGCAACCAATTCAAAGTTTCAATTAGCAGAAACATCTGTTGGTTGCTATGCTACCAAGACCAGTTTTGCACCGGAATTCCACTATATATATACAACTACCAATGTAGGCATTATTATGTAATTTTAACGTACCTGGTACGTAGGTTTGATCATTAAAATCGAATCAGAAAAAGGAAACAATGGTATATTGGTAATAATACTGTGGTAAAAATAGTTTAGCTGTCAACAAGGAAACACTACTCAGAGCACAACTGGCAAACCGCTTGTCAAAAAGCTATTTCAGTAATACACCTTCTCTATGTGCTTTTACTTTATTTCTTCGTGTGTGCATGGGAACAAGAGGAAGCAGTCTCATCTGAATGTTTCATGCAACAAGACGCCTTTTGTTAAAGACGCTAAGTAATAGAAGATGCTTTTTATTCTTTCTGCTATTAATCCCTTAAGATATGTAAACATAAACATTAACTGAAGAAAAATCTGGTGTCTGGGAGTAGTTTTATCATCCTAACCAATAAATTGCGGTTGCTATGTGACAGCTTAGATCATAAAATGACTCCCAATAGAGAGTATTTTTAGATTGTTATGTCAGAAAACAGTTTCTGTGAAATAATAAGCCCAAACTATTAGCTAGAGTAAACGTACCTTGAAATGCTTTAACAAAACACAGTACGTGTTTTTTGATACATGTGTACATTGCATATATATATATATACATACACTATAGTATATATATATATATATATTATATATATATATATACTTTATTTAAAGATAAAACCAAACGGGGAGAAGGCATACATTAAAAATAGAAACCAGCCATTTACCAGCTATTTCCAAGTTATAATTGTACACAAAAAAACACTTCACCGCTATCACCAGCATTAATAACTTTTGTACAAATGTATGCTGATGTTACGTTAGCACGCATGCAATTGTCTGCAGCTTCAATGACCTTGGTAGCAGTACTACAGTGCATGTGCAAGAAATGTACATACAAATGCTTCCTGGTTTCAGTAAAGGAAGCTGGGGGGAAGTCTCATTTTCTAACACTAGTAACGAAACAAAGCATTCTCCGGCATAAAAGTAGTAATGTGTAAATGAACACCTACGTACATCAGAAATAAAAACACAATGTCGGGGACTAGAATGTTCTTGTCTATGGCGTGAAACAGCAAAGGGTCTTCAAGTTTTAAACCTGTAAATTTAGTGTATTACCTTCAGTATATGTTGGGGTATCTGTGAGGCAGATGCTTTAGCTCAATGGGGACATATTTTAGGAGCATGATATGGAAGTTAACAAGACAAGGGCAACTGGAATGATTGTATTCCTCTCAATGGAGACACCTAACTTGTCATATTAGGTCGGGTTTAGCATATAAATGTATACTCAAGAATTCTTTACTTGAAAGTATAAGAAAAATTAAGTGTATCAAGGATGCGAAGGCAGAAAAGTGCAGATACTGTTAGCTAGAAGATGTTTCTTTTGCAACTTGTAAAACAAAATTGGCAATATAAATATAGCTGTTTTATAGTACAAATTACAATAAATAAATGTGTAATTGTGCGGTATCTAGTATACTATAGAATGATGATATATACATTCCTTTGCTCAGTCCAAAAATAGTTTATTTACAAAAGAGAACATCTTATATGAAACCATGATTGAACCCATCACCGAAAGCCAACTATTACTTGTGTTGCCATTGCTTTTATTTCATGCTCCCCTTCATGCTTTTTAGATCTACACGCTGCTTGATGTCTACCAAACGCATAATCAGGGTAGTTCATGAATAAAAATCCTCAGTGAAATCTATGGAATTCCAATATTAGCCTATTTATGAAGCTGTAATATTATTCCTGGATTTTGTCTGCATTGATTTTGGAGACTGTGTATGCGCTTTTAAATCTAGATTTTTTCATTAATTTAACTACAAAATGTAAAATGGAATATGTTGTATGCAAGGGTAGTACAATACACCTATAGACTTTACAGCTTGGGCCCATTCAAGCTTTATTATGGGTTATGTATATGTTCTACATTGGGTGTGTTTCTTACCACAGAAACATCTCCCATTGGGAAAAAAGTTATGGAATTCATCATATTCAATGCATGGCCAACACAGAGACTGACAAGCTAGGATAAATATGGTCCCAGTGCCACACCAGATCTCATCTCCAAGTCTTAAAACGTCTAGCTCAAGATCCTTCTTTAAATAACTGATTAACAAATCTATTAGTTTATTTACTTGGAGTCACTAAAATGGTTTTTAGTAGCCGTTAATTTTACACGAATGAAAAGTTTGTTGAACTTTAGAACACAAATTAAACAAGGGCTGGATTAATGTCATCTACAATTCTTTAATACTGAAAAATGCATTTAAATACAGCTAAATGCTACATTTTATACTGCTTCTAAAACACCATTTACATCCATTAGGGGTTGCAAACATAATGGCAATCAATTAAATTAGTGGGGCTTTCAAGTGCCGTGCTTGCTTTTGCTTTCATTGTTAGCAGAAGCTGACATGATGGATTAAAGTATATTATAAAGTGTTTCACAGGACTGTAGCTTGGTTAGGCAACGGAAGCAAGATACCAAATTAATAGACACTATGCAAACTGTTCAGCATGGCTAAAGAGTCAATCTTGAGTCCTTTTGAGTATTCAGCATAATTCTGTGAAATATACCTTTAATCTTTCTAATCAGTACAAATCTTCATGCTCACAGACATGTACCATTGGAGAGAGAGATACCATTGGAAGGAGAGATTTTTTAAGGGCGTAATCCAGTCATGTCATCATTTGTTGTCAAGCATTAAGGTTATCCAAATGTGAAGTAAGACAGGTCAAGGTCAAAAGTCTCCCAAGTGTTAAATCCAAAAAGAGAACAGGAATGAGCGAGAGCATGAGTGAGAGTATGAAGGAGCATGAGTTTCCAAATGTAAAAAGCCCTCTGATTTTCATCTGAAACAAAAGGGAGGGAAATTAAATTTACTGTGTGGATATCAATCGACAAAAACAAAACAAAAAATTTGACCGAATGGTTTTTGGTACATTTGCACAAGTCTGGTATACACTTGGAATTGCCACAATGGAGCCATGTCAAAAATTACAATACATTATACATTATGGTGAAATTCACAAATGTGCCGAGTCTGACTGCTTTTGCGCAGCAGAAGAATACAGGGGAGTCATTGTAGCTGAGCAATATTTTCAAAATGTGCATATTCTAGACAACACTAAATGTAACACATAAGTGTGCCAATAAAGTAACACAATAAAAATATAAAATTCATTGGATGACAATGAGAAACCTCAGCTTTTTTCCCATAGGTATTATAGTTGTCTTGTTAGCAAAGGTATCAGCGTGCTTATTAGTGAAACCGTGTGCTGGAAAACGTATCTAAAGTTTAGCATTGATGCCCCTCTGTGCACAGCCAGGAGTAAACCCTGTCTTCACAGCTCACCTGCGCTCACATCAGACGCCCAGTGGCGTTGCTGGGGGGGGGGCAGAGGGGTCCATGCCCCCTACAAAATATACTGCCCTCTCATGTACCCCCCAGCTGAAGCTAAATGAAACTGCGAAAGCAACCCAGGAGTTTTTTAAGGCAAATAATTGGAAAATTCTGCAATGGCCGAGTCAGCTACCTAATCTCAACACGATCGAGCATGCATTTGACTTGCTAAAGACAAACTTTAAGGCAGAAAACCCCACAAACAACAACTGAAGACAGCAAAGCATCACAGGAAACCTGGCGTTTGGGTGATGTCCATGTGTTCCAGACTTCAAGCATTCATTGCCTGCTTTATAATTAACAGGGGTTATTGACAAAGTATTAAATATCAACATTTTCTTTATGATTATCTTGATTTGTTCAATTACATTAGAGCAGTTCCTAAAAGTTTCATACAATATTTCATTAGATATTTTTGTTCAACCCCCTGATTTAAAGCTGAAAGTCTGCGGTCCTCTTGCATCTTTCTTTTTTAATGTCAAATCCATTGTGGTGGTGTACAGAGCCAAAATTATAAAAATCTTCTTAGTGTTCAAATATTTCGCGACCTAATTGTATGTGTTTATGCATGTATGTATATATTTTTAGAAATGCCCCCCTATTGCGAAAAATAAAGTTGCATTTTTCAGCATGGGGTTATTTTGTGAGTTGCTTTATAATTAACAGGGATTTTTGTTCACTAATGAGCAGTCTCTTCTACTGAGGTCTATAAATTAAAAACATTAAGGTTTGCACATTTTTCGTCCATTACATTTAACACTTTTGCCTTTTTCACTAGACAATCTGACAATTGCATCAGTCAGTATAATATTTTGATTGGTAGCCGGATAGAGCACAGAAGTACTATTGAGGACTTTTGTTGCCAGATAAATGCAATTCAGCTCATTTACAGGTTTAAATGAATGTTCAGTAGAGCATCCCAATACAGCAGAGCAGCATTAGCTCATTCTCGGCAATGTAAGTTAATGCGCCTATACTAGCTTAGCAGATTTCATGCATGTTTAATCATCAACTGCGCTGATTTTAGATAGGTTGACACACACACACTTATTGCCCTGTTTGGCCACCTGCAACCATTTATATAGCCAGCTAGCAAATGAAGAATGAGCACAGCAAGTAGGTTAAATCATCCATTGGACCTTATATCATTTGCCTCTTTAAACCCATCATGAACAATACGAGTTATAGATTTCCCATCTGTGTGATACATGTAATACCTAACACAAATTAACCCTAATTGTAAAGAACTAACTAAATAACACTTTAATTGCCATGGGGGACAGTACTAATCATATCTGCAATGAAAGGGTTCCAAAAGTAAACTATACCCAAAAAAACATTTTTTGTTGACTTACTTAAACCTGGAAGTCAAGGTTCCTTCCTTCTCATCCGGTACACCGTTGGTTAAAGGGCATAAGCCTATGTTGGGCTCCTCTGGCCCCATTGATAATTTTTTGGGTGCCAGAGAAACCCCCATAAAGTATGTAAATTCCTAAGACGCTACAATAATCACAACAGTCCTATAAAGACCAGAAAAATACCCCTTAAGATCATTTTAAGCACAGTACCATTTAACCATCATGTGTGTGTGGTATTATTGAACATACCCCATGCAGGGGACCTATAATGTCCTCTCACCTCAATTGCCCTCAAATTTTCAAGTGTAGCCCAAGACATGGATCCATCATAAACATTAACAAAAACCAGTGACCCATCAATATATGGAGAGAGAATTTTTTTAGGGGGGGGGTGTATGGGGGGCTAGCATGGCTACCTGTTTTTTTAGCCTTGGCCACACGTTTCTCATTGATATCAAGGGAACACAGGGCATTATCTCTGACACCTTAATTTAATTAACAAACATCAGCTAACCAGGTAGCTAGGGAGAATTCCCCTGGTATTCATATATTTGAGATTTTATTTCTACACAGCTTTTCTAGAGGCCAATATTAAACCTAGCCTCTAGTGTCTAAAGTTTGCAATTCATAACATGACTTTTGAAGAAATGTAATAAATCAACATAGTGCATTTACTGGGAATTATTGAATAATACAGAAAAATGCTGTTTTAAAGAGCACATGCCATGAAGACAAAATAAAAAGAATCTGCTTTAAAAAGGATGAAATGCCATCTATACGTTTTGTTAGCGAAACAGCTTGTACAGGTGAACTGGAAATGGTCACACCAACTCCCTCAAAAATGTAAAATCAAGCAAAGGTGGTAATTATTCACTTGCAGCTTGCTTATCTTCATCCTAATATAAATAGTAGCCTTTAAAACTTGCACTTGGGGGTTTATGTATTTCTTCTAGGGAAACAAGTCCAAAGTGGTGGCAGCAACCCTGGGCTGCTTTACAAAGGGCAGATCAGCATGTTTGGGACCCAGATCCCTTTGTTTCCTTCCCTGATGCCCCGCGTTTCTAAGAGCTCAGAATGTTTGCTGGGCATAAGTGTATCATAGCATCTATAACAATGAAAGCCATGATAATGTTAAGATAAAAAAAGCTTAGTAAAGCATAAAATGTGTTCATTAACTATACGAATCCATAATAATTGTGTAAAAATAGAGAGTATTTTTGCTTTTTCTGCCATTTGATCTAGGACCAACCTGGTTGTGTTAAGTTGAGTTTATCTTATGATACACAAAGGCTGTACTGTCGGATAATAATTAGTGAATATTATATATATTTTTATATATATATATATATATAATATACGGTATACATATAAAATATGCGTGTGTATTTGTATCTTATAGTACATCACTTTTTATTTAGACTAAATTTATATGTAAAAGTTTATTCTACCTTATCACCTAAAAAAAGAATACCTTTAAACCCGATTTAGTATGCATTCTGTGTTTCTCGATTCGTTTAACGCGTTTGTATCAGAGTTGGTAACCTAGAGTCCAGTAATCCCTGGCCATGGAACATATACCACATTCCCAGATTACTTTATGACCGCAATAAATATGTAAATGAGTGTTTTAGTTCTAAAGCCCTTTTGCTAGCTCTTGCATGTGTTTTTCATATGATGGTGGCAAGTCTATAAATAGAAGCTTCGGAAATATTACTGCTGTGGCTCTGGAGCATCTTGCGGGATTACTAAGGGAATTCATGAGAAATGCCAAGCAGGTTTTTACAGCATGATTAAAACTGAGGCTAGCCAAGGTGCTGTTATATTTGTTGTACATAGAGAGTTTTCATTATGTTGCTTGCATATTAAGGTTGATGTTTGCATGGGACTCTGTATTTAGAAGTTTTAAATAAAAATAAAATATATATATATATATGTAAATGGGTGAAGCCGTATTTGACACAATGTCAAAAACTAGAGTATTGCAGAGTATGCGGTGATACCTTTTTTTGTTGGACTAACATAATATTTAAAAGACAAGCTTTTGAGAGTTATCCTCCCTTCATCAGGTCCGAAGCAATACTAATCAACATGATAGAGGTTACAACTTAAAACAAGTGATGGTATAAGAGAAGGGGGGGTGAGTGGGGTGTCGTAAATAATAGGTCTGGAGGTGAGAAATGCAGAGAGGTAGAGAGATAACCCAGGGACAGAACAAATAAACTTAGGGAAACCAATAACCACAGTAAAACATCAAAGATAATAACAGCAATTAGACATTGGATGACTAGATGAAGTTCATATGAAGTTCTGGTAGTGTGTAAGGAAACCAGAATCCACATTAAGTCCCTTTTTTATGGTGTTGAAATGTGTTCTCATTTTCATCTCAAATGTTTTTCTTTCCTGAGAGTCTCTGACATTTCCTTTGAGTACTTTAATTTTTAGGTTATCGTGTTGTGTGAAATGATGTCCTACAGGGTGCAATATTTGTCTTCCTCATGGTTTTTGATGGAGCTTCGGTGCAGGTTCATTCTAAGGTGCAGCTTAAGCCCAGTTCATTTCCTCAGGTTTGGTGGTTGTTTAAATGCCAGTATTGGGGGCTGAGGGAATATTTTTCAGTATGGGGTCTTCTGAGAATATCGGGTGTAGGTCTTTAATAATTTTGCGGATTTCCTCAAGAGTTGGGTTGTAGGTAACTACCAGAGGGATCCTGCTTGTGTTATCCTTTTCTGTATTCTAGAAGCCTTTCCCGTGGTGTTCTTACAGCAGATTTCATTTTTTGGGATATAGTTTTAACTGGACCACATTCAATTATACTCAGACTTGGAGGATTTTTTTAGAAGACTTAGGCTTAAGGAATTTTTCTTTGAAAAAGAAAACACCACATCCAGTCTGGTTAATAATGGGAGAAAAAAGAACAAAGATTTTACACCTGCAACAGGACGTAATATGAAATTGGACAACTATATTGAAATCTTCCGCACAAGAGTAGCATCCCTCGCTACCACACAACAGAAACAAAAATGATACACAACCTCCTACCTCCAGAAAGAAATGCCTTGAATAATTTAATGAATAATAAAAACAGATAGATAGATAGATAGATAGATAGATAGACACACATGATATACTGCATGTTGCCAAGATGTAGGTATATACTGGTAGGCAGTAGGTATATACTGTTATTAAGAGGCATGGTGCGTTGCCATATTTTAAGATCATGATGTCATTTCTAGATATGATAAAACAACATAAAATCTAGATATTTGCATTGCAGCAAGCCTTTATAAGCTTC
Organism: Spea multiplicata; assembly: GCA_009364415.1. Taxonomy (NCBI): domain Eukaryota; kingdom Metazoa; phylum Chordata; class Amphibia; order Anura; family Pelobatidae; genus Spea; species Spea multiplicata. The sequence goes on from VKOC01000707.1 coordinate 92,048, forward strand.
TAGGATCATGACAATATTGATGAAGCCCACATTTTCCATGCAGTATATATAGAATGCATATTCCTCTTCCTTGGATCCTCCTGTGTCTTATGATTATGACACTTTTACACTCTTCAAACATTTGTTAAACTCTATTCTAACAGAAAAAAATTGGAGACAACATCACAAATCAACAAAGGGTTCTAAAAAAGTGGAGTAAAGCCCAAAGATAAGTGTGAGATGCTCCCCGCTCTATGAGGCACACAACACGTATTAAACAATTACATTTAAAAATGAAGATGGTTAAAATAAGCTCTATGTGATTTTAACCTACTGTTTTGCAACCGACTTGTGTTCTTGCTTTGTATCAAAGTGGTGCCACATGTGCAACCCCAGTAAGTATCCAAATGCCCTGTCTCTGTACTGTCCTGTGCAGCTGGAAGGGGACATGTTTATTTAAAATATGCTCTCTACAGACTGATGTCCTAGGTTGCTTTAACATCCGCTCACTCTAACAGCCTACACTAACACAAACACGCTACTAAGCTCCACAAAGTCCTAAGCTCACCATTGACACCATACCCAGACACTCACACATGCTAACAGCAAATACTAAAATACATACTCTTACTAACACCATACACTAACGTGCAGGCACTCTAAGTGATCACACGTCCCAGATTGCCCTGGACAGTCCGTTTCAGTTGATATTTATGAGATCATGACATCAGTGAGAGTCAAACTAATCCAAAAACAGAAAAAACTTTTTTTTGGATACCTTGTTGGGAAATCTTTAAACTATCCCACCTGCAAACATATAAAATAGAGATAGAATCAGAATTCCTAGCATTTTAATAAAAAAACTATTTGTCTAAAATTCAGCTTTTAAATTTAAAGTTGAACCTTACATTTGATAAGCTGGTAGCAGTAGCTGAAGTTCTGAATTTAGACTTTCTTTTAATGGACTCCCTTTATGAAGAATATGCTTGTGTTTGTCCACACCTTTAAATAGGTTCCTCCGGTACTGAAGCGGATAATGACATCAACTTTATTTATGGGAGCTGGACCAAAAAACCTGCCTACCCTCTTGAAAGAGGTTACATTTGTCATCAACATTCCATGTTCAAATGCAGCAATTGAAAGAGTCTTCAGCATGATGGGACTGTGCTGGTCTGACACGAGGAACAGATGAATCATTGAGCTGATAAAATCTGAACTTCAGCTGAAAATCAATTTTGATATGGACTGTCATTCTTTTTACAGCTTTGTAAAACAAAGCAAAAAAACTCTTGCAATGTGCAAGAAGTGACACGAAATACACATTTAGGCATTAGAGTTTTTTGTTGTTTTTTTTTTTTAAAAAAGGTGCAGAGCAGATGCCATAAGTTACTAATGTGGAAGGGTTTGATAATTACCACATTGCCTATGAGCGGAACTAGATACAGCATTAATACTTCAGAGAAATATTAAATTATATATATTTTTATATTGTTAGTGGAATATGTTTATATGTTATATTTGTTGTTTATTACATTTCTTAAAAAATGTGTAAACTTTTCTGCAGTTTATTAAATATGGTTAGTAATTTATACATGTTTCAAAGGTTCCTGGTCATTGAGAAACAATAAAAAAAGAGGCGTCTGACATGTATAGAAGTATGACCTTTTTATGTAGCCAGTGATTGCGTAAATACTGAAAAATGCCTTGGCAAATACGTTTTTGCCAGTCCCAAGCATAATTCTGATGCGATGCACTTGTCAAAGTAAGTGTCCCTGAATGGCAGCTAGGAAATGAGGTCACCCTCCTCTAACACACACTGCCAACACACACCTTACAGTAACACACAATGTTAATGCATACTGTGCATGCGAGCTGAGTCTTGACCCCTGGTTTGCCCTATGGAAGGGACAGGCCTGCTGATCTGTATACAGTGTTATAGTGGTATAATAATACTTGCGACATAATATATGAGATATGTGCTTTGGTGTACTGAATTGTGTGTTTGTGTATATAGTTCACATAATAAACCCAGACTCCTTTTTTCTTATCTCAGTTAAACAGAGCATATCATTCTCAAAATTTAAATTGTCATCAGAGATCATTCTGTCAAATGAATATGGTTGCCAGCTTTTTTATTACCATCACAGAATATTGCTATTCTCATTCTGTTGATGCAAAACGACAAAAGCAGAGCTAGATTTGTTGTATAAATATTAGCTGGAAAAGATTAAAATACCTCCCCCCCTTTATTATACTATACACTGATAATCACTAAGTATATCTTTTAGCACCAAATCACGGGAATACCTCCCATTCTTGAAATGGGCAAAGGGGATGTTGACAGAAAGGGCTTTATAAAGACTTTTTATGTGACTTTGGGACCTATTGGGAAGCCATTTACATAACTGGGTAAGGTATTAAGAAGAAGGGTGTAGTTTATTTATACAAGTTAAATAATATTGTTTTAGCAACTATATTCAGCACTGCAGAACTTTTTCCAAAAGTGCATCAACACAAAAGAAGTCAACGCTTATCCAGATGACGGGGATAACGTTTCACCAATGTAGCCTTTACAAATTAATCGAATAAAGTTAATTGATTAGTGTAATCAAGTACTCTTTTTAGTATACTACACTATTTTGAAACTTTCATTGGGTAATAATAAATTATTTTATTTAAAAAGATCTATGTGACACAATACCACCCAGTGTTTTAATCCAGCCCGTGTAATTTTAGCTTGACCATTTCCACGACCATTCATTCAAAGTTTGTGTTCACAACATCAAATACATATTCACAAACTGTCCTGATTTGATTGGGACAGTCACAACACCCTGACTCATGCCACGGTCAATGTTTTTTTCTGTCTAGTAAAATATTAACCAAAGCTGATCACCTTTTTTTTGAAGATTTTGCTCTTTAAAATTACCTGGCATTTTGACAACATTTCCAGGAGTTTTCCCATTTATGATATCTACCTGCCCAGAGAAATGTTGACTCCTTGACTCAAACGCAGTACTGAGCAATTGAAAGTACTTCTTTCATCTGTGTTAGATACTATTTTTTTTCATTACATTGTATCTTTGGGAAAAATGAAAACGCAAGCTTCCCATCTAATAAAAAGATAGAAAACCATCTTCTAGATACAATGCTGCTGGAATCAGCTACAGCATAGCTTTGTAAATTCAGTCAGAATAGGGAAATGCATTAGTAATGGTGGTTGATTCATCGGCGAGGTATTTGAGAACTGAGCTTATCTATATTCATGTTCATAGCTCTTTGGCTGGGGTGAATTTGAAGGCAGCTATGCATGGCAGAGGACTAGTATGGCAAGATTTCTCATTTAGATTTAGTCACTTGCAGCTCTACCATACATCTAACAAAATAAGTATGCATTGTCTCACTGTACATCCTTGCATGTGTTTTATATTACAGATACTTAAAATATTCATTTTTTTTTAAATCATCTGGGTCATACATTCTATAACAATCTTGTTTCTTCACTTATTAACTAATGTACTGGGGAGAACTGTATCCTATGAAATACTTATGCGTTAATGATGACCCATCAAATCAGATGAAATGCCTTCTAATTATATATCTAAGTGTTTTACTGTTGTTTTTTGTAAGTTGTTGCTTGTAGACTATGTCTTGAGTCTTTTTTAAAAAAAGAATATATTTTCATCACTTCGGATCATACCTGGAACTTCTGGAGCTCTCCTTCCTTGGGAAGTGGCTTCACAAGTGGTTGGGTCTAGACAGCCTTAAATGAGCAAGGAATGGGAGGGAATGGGTCAGGGACTGGAGAATACAAAACTTCGCTCTACTGCCCAGAGAAAGAGGAGAGTGACCCAGGGAAGCAGCATTTAATTTGGAGAAACCCAATGAGTTCCCAAGTATGATTCCGATTAATCTTGGTTCAGCTTGAGTTTTACAGCATGACAGACAGGGCCCCATGTTTAACGTATGAAATCTCAGAACTGACAGTCTACCTTAAAGGCGAAGAGTTTCAGGATGTCCAGACACGTCCAAGCTATCACACTAATTTTTATTCCTCAGCATAACTTAATTTACAAACAATGTTACAATTTTAGCAGTCTACCTTCCTGTTAAAACAAAAATGCAGTCATTTTAAAGTAAAAAAAATGTATACCACCCGATGTACAAACAAAAAGCATTCACAAAACCTTATCAGATTTTATTTGCTCTCTTTTGTTGGCTCTGTAAAACACCCCATGTTTAAACAACATATTGGGGCAAATTAGGTTATCTTGAGAAAACCAACTAAGCAAATTTGTAGTTTTTACATGAGCACTGATCAAAACAATGTTGAGCAACATTAATTCAATGATTGACCCTTAAGTCTTTGGATTAGCTTGCCACGTTTTGATTTTGGTTTTATAGGTCAATGATTAAAAATATACTAAATACTGGCTTATACGCCCAACATTAAAATGATGGTAGTTGTTAGTAATGGGGCAGACAGCCCAAGCCAAGGAAGCAAACAGCGAGTTCCAGGTCTGCAGTCCATCACTGTGGTGATTGTCATTCTGTGTCTGTGAGGCTGTGAAGTCAGTGTAAGCTTTAAAATGAAGAGTGAGAGAAAAGAAAGAGGAAGAAAGTAAAAAAAGAGGGAGAGAGAACTAAAGAGAGAAGAAAAAATTGAATACATGATAGGATGGAGTAGAACGAGAGAGATATGGAGAGACAGAAGAAAGAGAAAGAAACGAACAACAGGAAAGTGGAGGAGAGTGGAAGAGAGGACAATAAAAGGTGGGTGTAAGGTGTGATGGCTGGGTGTGATGGGCGTGAGGTGTGATGTTTAGTGTGATGGTTGGTAGGGTTGCCACCTGGCCAGTGGCAACCGTAAAGAAAGAAAAGAAAAACTCTAAAGAATGAAGACAAAAGACGAGGACGTAAGAGTAGAAACAAAGCTTTGGAAAAGAGGTAGAGTGAGAGTGGGTATGAGTGAGAGTGAAAAAGCTACAAAAATGATGATGGGAGTTATGCTGCATCGCATTTAATGTCTGGCTTAGTATATAGTTACATAGTTACATGTAATGGTTATGGCATACCACCATCAGTGACTGCCTTAGTATGTAGTGATGGAAGTTATGCGGCACCACCATTAATGTCTGGCTCAGTATATAGTGGTGGTAGTTATGCTGTACCTCCATCTGTGTCTGGCTTGCTATATATTGATAGGAGTCATGCTGTACCTACATGCTGTAGTGTCTGGATCCCTATATAATAACAGGTGTCATGCTGTGTCTGCTCATTATATATTCATAGGAGTTGTAGTGAATATAGATATATAATGCTTAGAAGAAAGAATGAACAAAGCTTATGGTAATACTTGCTAATATGGAGAAACATTCTCTAGGAGAGTATCAGGCTCATCTCACCTTAAAGCATATTCCAGATGCAAAATGCCAGGCGAATTTCATCTGCATGAAAGAACAACCAACCGTAAAAGCACATTTCAGTCTCTTTCTGGTCAGTGAGCTTTAGATCCACTTCTGGATTAACCTTCGCTCTTACATAAAGCATATGCTTCCTCGGTTCACCATCTTTTCAATAATTATGTGTTTTTTTCATCTGGGAAAAAAAAATCCACTTTGAAGAGAGCTGAAAATATGTGTCTTGTGGGACCAGGTGAGGTCTAAGGTGAAACAAATCACGATTTATTAAAGGGCCTCTGTATTTGGCTGGAACAATTGCCACCAGAGGTGTTGCTAAGGCTCCAAAAGATCTGGGGCTGGAGCCCACAGCAGATTTGATACCAGTAGAGCCTTTGGGGTGGTTGTTCCGCACACTGCACATATATACAGTATGTACACACACAGATATTTTCAAAACAATAATAACAAAACAAAATAATGAACAAAATGTGGATTTCTTTATTTCCAGCAACCTCTCTCTTTTTTCCATATCTTTCTGATTTGACATAATATCTTGCCCTTCACACACACATCTATGCTCTCACACACACATACACATCCATGCTCACATGTACATACACATCAGTGCTCTCACACACATCCATACTCACGAACCCACATATCCGTGCTCACATACGCTCACATTTGTGTTCACACATGCACATACCCATGCTCACCCATACTTATACATCATCACAAACACACATACACATATACACATAAATGTCTTAATGGCTATGTGTACCTCATTTACAAATATAATTTCTAACTTAACATCTATACGCTAACATCTCTTAAGCAAATACAGTTACTAGGTAAGTGACAATGAGTAAGTGATAAGATGAGGGGAAAGAGTACTTTAGTGTCTTTTGTAATCTATATCATTGCCTCCTTATCTTAAAGTACTGCAGTTCAAAACTAGCTTTAAAATATGATTTTTGTGGTGTTTTAGTGGTGGGAGCTTTGTGACAGATTGAGCTTTCACGTAATTATGGAGTATTGAGTATTAGCCAATGACAAATTATTTACCTAGTAATGTTAGAGGAGAAGCGTTAGTTATTCATTTCAGTTTTGTCTTCATGCCTGGGAACTTACCAGGGCAGGGCTACATGGAGCCAGCTACATGTGTGTCAGCATATTGTGTTAGCATGATTGTTTTGGCATATATGTGCGTGTGGGCATGAGTGTGTCGGTGTATGGTGCTAAAGTGTCATGGGTGAGTGTACAGTCAGTGATGTGAGGGAGAGTAGGATGATAGCCTTTGTATGTATGTGTGTGGTGTTAGAGTGGGTGTTATAGTCATACAGTCATTTCAAGACTTTTAGTAGGTTGGGGCTTGTGCCTAAGGATTTGAACATTTGACACCACTCCTGTGCCAACCCTGTATCATATAGAGTTATTTGCTACACACAGGTAAACATAATTTTGATTCTGCTTATACAAAATGAAATCATTTTAAAGGAGAACTTGCAGTACATTATTAATCAGATTAGAGCAGGAAATTTACCCAAAACATCACAGTGTTGTACTTTATACACAGAACTATAAAGTTGATCGCAAATAAATATTAATATTCAAATGTACCTGAATGCTTGACATAATACTTCATAATGCTTTCCTGAGCCTATTACCAGCTGGCAACAGTCATTCAGTCATGCTTGATTGTCAGAGAAATCTCCAATGCTCAGGTCTGTCTGTTGATTTCAATGCAGATGCTGTGCTCGGAGTGAAGCAGGAGTTTGTCATTATGCTTTCATAACAACACTGCTGTTAACTTCTGTCAACGTATCAAGTGCCCAATTAATCTCCTAGAATGTTCTAAACAAGATTGTCTTGCAGAAGGTGTTTTACAATCCATTACCGATTCTGGAAAGAATTATTTTTTACAGTATTATTACCTTCCTCGCTCCAGTATTCCAGTATTGCAGTATTCCAAGTACTTCTAAGCCTCTTTTCAATGCCAGATGTATGTCTTATTCAGTTGATCTATACATGCAAGTGCTGTTTACATGTGTTGTTTAGTTGATCTATACCTGAACTACATGGAGTAAGTAAAAGAGAGGTGTGGCTTAGCGAATGAGAAGACAAGGGACTCTGGCCATGATTATGGGGGAGAAGACGTCTCAAAGTCACGGTCAGGGTCAGAAGGAAGAAGGACTGCACTGACTTTTTTTGGTGTGGGAGCATAGGGAGTGATTGCATGCTAGGGAGGGTGGAGGGGGGGGGCCAAGGAAATGCTTGCCTAGGGTCCAATTAAGATTAGCTGTTTTTTCCTATATTTAATGTATTAAACATACATTCTTTTTATCAGTTTTTAAATATATTATTGTACTTGTTTGCAAAAAAAAGAGATAAAGGAGAAAGTGGGGTAAGGGATAGTGAGGAAAGAGGTATCTGATGGAGAGAAAGAAAGGAGTAGCTGATGGGGAAAAATGCTACCCCGTCAGATTTTAGGGGTTCCTACTCCCATGCTTACTAACTTTCTAGACTTTTACAAGCACATCCATTTTAGCCCTCCAGAGTTTTACCTTGCGCTTTTTAATTATCTGTGAAGAAACTGACTTCATCATTAGGATTAAGGATACTGAGTTTAGTAAGCTTCTGCTTCAAGATGTGATAACATGTTGCCTTGTGGCAGGACCATATTGTCTAATTCTAGCTGAATCTAAAAACTGTTTTCACTAATCGATCATCTCTAGAGAGGGAGGGCCAGGTGCTTCAGCATAGGGATCAATATTTGAGGTTTTTTTGTCTACATCTCAATGCCTTCATTATAATTTCTGTGGGCGTTGTACATATGGAAATATTCTTTGTCTTGCCCATAATCAGGATAAATATTTGGCAAAAACCTAATAATAACTATCTTATTTTGTTAAAATAAACATATTTTATTTGCAGACTGATTGTTGTTAGTCGTGTGATATTTTTGCAGACTTTTCCCGCTCATTTACCGTACTCCTTATGCTGATTCCTTATGGCAGAGCTAATAAGGTCCATTAACTTGGCCTGGGGAGACCAATGGCTTCAGTGCCATGAGTTAAATGTCCGTAAGAGCGAGTCTATTGGTCGCCGCCAAGGGGCTCACCTGGCATAAACCAATGAAGAGCAGCTGCCCTTCATTGACTGATGCCAGAGGAGGCCCCTGCCGGCGATCAATAGAGTTGTTTTTACAGACCTTTAAAATCCTGGCGACAAAGCTGCTGCATGGCAGCAAACGAAAAGAAAAACCAACACGAAGAACATACACGAATATTCGCCTGAAAAGAACATGGGAGCAGGCGAATATTCGTGAATATTCATGACTTGCGTCTCTCTTTTACTATCATTACCTCTTCTCACTCCTGTATTCAGGAATTCACCCCTGCTGTACCCCTTCTCTGTTCCATGAGCCTTTCTCCCTCGTACCCAACTTTCAAAAGCTCTCTGAAAAAACACCTTTTTCGAAAAGCGTAAAACCTTTCCTCCTAAAACTCTTAGCCATCACCCTAATCAAGCCATCTGAATGACCGACAACCTCTACAGATCATCTAGACCTTATGAGCTCATCCCCATCTAAGTAGTCCTTGCCCCTCAACCACCGACTACATTATAAGCTCGCAAGACCAGGGTCCTCTGCTCCTTTTGGACTAGTTTGTTATTGTGTGTGATTTTAAATTATTCCACTAATTGTAACATGCGCTACGGAATCTGCTGGCGCCATATAAATAAATGTAGTCTAATGTAGACAACCTGTAAATGGCTTTCTGTACTCTTTGCTACCCGATTATTTTTTCTTTCTTTTGTGTGATTCACAGTGTAATTCATTACATTTATTATCATGTTATCCTAAAATTAAATTAAAATTTTATTTTAAAGTTTATTTTAAATGTTAAATATTAACTTAGCATCCTATTTTTTAATTATGTGAATGTACATAAGTGGAAATACATATTAACATGAAAGTACATAACTAAAGTTATATGTTTTATTTACGGACAATGATAATATTAATACTTAATTTCTATTATTTTCTCTAGGGAGATGTTGTTGTCCATAGCACTGGGACAGGTGTTATCTCTTCTAATATGCGGCATCAGACTCACCAGTAAATACTTGTCAGAAGATTTCCATGCCAACACACCCCTATTCCAGAGTTTTCTTAATTATATCCTTCTATTCTTGGTGTACACAACTACATTAGCCGTAAGGCAAGGTAAGGTGCTGTTTGAGTTGACACTGTGCATGTTTATAACCGTTTTTATTCAGGCATCAAAAAAATGTTTGTTGTTAGATTTAAAAAATTGCACAATGGTAAGAAGACACATTCTTTGGTAGCTTTCAATGATGATAATAATTTCCTAGAAGCATATGAAGCTCTTTAACAATGGAGTAGGCAGGTAACTCCATAGACAGGGAGAAGGCTTAAAGAATTGAAAGATGTTATGAGTGGGAGAAAGATAGAAGTATAAACTGAAATCAAATTTGTCTAGAGGTGTTGGGGGTGAGGGATAAAATGTGTGAGGGTGCCTCACTAATAATGCTAGTAATCTTTGAATTGTATTTTGGAAGCTATTACAAACCAAAGAAGGAATACGGCATCACAGGGCAGATGATGTGTAGCTGCTCCAAAGGCACATTGTTTTGGAAGCTATCTATGATTTTGTAGGGTCAACTAGAAGAAACAACCTGACCTGGACTAACCATCTGGCTGGGTAAATACCTGATGGGTCTGTACTCTTACCTCAACTGCCACATGTGCATCATATAGTGACCAGTAGCCTTAATGCTCTAGGGCTCACTTTCACCCCTGTTCATGCCCATTATTTTCTGCTGTCTTATATTAGATTTGGGATAGCCAAGTCCCATGCTTGTTAAAACTTTCTTACTGAATAAATCTATATGGTTTCTAATGCAAGACCATGTCTATTAAATGACAGATGGGGATACCCTCCACTATACTAATGAGGATTGCTAAATCACTTCTGCTGATATATGAGGAGCAACAGTGAGAAAATCTGGCATAGGTTATACTGCGTAACAATATTCCATTGTAAACATGAAGGGAACACAAGGAACATACACGAAGATAAAGGACAGGGTGAAAAATAATACACTGGCTGCGTTTGAGACACGGGGCTTTACAGGTAAAACAGATGAAACTACTACATCAATTTTTACCCCCAATATAATGCCTGGAATCTTTATTTTAAGATTAAGGGAGTTGGAAAGTCAACGAGCTGTGAGAAGGATCAGCTTCACTTATTACAGCTGAATGCTTTTCTTACTGAGTTTCAGCAGTGTCTGTTTTTCTGATTAATGGCCTCACAAAAGATAAATGGCTTACAAGGTCCAAGGCAACATGAATTTACCGCTTGAATATTTTCACTAGATAACTAGTATGTTAAATCTAGATAAAGAAGACAATATAGTTTGTCTAGATTTGGAAAGACAATGTATTCATAAAAGGAGGTATAAGAAATTTTACCCGTTTGCTAAGTTTTCTTTTTTTACAACCTTATCTATTCCAGTTGTAATAAATGAGGCATGTTTAGAATAAAGGCTGGCGAGCAGAAGGGTTCCTGGTTCCTTCAAGAATCTGCCCCGCATCCTTTTGCATTTAATTTCCCAGTAACTATTCCCTGCATTTTTTATTTTATATTTCTTTGAAGATGCAAAAAAATACTTACAATTAATGTAACACAAGTTGCTCACTTATGGGACAATATATATATATATATATATAAGTCCAAAATTAACAATTGCACACCAATCACCACTTTTTTAGCTCGGTGCCAAGAAGCTGCAACAGCAAATCATATAACATCCAAAAATAGTTACCAGTCCCTGGAGTGCATCTCTTGTGGGATGTTCCCAGTCTGCAGAGGTCAGTACCTATCAAAAGTGGTCCAAGGAAAGAAAAGTGGTGAACTGGTGACAGGCCCAGGCTTATTGATGCACATGGAGACCAAGGAAGGCCCGAGTGGTCAAATCCATCAGATAAGCTACTGTAGCTCAACTGTAGCTGACTTTTGTTCATTGTCGAAAGTGCCTACAATGAGCACGTGAGCATAAAAACTGGACCACGGAGCAAAAGAAGAAGATAGCCAGGTCTCACGTGGATGGCCGGATGCTTGTGCGTTGCTTTCCTGGAGAACACATGGTACCAGGATGCAACCATGGAGGCCCCATCCTTTAGACCTTTGTTTTGAATTCCAGAATACCCACAAAACAAATACTTGCTTAACCCCTTCAGTACCGGGACGTACCTGGTACTTCCTGGTTAACAGTCACCTGTAGACCGGGACGTACCAGGTACGTCTTTTCCAAAAAACGCCCCCACATCACCACAATCGCGGTGATCGCGGGGGCGCTGCTGCTGCTGTCTGCCCAGGAGTCCTGGGCAGACAGCACAGCGTGTCTAAGCCCTCCCCCAAGCCTACGATCACTCCCCCGGAGTGATTCTCTAGGCAGAAACAGCGATTGCAGAAAAATCTGCAATCGCTGTTTCAGCTGCCACAGGCAGCTTCAGGGAAGGGGGGGGGGTGTTGAATGGGTCCCCACACAAGTGTGGGGACCTGATCCAACACCCCCCTGCTGCCTGATCGCTCCATGAGAGCATCAGTGCAGCGTTAACCCCTTCAATGCCGCGATCGCGGCATTGAAGGGGTTAATTCCCGTTTTTTAGGGGGTTCTGCTGCTGGTGGTCTGCCTGGAAGCCCAGGCAGACCAGCAACAGTAAAAACCACCCCCAGAAGTCCTCTGATCAGTCCTGTAAGACTGATCAGAGAGACTTCTCCCCTACAACCTCCAGTCTATTGGAGATTGTGTCCCAGCTGCCAGAGGCAGCTTCAGGGACAGGGAGACAGGGTTCTTTGGTCTCCACATGAGTGGGGAGACCAGCCCACCCCTCCTCAGTTAACCCCTACCCCCCCTCTAGCTCAATTAACCCCTTCAATGCTGCGATTGTGTATGACGCAGCATTGCAGGGGTTAATATTAGTCCCCACAAGCTTGTGGGGACTAAATATCAATCAATGCTGTGCTTCAATGGAGCATCAGCATTGAAAGAGTTAAAAATAAAAAATAAAAATTAAAAAATAAATTAAAAAAAAAATAAAATAATAATAATAATAAAAAAAAATAACAGCACTGACCTGAAAGTCCAGGGTGCTTCCAGGTCAAATGCTGGGCTGATCAGATCGCTCCTGGCCAATAGGAGTGATCGGATCATTATGGCAGCCCACGGATGACCCTGCTCTACAAAGAGAGAGGGGTCATCTAGGGTAATTATGAAAAAACACAAATTATTAATAAATTAAAAAATCATAATTATTACCTGATCACTTGTCGGTGACATTTTAGGTCGCTGATTATTGATCGGTCTCCCTGATTGATGTCAGCGGCCTAAACCTGTCACTTACAAGTAATCTGATGAAAAAAATATTTAAAAAAATGTAAATGCACATGTTCCAGTTTTGCCCTCATAGCTTCCTCAAAAAATGAATGAACCATGCATGTGAGGCCTTGTTGGAATCGGGGGATCTTGGTGAACAAAATATGGTGTTTTCTTCCACTGTTGCACTTATGGTGTGCAAGAAATTCAGTGCAACAATGAAATGTATGCGTTAAAAATGCAATAAAATAATTTCCCTGTGAAGTTTGGCAGACATGAGTGAAGAAATGGCTAGCTGAAAACTGTCAAAACTACCCTAGTTGAACACCTTGACTTGTCTACTGTTCATAAATATATACTTTTATGGGGTA
>VKOC01000708.1:0-212413 GCA_009364415.1 Spea multiplicata
ATATTAACCCCTGCAATGCTGCAATGGGGGTCATACAACATCGCAGCATTGAAGGGGTTAATTGAGGAAGAGGGGGTAGGGGTTAACTGAGGAAGGGTGTGGGTGGGGGGGTCTGGTCTCCACACTCATGTGGAGACCAAAGAACCCTGTCTCCCTGTCCCTGAAGCTGCCAGCTGGGACACAATCTCCAATAGACTGGAGATTGTAGGGGAGGAGTCTCTCTCATCAGTCCTATGGGACTGATCAGAGGACTTCTGGGGGCTCGTTTTTGCTGTTGCTGGTCTGCCTGGCAGACCACCAGCAGCAGAACCCCCTAAAAAACGGGAATCGCGATCGCGGCATTGAAGGGGTTAACGCTGCACTGATGCTCTCATGGAGCGATCAGGCAGCAGAGCGATTCAACACCCCCCCTTCCATGAAGCTACCTGTGGCAGCTGAAACCGCGATTGCAGATTTTTCTGCAATCGCTGTTTCTGCCTACAAAATCACTCCGTGGGAGTGATCGTAGGCTTGGGGGCGGGCTTAGACAGGCTGTGCTGTCTGCCCAGGACTCCGGGGCAGACAGCAGCAGCAGCGCCCCCACGATCACCGCGATTGTGGTGATGTGGGGGCGTTTTTTGGAGGAGAGGTACCTGGTACGCCCCGGTCTACCGGTGACTGTTAACCAGGAAGTACCAGGTACGTCCCGGTACTGAAGGGGTTAAAGTCAGTGAATCCAAATAATATTTTTTTTTTGCTGTAATGTAGTCAGAGTTAACCTCTTAGTGCCCAGAGGGAAGGGCAGTTCTTGAAGCCATGGTTCCCCAGAGGTTTCCTCCTGCAAATGGGGGTTTTCCTCTCCTGTGTGCTAAAGAATGACTTTTCGTGAGTCCAGAGGTAGCTCCTTTTCTCTCCCCCATTCCAGCTGTACATTGTTTTCTGTTATATAATAAAGCTTTGATTGTCCCCATAAACATTGTTGTCTATGAGATTTTTTAAATCCTAAAACCGATTAATCATCTTTGGTTAAAATTTATTATATCCTACTGGTGGAAGATAAATGGAACAGCCTCCCAGTGGAAGTGGTAGAGGCTAATACAGTGAGGGACTTATTACATGCATGGAATAGACAATTGGCTATCCTAAACCAAGGTGAGATCAAGCAGTGATTAAGGTCTGAATTTTTATATGAGAAAAAAAGGCCAGACTAGATGGGCAGAATCAACGTTGCCCAACTTTTGTTGTTGTGAAGGACTGGATTTTATCGGACCAACAACAAATAAAAAAAAATTAAAATCCTCACTCATGCACTGTCATCGTGGATCTACAGCCATACCCTGTCCGGAAACTTTCCGTAGGACCATCAATCATTCTGAGCTAATAGAAAAGTGGGACATCTAGGAAGGGAAGTGGAACAGATTGGTTTGAAGCCATTAACCCTCATAATAGGAGCAAGGGTGTCTTCTATAGCACTTTTCACTAATTAATTTTGTTAATATTGCCCTGAGATATCTTTTCCTATTTTTGAATGATGTCTCATTCCTTTTTCCCCACCATCTCTGCTGTCGCTGTACCACATTTTTCCGCTATTCTTAACTCTTTTAAAAAATATATACCATTTGTGTTCCTTGAGGACATATAAATGCTGTATCACTGATACACAGATATGACTTTTTTTTTACCTAATTCAGAATTATTCATACCAGTGAAATGGTTAATCACTCTTTTTACAGTCGGTATGGCCAGAACTTTACAAACCTCCTGCTGTTCTGTCGGTTTTCATTGTGTGTTTAGAAAAGCTGCAGGACACTCACACACTTACACACTCACGTTAAAACATCCTCCACTGCCTTACCTTGTCCAGAGCCTTTCCTTATAGAACATTGTGCAAGCAGCAGCCATATTACCTCGAGGTAACACTGGGCCAGACCCTGCCCCTTATCCTGTTGGTTGCCCCAGACCACAAATAAACACATTCTGCGTAGCATGAGCCAAATGTGTTAACCAAATGACACCAAAGCTAGTCCTCATGGAAACCTTGACTTGTCATTATTTATTTGAGTCACCTGCATTCAAGCAGGCACTGGTGATATACTGGAAGCAAAAGCGGTTATTGGGTGTCTTTTATATGATCTTGGCAGTGAGGTTGGGGCAAAAAACCCTGAGAGTTCCTGGCTATTGCAATCAGAGATCCCTTCCCATTCTCTCTTCTCCTCCTGTGACTTTCCAGCAAGAGTCAGCATTGACACCTTAAGGAAGTGAATGCCCGAATACGAGATCAGCTTCTATTCAATGCTGGTTTCTGCTGACAGGGGACTCCAGGCTATCAATAGACAGCCTGATCTCCCATACTTCCACTGTTGAACCTGTTCGATACCCTATAGACCAGGGATCTCCAAACTCGGTCCTCCAGCTGCTGCAGGACTACATCTCCCATAATGCTCCTTCAGCTAAAAGGGGCGGGGGGTGGGGGCTTTTCTGAGCAGGTTATGGGAGATGTAGTCCTGCAGCAGCTGGAGGGCCGAGTTTGGAGATCCCTGCTATAGACGGACAGGTATGTCCATAAAAGGTTTAGGTGTAAGTAAAAAAAAAAAAAAAAATTTAGAATTCCACCCCAGATATATATATACGGTAAATACATCAAGGGTGCTCAAGCCTTAGGGTGCCCTCCAAGAACCTCATGCATCAATATTGTAGAAAGATATAAGGCTAGCGCTCCAAACATAAAAGAGGAAAACAACAGAACGCTGAGTACATAATATCAAAAAAAGTATCAAACATACCAATGTTAGTAATAGCACTCACACTGAGTTCCATTACACAGTATCTGTCAGCTCAGAGCCAGCAATAATGTCATAGAGGAAGCCGAGCTGTCACAGAACAGTTCAAATTTGGACCTGGCCAGGCCAGCTCAGCCCACTTGGGAATAATAAGGGAGGAGGTGCTTTTCTAATTGATAGATCACAAATGAAATTCATTCTTGAATAGTGTTTACTTACATACTAATTAAATCCATTCTGCCACCTTACACTCAATCTGTGTTCAAGGAGTCAGTACTGGAATTGCCTGGAAGTGAGTATATCACATGCAAGGAGATGTGTTTGGCTGACAGCTTTTAGCTGAAGATTTGGGCAAAGGGGCAAATGTATATGGAAGGATTCTGACACCCTTTCATTGCAAAACATACATGAAAATGTAAAAGGGACCATGCAGCTATCGTGTGCATTAAAGTGTATATAGATAGTTGTTTAATTAATAATAAATAATTAATAAATATATATTATTTATTTTTTAAAGTGCCGCTTAGCTTACCATTATAACAAAACACATAGGGGTAAAATATAAAGCATGGATTGTGGCCCTCTGGAACATAAAAATATAAACGTGAGGTATGACTGTAATAAGGAGATGTTGCCCAACATAAATTGGGTTATTGTTCGGCTTACAGTATAGCAAAATTCCAAAATGTTTTTTTTGCTCTCATCACTTATTATTATGTTGTATGTATTTCTATGATTCTCCTGAAGGGGTTAAACGCTTTGTAATACCAACAAACCAAATGTTCTCTGCACCTTGAAGGCCTCCATGAAGGCGCCTCTCCAGCTGACATTCCCTACAACTAATTAATCGTTGCCCAAGCATTCTCTAACCAGTCTCCTTCCCCTTGAACTTCCTAATAAAAGTTATAGATATATATATTAAGCTGAACACGTCTCCTGGGCAGAAAATTACTGGGCGCGAGGAAAGGGCAAAAGGGGTCACCATCATATGTGGGAATTGGGACTTGGAGAGAAGCACTGAGGACCACCGAACCCTCAGGGTCCTACCACATCCCACTCCCTCTTAAATTGTGGGTGTTCCACAACGGCGTAGAACCGCCCGCGCCGTCGGTGGGCACTGCAGCTGCGTCTCACAACCGTAGGCTCTAAGTAGGTCTAGCCCAAAAGTTCCCAGTTATGGACACCAAGTCATTTTAAAGGGACCTCTCAGCTGTCATATACATTAAGGCTCAAATGACAAATAAAGTTTTTTTTAATGAGTATGATCGGTAGAACACATTGGCGCACCATTGTAAGTGTGTCCCTTCTGTACCATTTCTGTGATGGGACTATTAAAAGGTCAATATTTTGAAGTCTTTTAGCGGGGCCAGCACATATATACTGTTCCTGGGTACCACACAGTGGCACTATACATAGCTGAATTCAGTATATTAATGTAATGAATTATTTAGGGTTCTAGAAGATGTGTTAGAAACCTATTTTCTGCCCCTTACGTTACAGTAAGCATACACTTTACACAAGCTTAAAAAAACACGCGTATCGTAACGTGCTAAAAGCGCAAATAAGTGCGCCGAACGAAATCAGGAAGCTTTTGCCTCTAGCAATATGGCGGCTAGAACGCGCTACAGCTTCTGCTTTGCTCCGGAAATTTACCCCTCCCATCCCGTGGAGCTTTGCGCCCTAATCGCGGCGGGGCTGGGCCAGTTGGAGCCAAGATGGCTGACTACGAGGATCGGGTGTCTGATGAGGAGAAGGTAAATACTCCACCGTTCCTGAAACTCCAGTGTTTTGCCCCCTCATGCACCTTTTGCTCATTGGAGTGTGTGGCCGAACCTGGGTAACCTTGTCGGTTTTTACAGTCTCCGTTATTTGTTTACTTCTTCCGCGTTTAACCCTTCGCCTGCTTTGTTAGTGACAGCTCTCCGCGCCACCTCCGGCATTCCGTTTCGTAGCGTCCAACTCTCATCGCTCACAGCACCGACTTGAACGTGACTAGCGATTGTGACTGTAGGGCCGGTGCAGAGCCTATTCGTGACTATCTTTTAGGTAACTTGGACAAGGCCTGTCAGTGAGCCTGGATCTAATTTACCTGTCTTTGATGTTTGCGGCCAGGGTTAGCAGCAGGGAAAGGGCTGTTAGCTTGCTCGTAAAAGCCGGGCTTAGGGAACTGATTGAACACTGTAGGCAGGGGTGCATCCTTAATAGATGACAGGTCCCAGCTGGGCTTCTGTGAGATCTATATATATATATATATATATATATATATATGTGTGTGTGTGTGTGTGTGTATATATATATATATATATATATATATATAATATAGATATATAAACTTAAAGGCTGTTCTATGTTTTGCTTGTGTAAGGCAGCATAACTGTGCAAGATTACCTGTATGTAGCACCTGATCATATATACATACATATGGTGGGTGGGTGTGTGTATATATGTGGGTGGGTGTGTATATATATATATATATATTTATATATATATACTATATATGTGTTGGATGGCAACAAGTCATCTGAGTAGTTCTGACAGTTTGGTGGTCCTGTCCGTGATGGTTCAGTGAACTTGGTCTGGAGGTAATGGGAGTTCTTGTAGCAAGCACCGGCTTGCCTCTTGTAATCTTTGAGATCAGGGCTCGCGTTATTGCGGCGTAGTACACGTTCGCTTTTTTGACTGTACGTGTTTCGATGGATCCACTCCTTGGGTTTCCTCTAATTATAGAAACAGGGGTCAGCGAAAGAATCTTGGATCTCTATGTGGCTTACGTCTGCATGCCCCTCTACAATTTAACTACCTACACGGAGACCGCTAGGCGCATGGTGTAGCTGGCAAAGAAAAAAAAAAAAAAAGTTGTCAGGTTTCCCAAGCGAGATCTAATCTGTAGTACAGCTGTCAGTCCATCATGTCAGACCCTATAAGTCTAAATGATTGTAAATTTTCTGCAAAAAAAAAAAACACTGCAGCTCCGTCATCTGATGGCCTTTTTTTTGGACCCTGTGAATCTGCAGAAAAAAAATAAAAATTCTAAACTAATACTGCTAATTTTTTGTGCTTTTCCTGCAATAGCTTTGAAAGGTACAGGAAAGCCGAGGCTCGTATTAAATGCGTTGGTGCCTCGTATCATCCTCATGGGGACTTATTCTCCAGAACTAGTTTGGAAGACAACTTTCAGCATGTAGCACTTTTTCCAGATCCTGTAAAATCCTTTTTTTTTTTTCTTCTCAAATATTTGTTTTCCCTCCTAGAAGCAAAATAATACTAAAGCCACCATCGTGTTTTGTATTTAAAACTCATGTCAAATATCAGACTTAAGCAGAGTTTCTTTCCTCTTACACTTGTTACCTGCTTATTGATTGCAGTTTGTTTCTGGTTGGATTTGTTAATCGGTCGCTATCAGAGCCTGCCTGTGCTGCCTAGGCTCAAGGATGAAAGGCTGAACCCCCCCAAAACCATTCCCAAACCCAGATACGTTCGCCCCACTTACCCTGTCTTCAGCTTACCTTTCATGCTGCTCCCACAGGGTCACGCAACGCAACATTACATGACCCCACTTAACTCGCCGCCTTCTTAAAACTAGAGCCATAAGAGGTAAGTTCGGGACTTCATCCCTACTTGTAAAGCATGCTTTCAGCTTTCTTTGGCAGGGAGGGTGGCGGCAATTGCCCCCATGGATCTGCCCATGCTTGCTGCCCCTGCCAAAGTGCCGCCTGGGTCCCATGGACCCATCACGACCCATGTAAGGGCCAGCTCTGTTCACTATGCTAATATTGCAAGGTTGTCGGAGTGTGATATCCTAGTGAATGATTGTCATCTCTGAGTTGTCACTGTTTAGCATAAGCTGCATTCTAGGTTCACAAAGGATCACTCCATCCTGTAGACAATGTAGACATCTCCCCAGGTCACCAGTAATCTCAAACGCCTTACTAAATGTTACCGCCTCAAGCCTTTTCGCAGGCGCGGGTTCCTTGTAGAAGACTCTGTCACTTGAACTCCTACGTCCTAATGAAAAGCTCCTCGGCTCGGTGGATGCTCGGTTCTCGAGGAGGAAGAATTCAGTAATTCTCTATTTCCTGTATGAGAAATGCAAGAATGTGCATGTTTCAACAAAAAGATAATGCCGGAATTCTTTGCATTCGCAGAAGACGGCATCAACTGGAGTAATGAGTTCCCGTTGAGAAATGCTCTTGCTTCTTCTTTTTTTTTTTTTTAACATAAAATGTTGTTCTTGGTTTTTAATGATGAACACCACATGGGTTTTGTGTACGGGTTTAATGCCACATAAAGCAAGAATGTTTGTGGGTTTTTTTGGTTTGAATTGACCAAGCATGTTGTACTTAAATCACTTTGCTAGGAACAAAGTTATTTTCACATCTGCTGATATGGTTGTGTTCTAACATGCCGAAATTGACACAGTTGCAGTTACTTAACCCCTTAATGACAAAGCCCATACATGTATGGGCTCAAAATGCATTGTTTTCATTGTGTTTAGGGATCGCCCATTGTCCTTAAGTGGTTAATGTTTAGCACCATGTGGACAGATAATATGGGGTGTGTGTGCGGTGTTCTCTAAGCCATTATTTTTCAGGTTTATTAGTCCTTGTTAGTAATTTAATATTCATCATTTATTGAAATAAAATAACTTACCTTTTTGAGACTTTGGCGGTTGCCGTCCACTCCATGGTCCAGATTTCGTCCCACGTTGGACTACAAGACGCAGCAGTGGCAGGAAAGTCCTTCCATTGAAATCCCCTGGACATTGCGTTCTGCACATGCAAGCAAAGGGTTCCCAGTAGACTCACTGGAACTTAAGCGTGAGCCAGCGCTGAGTATATCGCGCATGCACAGAGGTAATCAGGAGATGTCTGTCTGAACGCATTTCCTGCAAGTTAAAGATCTTGGCATGGAAAGACGGCAGATAAATAGGGATATCCTGATGGATCCCTGCATGCGTTTTCAGCGATTGAGAACATTTAAGTGGTGCTCAGCTGCTCTTTACATTAAGGTGCATATGATGGCATCCAACGCACCCTACAGTAGTTTGAGGAAATGCTCTCCTGTTCCTGCGTCAGCTGGGTACAGAGACTTTCTACTGTTTTACACGGCAGCTCCGGAAAAAGAGAACAAGATGCACACCAGAAATAGTTAAACATGCGCCATCGTCACCAAAGCTTTATTAAGTATATGTACCCCTCAAGCTCAAATGGCTGGGGAGAAAAAGCTGCTTTTTAACGGCTGGCAAATTGAGATGGACTTTCTTCCCCCAAAAAATGTAGATTCTTATGTCAAATATCATGAATTTCCAGCACTGAGTAGTTCAGGTATATGGTTGTGCGCGGCATTTGCCGAACTTTGAAGCCAGGAAGTGATTCATCTACAGTGATCAATATTAAACCAGAAATATTATAACACTTGCTATGTTATCAAGCAGTCCCTGGCATGGCACTAAACAATGGGTGTGGAGCATATGGTAGGATAAGGATATAAGCACACAGTGTATAGCAAAACTCCAGTGCTTGCTCTTCTTGCAGCGTGTCCTGGTGGGCAGAACCGGTCGCCGACCGTACCGGCAGCCAGCAGTGTCCACCCCGTCAGATGCGAGACTGACGGCATGTTATGGCTGCTGCCCATCGGGGCAAGACAAAGCCACCATGCAGGAAGTGAGCGTGAATAGACAAGATACTTAAAATAACTGTGCAAAGCTTACTTTCGACATCAGTCATTTTTAAGAGGCTGAAAACTATAGCAATAGGGGCAAATTTTTAGAATGTCCCAGATTAGCTCCTAAATGATGTCGGCTCCTACTTTTTGTCTGAGTAGCGTTGGTGGTGCCATGATTCCCTGTGATCTGCCTTAAAGGGTTGCTTTAGGCCGGCGTCTGATGGGTAAAGTTAAAGGAAGATGAAGATTGCAGTGTAAAAACTCTCACCTCTTGGGAAGTCCCTGAGCTTTATTGCTCATCTTTCCTCGCCGAACTTAGAACTAGGTTTTCATCTGATTATGTATTTAATACATTTAATTAGTAAAGTAGGTTATCTCTTGAGCTCAAAAACTAGGTGTTGAGAAGCACTTGTCTCCTTGTGTGATGATCTGGTGCAGGACGTGTCTGTGCTCCGGGGGGTAACTAGAAACCACGGGGCTCCCCAACTTCTCCAGCCAACATGTCCCACATTGCCACCTCTGTCCCCATACAGCTGCACAATGCCTAGTATTTCATATGATTTCGGCATAAATCTGATTTTTTTTTTTTTGGTTATGTATTTTCTCCCTTTAGATAATAAATATGATGTTATCTTCATTTCCAGTTGTTCTTTGGCCTTCAAAAGGTGTATATGTGCTTAAACCATTAATGAGTTTGTTGGTATATGTAATGTTATCGGCACACTTCATGTTCTGTTATGTGTGTCTGTCCATTGTTCCATTGTACACAAAAGCTAGACACACCCAAGTAAATGTTACTAGCCAGATGGAGTTTTTACAAGCCACATTCTTGTAGAACTATGCACACCACATTCCACCCTAGCCTAGCGAATATATACACTGTAAGAAGCTCTGTATAAATCGTTTGCGCTATATAAGTAAAGGATAATAAATGTCTCCTTGTAGTCTTAATATAAATTCAACTTTTAATAAGCTGTTACTATTAAAATGTCATTCCCACAACCCATAAGAATATGTCCTTCAGCTGAATATTATTCAAGGATTTGTTTCTGGGATAAGAAAACGCACAATGAATAAACCGGCTTCTTCAGGGGGGAAACGAGCAAACCAGGGTTCTTCTACGAAGCAGGAAGATATTCATCTGTAGATATCAATGTAATAGGATTTATATATAATATAAAATGTGGTATAATAATGCCCCCAAGTTAGCTGTTAACATGAAGTTTGAATGAGTTGTGGTAACCTTGCTCCCGAAATGTGTCTCGCCCTAACTGGAAAAACCGTGAAGAGCCCTAGAAAGAGGTCCCACTGATGGTTAGAGACTTGTGTGTGGATTTAAAATACGTTGTATACTGGGAAGTCTTGCCTGAGCTGCTGGTTTTGGTGTCCTCTCCGACGGCTTTCCATTCAATGCACACTGTTTAGTAGTTCACACTTGCGTCTGTTTTTTGGGACCTAGCTGCGCTAAATTGATTAAACCAAGTGGTCCCGTTAGACGGTTTCTAAGGACAACTGGCTGCTCTTAATTACGAGCTACAACTATACATTTTTCTTTCCTCTGTAATTAGCCTGTGGGTATGGTGGGGAATAGAAAGAGTTAACGCTCACAGCAGGGCAGCCGGAGGAAGTATGTTCAGCAAATTTCTGCAATATTGCCTGAAATGGTAAAAGAAACGGCAGGAAGTGTGAAAGAAAGCTAGGCTCGGAGCCGTGCGCACACATCGCCCAGCACATCTGCTGCCGCCATGCCCAGATGTTGTGTGTCTTTATAGACAGGGCTGCCTTGACGGCGTTTAGTCTGATTACACATTGCACCTTGTTTTAAAATATATTTCCTTAACATTGTTGTAATGCTGAAATCCTGGGGGAGGAGCAAAAATAAGGGAATTGGAAGAGTTGGGTTATGATCTATACGCTAAAAGCATCTTAGAGGAGGTATTATAACATTGCATAAAGATGTGATGGGCCAATATAAAAACTCTCTGTTGACCTGTTCCTTAACAGAAATGTATAGAGAACCGAAGGTCTTCTTCTGAGTCTGGAAGAGCAAAGATTTCATAGACTACAGAGGAAGGGATTCTTTTACAGTGAGGGCAATGAAGGTATGGAATTCACTGCCAAGTGATGTGGGGCTATCAAATACAATGGGTGCCTCCTCGAAAGGCCTGGGTATACAGGTCTTTAAAAATTTGAATAATCGTTAATATTTTAGAGGTTCTTGATCCTAGGGGAAATCTGATTGCCTTTTGGAGTCAAGTTGGTTATTCTTTCACATTTTAAGTAAGAAAATATGAAATTTTGCTGCCTCTTGGATCAAAAGCAGGAAGGATGGGTAGATTTATTGCACTTGATGGACTTAGGTCTTTTATTTCGACCTAACTTACTAACCAACCAACTATAGCAAACCTAGTGAATATGATCCACTTCTACTACTGTGTAGAGTTGGCCATACTGAATTGGGCAGCGGCCTAGGGCATTATGTTTTTAGAGGGCATCAGCATAGCTTCTCTCTCTCATGTTGGCAAGCAAGTGCATGCAGGAGGGAGGCGTCAGGGACATATATACCACGAGCGACCCTTCCAGTGTTCTGAATACAAAGTGCTAAACTTGTCATGTCTTAGCTGTAATGGCTACCATGGTGTGGTGCCAATATTTGTTTAAAGATTATAGGGTTTTTCCCCCATTTTATTGGAAAGACTCAAATAGAAGTTTAGTTACAGCCTGCATAGAGCTGCTTTTTAGCCGTTTATTTTGTGCTAGTTGAGAGAGATGCTTAAATGCTTAAGCATGGATTAGAACCGGCTTATGATGAGGATAATATGAGAAGCACTTGATAAGGAAGAAAGTATAATGGAAGACTGGACAGAAAGCTGAGGGGAAAACCTCTTTAATTTTAGTGCACCAGGGTAGTTAATGCTTAAGCTAAAACATCAAACAAGGGCTGTTCGGGCAGCAATAGGAGGGTCCTACACAATATTAAGCAGGTGGTCCTAATATAATGGCTGATTGGTGCATCTCCTCTGTTTACAAATCTAGAACATAGTAAGTCCATAAGCATTGGCAGGTTAACTGAAGCCGTCGCTAAGTATACTCGTTAACTGACTAAACAATGCATTATAACAGGCAGACCCCAACATTCTTTGGTTGGCCCTGTAAAATAGTTACGTCGGCACTAGGGTCCATTTGAGGCTTAACAGAGTTAGGTGTCTGAGGTTTATCGGCTACCTGTCTTAGTTGGCTCCTCATTATGATTGTAAATTTGCATCATGGGCAGTGCCTGTGATTTAAGATCTACATTTTCCAGTTCCAACTTTCCTTAAGGCTGCAGAAGTTGAAACATTCACCTCCTTTAAGTGTTTGTTTTCAATGGTAGAATCTGAACCTGAACTGCAGGTAGGAGGAGGCTGCTTCATCATGTAGGACTTCTTGACATTCTCCATGTCCTGTTCCAAGCTTGCACTCACAATGCCTTTACCACACAAACCCTCAACCTGGGGAAGAAGCATTAAGTTGATGTCTATCTCATCTGACGTTTCACTCAGGTTTTTCGCTTTGGCAAATGACATTGTTGGGTTTCAAGGCACTGTCCACGTTTCTGTTATAGGATTATGAAGTCCTTAAGCAATTGTTCTGTTAAGTTTTGGGCCGTTCAGCCACTTAAGGGTAATGCTTCTGCTGCTCTGCAATTAGGTGTAAATGTGTAAAATTCTATAGTTCAAAAGTTTGACAAACCAGACCTCTGAGGCAGAACTGTTTGTATGAGTAAGTGGAAGATGGCCAAATAGTAATTTTATGTAAACTACAACTTTATATGCCAAATTTTCTGTGTACTCTAGAACATCACAAGTTGATCACTATTGACTGAATATTTGATATATGGCTCCTGAACAGAAAGAAAACTTCTATATTTTATCTTTGTCTCAAGAAGAGTCAACTATTTCTGGAATATTAGTTTTTATGTTTAATAATCAATCAACAACACTTGGAAAGATCTGTTTACTGAAATATTGAAAGCTTGAGCCGCTCTCGCTATATGAAGCTCCTCTTGAGATGAAAGGGTTAGTGTGGTTCTCCTGTGGGCAGACTGTTTAACGAAATGTCATCTGGAGCCTTGCTTAGAGGCATAAATTCTGGTGTTACTCAGGCTCTGCCTTTTTACCCCCCCACTGCTACCGCTTACATGCTAACCCTGGCGTGTGGTGCTAAGAAAAGCCTGGGCCGTGGTTTGGGCCCATTTAGGGCACGAGGGAATGCAAGCAAGACGGCTACTTGGGTTACCTTGAATGCAAATTCTGTTTGAATAGAGAGATGTCCGTGTGGTCACCGAAAAGACTGAAGTAAGTCTGTGCTGCTAATTTTAACATTTATTCTACAAGCTTTCAGGCTTTGATTTTTAAATACGGAACCAAAATCTCACTGTTTCAGGTTTGTGGAAAAAAAATCTAACTTAAAAAAAAAAAAAAGTTCTAACTTTCCCCCCCCAACATTTCCCATAAGTATTTAATTTAGAAAGATCTTGTTGAAATCCGTCGCACACGGGTGTGCTCACAAGGACATGAGGCATACACGTTTGAAGGGACTATTTACTGCCTCTGACATCCTCACAAAAAGAATGCATATTAAAATAGTGTTGGGTCCTTTTGATATATATTCTTTACATCACAAAATCACTCCAGTAGAAGCTGCAGCTGTGGACCTGCAGCTATCCACCTCCTCCATCATGCCACGGAGCGGTTGCGGAATCCGTGTGAGGAAAGTACTCCCATCGTTTTCAGCCAAACACATCTCCGACACAGAAAATAGGGGGTTACTACAGACTCCGACCATGCATTTGTAAGAGGGAGCGTCGTGAAAATGTAAAAGGCCAACACGTCCATCGTATGCATTAGTGTTTTCTGGACTGGGTTCAGGGTTTGTATCTAGTCTGCCAGCTTGTTACAGATGGAGAGGACAAGCGGCACTTACACTCGCATAGGAACATGTATGACCTTCTTTGAAGACCTCCTCTGGACCTAAGTCTTGTATTGGAGACACTCCAACAGGTTTTCCATGACTGTCCTTACCTCCTGGTTCCTGCCTGGAATTCAGGCTGGTGGCGTCCTCCGCTCACATCAGACACCCCTTATGTGAAGACGGTTCCTGCCTCACGTGTGATGCGAGGGAGGTTTTGCAGTCTCGGTATTTACATATTGTTATTGAACACTACACTATGAGCAACCTGGTTTCCAGTCTGAGGGTTCTAGGTTGCAAGCAAAGGATAGAAGAGTTTCAGGGGATTGTGGTAGGTGGATGCTCATGTATTATGCAGGGCCAGTTTCTTTGGCCTTTCTGTTTAATATAATTCAACGGGTGTCGATACATTGGAGAAATCTTATTGATTTGACCGCATGCTATACAAAATCAGCCAAGCGCTTTCTGCAGCTGACTGGGGCTGGGCCTTTTATAATTTGTATTTTGATGTCATGAAGCTGAAACACAATTCTTCTGCTCTTTCTAGTGGTGTCGTGATGGACGTGGATTTATTTATTTAATGTATGCGAGAGAAGCAGCGGATCTTGGCCATGTCTCACGAACAGGATGCCGAGTTCTTTAATGGGAGGTCACCATTCTCCCTTACCTAGAATACTTAAGTTCCCTACAGTATTCCTTTCGTCTTTACATATAATTTTTCCAAGACATCCTCAGTGTCAGAAATAAATACTCTTTAATGCCAATCAGACTTTGGCTAGCGTTCTTAGTCCATACGGGACTACGGGACGGGCATCAAATTCACTTTCGCTAAAATGCTTATTGAACCCAAGCTGTGCGTCTCCAAGCTCGGACCCCGGAGGGTCCCATTGAAGCACCTTATATTTTCTTATGAGTTAAAAATGTTTTTCTTTGAGCATTAAATACAAGGTCCGTATGTATTAATACTTTAACGAAAAGGGGCTTTTATTTCGTTAGGTCCTAATACGTTTCCTTTATCGGCGGACCTGTAGCCGTGTTATCTTGGCTGGTTTTTCTCAGAGGTAGAATTTTATGACGGAGAATGCAGAAACAAACATTTTAGCCATACAAGCCATGAAAATAATTTTCAACCAATAGAAAACCGGTATAATATTTACGGTGTGTTCGTAACAAGTCTACTTTTTTAAGACCTAACTTAGTTGCGGGTTCTAGGTATGCATTGTACGATTGCAAACCATAAGGTTATGTATAAAGAGACATTCCGGGGCAATAGTTCTGAATAGAGGACAAGCCCAATGGAAACACTGACATGTTTTGAATGCTGCACCTTGAATGCTGTGTGTATAAACCCGATGGCATCTCTAACCACAAGCGTTTGTTTCTAGAAGCCATGTAAGCCTTTGACATTAGAGGCATCGGTGTTAAACATGTTTAAATGGTTTTGGTGATCGCTCCCCACCCCTCTGAAAGAAATGATCTTTAAGAACAAAACAACCAAAAACCCCTGTTTGTATTTTTGCAGGTGCGCATTGCGGCAAAATTCATCACCCATGCGCCCCCAGGAGAATTCAACGAAGTCTTTAATGGTAAGTGCAAACAGGCATCACATGTCACAGAAACTACATATTGAACTCTATGTAATTATATGTATATATAATAAATATATGTGTGTGTATTATGAATGAATTAGAGTATTCTTGCAGCTTGTGTGTGACTTATTGCATGCCTTTAATGCATGTGACGGCAGAGAGGTCTCTTTAAAGTTAGTGTTCTCCTTGTAAGCTTCAGGGTCGCTTCAGCGATAAACATCTCCATGCAAGTGATGGGTCGGTAAATGCTGAGGGCAGGCGTCTATTTGTATCCCGTGTGCATACACGGAAAGAGCTCTTATTGATTGGCTATGTGCCACTATAATCGCCGACTAGTAGAGAACACATATGATACTTGCTTCCTGTTGCACTTTAGCTCATAAGAGGGAAACGCTACAGCATGATTTGAAACATCAAACCTTTGTCCGTGCTTTCAAAAAAGATATTTCTGGAAGTTACCGTACATCATTTTCATTTTCTGGAAAGCTACCATATTTGCTAGATTATAAGACAAGGGGTTTTTTCCCAGCGCAAATGCTCTGAAAAATACCCCTCTTCTTATATTCGAGGTCATCTTATAATCAGACCTCAAATAGAGGTCTGACTACAAGATCCAGATCCCCCGCAGCGCTGCAGGGGACCTGGATCCTCTCTGGCAGCCGGTGGACGTCTTTGCGATGGGCGAAGACATTCTCCGCTGCTGCCGGGGCTTCTGTGACGGAGCACCGGAGTGACACAACCTTCTGGTGCTCAGTCATAGAAGCCCCGGCGGAGGTTGCCTGCGCACATGGGGGGCAGATGTGCATACCTGGGGGGGCAGGTTGGCAAATAAAAGGAAAGAGAAACAAAAAATGCACTTTTCTCAATCATAGTTTTTATTAAATATGAAAGATAGTTTACATGTGAATTAAGATTTACTATTAACTTTTTTCTTACAGGATAGTCTTACAAAATTGACTTCTGTCTAGGGGCGCTTAAAACCGCAATCTCGAATGGCTCATATACCGATATATAAAAAAAATGGAAAAAATAAAAAATATAGTGTAATACAGTAAAGACAATATAGCTCCGGCACAGAACCTTAATGAATGCACTCACAATATGGATAAGCTTTTAGCGTGTATATCACAACCACTCCTCCGTGTGTGTATTGATTCCTTGGCTCTACATGTATGCAAGAAAAGAAAATCTAATAGGGTGATACCTTTACCATCAATATGTGTGCTACACAGTAATGCACTCACATTTAGTGGAAGAATATCAAGCACATCTGATTTGTTGTCCTGCAGTGGAGTCGATCCTTTGATGAGATTCCTGGGAGGTTGTGCTGGTTTCCACGAAAGGGTTTCTTCAATGCTTCCGTGTGAATATGAATAAAGTGCAAGTGCTTATATGTATAATAAATAGTGTGTGTTCATTGGAAAAGTGCCATAAATAGATCCAGAAAAACGGGATAAAATGGATAAATAAATAATTTAATCTGGGCCTAAGCCCTTACCGCGCACTCGTCGGCAACTACACCGTATAGGTGTTTACAGAGTTGTCTGGATGTGCTAAAAAAGTACTTGAGCAATGATAAAATGAAATAAATAAAATGTATAAAAAATGGTTTAAAAAAGACAAATAAAGTCCAAAAATAACAATCCTCAACGCGTTTTGCCGTTTGGAGGCTTCCTCAGGAGGTATAAAACATTGAAGAAACCCTTTCGTGGAAACCAGCACAACCTCCCAGGAATCTCATCAAAGGATCGACTCCACTGCAGGACAACAAATCAGATGTGCTTGATATTCTTCCACTAAATGTGAGTGCATTACTGTGTAGCACACATATTGATGGTAAAGGTATCACCCTATTAGATTTTCTTTTCTTGCATACATGTAGAGCCAAGGAATCAATACACACACGGAGGAGTGGTTGTGATATACGCGCTAAAAGCTTATCCATATTGTGAGTGCATTCATTAAGGTTCTGTGCCGGAGCTATATTGTCTTTACTGTATTACACTATATTTTTTCTTTTTTCCATTTTTTTTTTATATATCGGTATATGAGCCATTCGAGATCGCGGTTTTAAGCGCCCCTAGACAGAAGTCAATTTTGTATTTCCTTTTTCAACATTCCGTGGAGAGTGTTTTGTAGGGTTGCAGCTATAAACCCGACCGCAAGAAAGGAAAGTATTTCGGTTTCATTTCTTTACTTTTTTGACACTGGGTTTCACTTCTTTACGTTCTACAGGATAGTCTTACATTCAGGCTTTTTTTTCTAAATTAATATTTAAGTTGTGGGGGGCCTCTATAATCGGGCAAATACGGTAATTTTAAGTTTCTGCCCAACATTATTTGCCAAAGGGGTCCTTAGGTCAGTTTGAGTCCTCAACCTTTCACTTTTAAAGCACTGAAATAATGATGATTCTTTTCCTAAGTCACATTGTATGGGCAGTTCAGTATCACTGGGTTGATGGATATTGTTTTCAGAAAACGTGCAACACCTCAGCGTTTCAGTGCTTTCCTTGTTGCATTGTGTGACCAGGCACAAGTCTGGAAAGAGAGGTCTTCCTGCAGGCTATTGCACACTTTATAATTTTCCCCAGGTGACATATTCTTAACTTTACCCTTTCTGCTTTGTTTTACAGACGTCCGGCTACTCCTTAACAATGACAACCTGCTCAGGGAGGGCGCAGCACAGTAAGTCTTTTATTCTTGGGATCTTTGCTGTGTTGTTTAACTGCTTAGGCACTGCAAGTACACCTTATGACCAAAGGTATATGGTCCCCTGACCATCACACCTAATATAAGCTTGTTGGCCATCTTATTTCAACAGCATGGTCATAAATAGGGAGTTGCCCCCACCCTTTTGCAGCTATAAAACCCTCCACTCTTCTGGGAAGTCTTCCCAAAAGATTTTGGAGTGTGTTGGCTGAATGGGCACACATTTCCACAGAAAGAGCATTTGTGAGGTCAGGTACTGATGTTGGATGAGAGAGCCTGTCATGCCAAAGGTGTCCAATGTTGTTGAGGTCATGGCTCTATCTAGGGCCTAGCTTTGTGCAAAGGGGCATACTCATGCTAGAACATGAAAGTGTCTTCCCCAAACTGGCGCCACAAAGTTGGAATCATAAAATTGTCTTTTCCTTAAGTAATAATACATGGAATAGTGTTTTATTTTCCGAAAAAGTAACATTTGGCCCCTTTTTTTTTTTCTCAACAGTGCATTTGCCCAGTACAACATGGATCAATTCACTCCTGTCAAGATCGAAGGTTATGATGACCCCGTAAGAGACTGACTTCAATCTCCTCTGCTTTTAATGGTTTCCTTCCTTCTGCCAGCTTTCAAGCCATTAGCCTCTATGCACTGGAACTTTGTGTTTCTGGGCATGTGTACTCCTGCTGTTATCTTTGGTCCTCTTGAAAAGGAAAATATATATATATTTTTATATATATTGCACACCATTCCAAATATTCCAAGCCTGGTGCTAGTAACCAGCAGTTTCCATACAAAGCACTTTCAAAAGATGGTCAGCACTCCAGGTCTTTAAGTTAACAACTTCTCTTAATTCAAAGTCAAGTCGACGTTTCAGTCATTGCTGACTTTCATCAGGACATCTTTTGAAAGTGCTATATATATATATATATATCAGTCCAAGAGAAGATAGTGTATAGTTTATTAAACTCACTCCCGCCACGTGTGTCCACTCCCGCCTACCCCAACTGCAGTTTTCCCGCGCAGTCCCGCAAGGCTGCCTTCGCGTTGCTCCCACACAGCGTCTCTTCTCTTGTTGCTCCCAGGAACTCAGCAGAGTCCCGGGAAGTGAGGTAAATACATGTGACTCCGCAGGGTTCCTGGGCGGAACAAGAGAAGAGACGTTGTGAGGGAGCCACGCGAAGGCAGTCTTGCGGGATTACCGGGACCCGCAGGTACAGTTTTAGGACCGTTTGGTATCCAAATAGTAACATTGCTATACCTCTTGGATGCTACTGTAAATAACAATATAATATTGGTTTAATGTATACAAGACAAACTGAAGTAGCTTTGTAACTGCGGTATTTCTGAGAAATGAAGTGTGTCCTTTCGTAAGAGGTGGCATTTATGTTTAATGCTCCGTTGGTTCAGTCAAAATGATTTTGCCTCCTGTCTGAAGTCTGTTGGCATGTCATATACATAATAGTATTGCATTTTCAAGCACATCTTTGTGAGTTTTTTTCTTCCCTTTTATTTATTTTTGCTTTTGATGTAGAAATACTTTACAAGGCAGGGAAGGGTTATAAGTGCCACTGACTCCCAACGCAGATCTTTAGACTCTTGAGGGGGTCAAGCTTTCCAAGGATGCCCATTAGTGGCTTACGTCTCTAAGTATTGCAGTATTAGCTAATGGAAGAGCTGACAGGAGCGTTTGGTGGAGAGTTGTGGTTCCAACTCCCACTTTACTGTTCGTTACACTAGCAATGTGTAAGTTGACTTTTTTGAAGAATTCTCACTCTTTAAACTCTACATTACATAGTCCCAACCACAATCTCCTTACAGGAGAAGCTCATTGGGGTTGGCTCTTTATCATGTACAATGAAATAAAATACCTGAAATACAAATCTCCTGCAAACCTTTCCATCGATGTTCTGTTTAGTCAATAAACCCCTTTGTATTATTCTCTTTGAAGTGTTAAAGCAGTTAAGGGCCCTTATCCCTATTACTGGTTTACCTTTGCCAGTCAAGCAGCCATTCAAAGTTCCTTAAATGTATATTCTTTAATATGAAGTATAGTACTGGTTGTAGTCCTGGATTAATCTTCATAAAATCTCAATCATTTAGATGATATTTTGTGAGGTTAACCCATCCTGTATTTTTAATGTGCAATTTTTTGTAGGTGTAGAGACTTGAGAATCCCCAGGTTTAGACCGTAAAGAAACATGCAGTGTATATGTGTTTATTATTGATCTCCAATATCTTTTGTAAGCCTAACCTACTGCCTGTATGCTGTCGATATCTAGATCACTAATAGTCTTTGTTTCATTGATAGATTCTCATCACCGAGCATGGAGACCTTGGCAATGGCAGATTCCTAGATCCACGAAATAGGATTTCTTTTAAGTTTGACCACCTGAGGAAAGAAGGCAGCGAGCCTCACCCAGATGACGGGGACACAAGCTTAAAGTCTTGGAGAGATGCCTGCGACACAGCACTGAGAGCTTATGTGAAAGATCACTATTCAAACGGCATTTGTACTGTTAAGTATCCTTCCATGAAACATAGGCGTTTGCTACTACCTGGTTTCTAAGTTATTGCTAACGTCCAGGAGCAGATTTCATCAGCTTGCAGCTCTGAGGCTTGGACCTGATGCTCTACACTCGCTCTGAACTGATTAAATTGGCTGTTGAGAAGTGAGATGTTAAAGCCTTGCAAAATAAGTGTATTGGTGATCCCCGGTCTAAATGATGTCGATCTTCTCGTAGGTCTATGGGAAGACAATAGATGGACAGCAAACCATAATAGCGTGCATCGAAAGCCACCAATTTCAACCGAAGAACTTTTGGTATGTATACGTAAAATACATGATCAAATCAAATAATATGTAGTAAATTCTATTGAACATCTCGTATGCAGAATGATTTACCTTTTTAGATTTTAAATTCTCTGTGTAGGAACGGCCGTTGGCGGTCTGAATGGAAATTCACTGTGTCGCAGTCTACTGCTCAGTTGGTTGGAGTGCTCAAAATTCAGGTAAGTAACCACTTAATGTAACTGAAATGTATCTTTTTTTTTTTTTCTTCTTAATCCTATGTGTTAGATCTATACAAAAAATAAGTATATGAATTATTCAAAGCATGCCCTATGTGTATATCATGGTGCCAGCTATTTAAGGCATACTCCAGCCATCATATACACTTTAATGCATATTATAGCTGATTGCCCCCCTCCTTGAAAATGCATAAGGGGATTCTGCAGAATCCATCCATAAACAATGTTTTTGGTTCAGGCAGCATTGTAATGGCGGATAAGGAGAAATGAGCTTTGTTAAAGGACATTGATTAGGTATTGCTAGTTCTGCCACCCAGAGAGAGGTTACATTGATTAACAAAAAAGCCCAAACTATATGGGTAGTTTCTATAAATGGCCAGCTGTGCCAAACTATGCGCCACACTTCTTGATGGCAGTTTATTTACTTCATTGAGTGTTCAAAATGAGGTTAAAATGTTTCATCTCGCCATTAAACACACGTGAACTCCATAAAGTGAATTTATATTGCGTTTTAGTGCTACAAGTTTGTCCTTGCCTGGACTTTTTTGTATGTCATATAATGCTGCTGTCATTATTACAGGGGCAGTCTGCCTCCTCTAGCATATATTTTCTCCTGTGGATTGAACCTGAGTTGACTGGTGGACAGGGTTGCTTGTCAGTGGCTGGAAGAGGATATATATATATATATATATAATAGGGATTCTGTAATGTTGGTGGAAAAACCTATTGCATTAATCTGTTCTCTGTTGTAACTTGCTCTACAGGTTCATTACTACGAAGATGGCAATGTTCAGCTTGTCAGCCACAAAGATGTGCAGGAATCCATAACAATTGCAGTGAGTATCCATATTATCAGACCCTCCCCAAAGAAACATATAATGTGAGACACGCGTGCAAAACTTGGCTTTGTGTCGGTAGCATAACACAGATTGCATTTTCTAAAGCAGCCTTCAAATTATAAATTTATTCGGCCCTTCTCTGGCCGCCTTATACAATGTAAACCCCAGCGCACTCTTCTGTGACACTTTTTTTTCTTTGTTTTGAACATAAGGTAAACTTGGCTAGTCATTTTATAATGTTATAGTCACACTCTAAAACACATACTTTTACCCCCCCCCATATATATCTAAAACCATTGTATTCTAGCCAGTGCAACTCGTTTATTACATAGAAATGACCAAAATCCTACACATTGGGAAATTTTCTTGCCTTCACACACACATTATAACCACAGATATATGAGTAATAGACGTTAAAGTTACGCAGTCATTCTGACATCAAACAAACCATAATTCGCTTGTCACAAGTAAATATTGAGCCTGCAGCAGGTCGACAACACGGTGTTGTTATTGTGTGTACAAAGTATCGCATTCACAATACCAATCAATGGAATATTTTTTAACACTTTGCAATTGGATTGCTTCTTATACACATTCCCTTTATAGCACAGCATCTCTTAACTTGTTTAGGAACTAGAACACTAGTCATAAGCGTCGTCCTAGGTGCGTCATATAAAACTATTCTTGTCCCATGACATTTGTGGTACATATTGGGTTAAATTCTGCTGCATCACCGATCACAACCTGGCTTCCATATTGTCAACTGTAACGAGTACATACTGCGAATAGAATTAAACGGTTATTGAGGATGTTGACACTAATTCTTCTGTTGTTACCACCGGCACCACTGATCACGTAATTATAATTTTTATATTGCCAATTATATCTAAAAAGGCACCACAGTGATGCCCCCCTAATTACAAGATCCAAGGGTGTCCCCAATAACACTGCACCCCCTAATTACAAGATCCAAGGGTATCCCCAGTACCATTGCAGTGCTGCGATAACACTCCAACATTGCAACACCCCGAACTGTAAAATATGTTCAACTGTTTCTGAATACCATCTTGAAGAATTAAACAAAAAAAAAATGCTCATCAACAAAATATAGTAAAAATAAGGGAAAAAAACACCATGAGTGAACTTATTGGTAAACAGAAACTGATTTTGTTTCTTCAAATGGCTTCTATTCTGTGGACCAAAAAAAACTTTTTATTTTGTTTTTTTATGTGTATATTTTTTTTAATTTCTGCTCACTTTTGTATATTATAGGCCTAAAAATAGTGCTTCATATGAATTTGTGAAACCACCAAGGCCCTGCTTGTCTTGAAAAGCAAAACAAACTCTAATTTATGTGCATATTCTAGAGAGAAATATGGATACAAAATATTGCAAAAAAACACAAAAATGACTCTATCATAAAGCAAACATTAACTTTTTACAGCAAAAAGTATAAGCTAGTGAAGCGAGGGTTTTGGATGCAAGCAGTGTGGCCCTATAGAGTTATTTAGGTTTTTGAGATATGGTTGACCGATTTCTGCAAGTTTATTTCAAATGTGTCTTACAACAGCGACTCCTGCAGAGAATTCTACTGACCCTCCCCATACATTCTTCTGCAATGGTAGTCAAAATTGACATTAAAAATATAAAGTTTAAAAAATAAATAAATTGACAAGAGGATTATCAAAACCACAAGTGTCTGAGCACCCAAATAATGAGTGAGTAAATTAGATGTGCAACACAAAAATATGTACAAAGATTACCCCTCCACTGAGAGTTCGCACACACAGTATCCAAAAGGCTCATATATAAAGGGAAGAGAAAAGAAAGGAAAAAAATGTTGTATATCAAAGTAGGTCTCAAAAAAACACTGTTAAGCAGATCGGACCCTTACAATTTAAAGGGCATAAATACGCCCATACATAGTGTAATGATTGTATTTTGCCAAGCGTATTAGTTTATTAAGGCTTGGATATATTTTAGTTCCCGTTGGCAGTAGTAGTATACGTTAATATATAATGTGATCAGCAGGTGGCAGGCATTGATAAGTTTAGCATGAACTGAAAGACATGGCTGTCCTTTGATTGCCTGAAACAACTAGTGAATAAAAATCATCCTTGGCACTTTAAGGCCAGCAGCCGATAAATGACATGCATACAAGAGGCTGCGCTATATGCTCTTATTGTGCCACAAGTATGGGATCTCACGTATGAGGCAATAAGGTACATAGAAGGGACTGATTCATGCCTGACATGTATTTCTCAATGAGATTTTACATATTTACAATTGCCTGCAAATGTATATTGTGCAGCATGGATTTGTTTTCTACTTTTATGTACTCGTTGCACGTTTTAGGCAGGAGTCTGCTGAGGTGGCCATATGGTGTGCATTGCACCCGGGGGGACAGCTCTCCTCCCAACCAGGGAGGTCTGCCACTTCATCAGTACCCCCTTGCGCTGTTCATCACCTTTATGGGCAGATACGTTGCGTCACCTATCCGGGCACCCAAGTAACCATCACCACCACTTGTTCTCATAGACTGGTAGTTGAAAACTGAAGCAAACTTTTAATCCAATGTATCTTATTTTATTCTTTCTCAGGGAGAAGCCCAAACTGCCAAGGAGTTTGTAAGAATTATAGAACAAGCCGAAAATGAGTACCAGGTGACCTTTTTTTTTTTTTTCGTCTAATGCATTAACCACACTGTGTTGACATCACAATCCTTTTTGTGGTAAAGCAGGATTCATTTATTAAACCATTTTAAGCTCCTGAGCTAAGCTCCATGTGAAGTTACGTTTCTGCGTTGGCCGTTCACAGCACTCAGTAAAGTTAGTAGCTGGTCTGCTGCGTATTCAAGTTTCGTATTTTTCCATAGTGTACATTCTACAATTCAATTCACTTAAATAAATCTTGGAATAATGTTAACCGATTCAAATAAGCCAAAATGGCAAGTCTACTACTTCCTGTTTTCACTGATTTTTTTTTTTCCTCCCTATTAAGTTCTTTTCTTTTTTCCCCCTCCATTTTTTTTCTTCAGCTTTTTTAAATTACTGCTTCAATATATAGAAGCTTATACTTTGTAAAGGTCTTACCAGCTTTTACTAGTTATCTCAGTTTGTCAGAAAAAAAGAAACAAAATAAAAAATATATGTTGACTATATACTGCATCCCTAAAACAATAGCATTGCTTAAAGACGTTAAGCTATATTGGCACTAAAATGTGGCGTTTTCCCTTTTAAACTAAATCCTGTTATTCCTGTAGACTATGTTAACCCCTACATGCACAGGCTCACAATGCATTGTTTTTAATGGGTTTAAGGACAACCCATTGTCCTTAAGGGGTTAAAAGCCAGCGCCAGACACTGTGTGCTAGGCAGTTTT
This sequence comes from Spea multiplicata, assembly GCA_009364415.1. Lineage (NCBI taxonomy): Eukaryota > Metazoa > Chordata > Amphibia > Anura > Pelobatidae > Spea > Spea multiplicata. Next base: position 24,913 of record VKOC01000708.1, read on the forward strand.
ACTAGTAATTATGAAGATCAATCAATGTGTTAAAGTATTTTTCTGATTTTTTTTTCTCGTACAGACTGCCATAAGCGAGAACTATCAGACCATGTCAGACACCACATTCAAAGCCTTACGCCGGCAGCTACCTGTAACCCGCACCAAGATCGACTGGAACAAAATCCTCAGCTACAAGATTGGCAAAGAGATGCAGAATGCTTGAAAACCTTTACGGGGCTTACGGCAATGTTCGGTGTGCAAAGCAACGTTGGAGCTGGTCTGGTCTTACACGTATGCTGTGTAACCCCTTCCGTGCCGGAGCAGTTAACTTCACTGTTTATCTCCTCCGGCACAAATGGGGTTCAAAAGGAAACGTTAAAAAAAAAAACGCAGGGGTTTACAAAATGTGATATTTTGCTAGGGCCTACAAAGTTATTGTATTTTTTACCCTCCAGGCGCTGCAGCACGAACGGTTTTCTTTTATATTCCCGTATATGTTTATATGTGATCACTGCGTTTCTTGGTTGCGTATGTTCCAACCAGGCAAAAGAACTTGAACTCAAAATAAAATTTAAAACAAAACTTACCGGCTTTGGGCACCCTCATGACCTCCTCTATTACAGCAGTGTGTCCTAAACTTTAAATGCCACCTGCGATGTTTATGTGTCACCCCTGCTAGATCACCTAGTCCTTTTTATTCTTTCCAGACAATATCAATTGGCAATGGTGTATTTGGTTTAAAGTAAAAAAAAAAAAATAATAATAAAACCCTATGATTTCTAAATCTCAGCTTGTACGTATCCATACAGATAGGTGAGCTAGAGACCGGTGCTTTTGCTTAAGATCGGGTCCCGCAGAGAAGGTTATTCATTGTGTGGCAGCGTGTTGGGAAGTGTCATGCCAATATAGGAATGGGTCATTCCCATGCCAGTCTCATTTTTCTCCCTTTCTCTCTTTAAATTTGAAGCTGAGCCGTTTAGGTTTCTAGAAAACCAGACATATTTTAAATTTGGTAACCATGGTAATGTCGCTCAATATATGCTCATTGCTGCCCTGTGCGATGGATGGTTTGTAATGTTTCTGGCTAAAGGGACCATCTGATTCACCCTACTTCAAATCTCCTGGCTATGTACGTGGCTAGTGAATAGTGTGCTGTCATCAGAGATCGTAATGGTTTAAAGGGGGCTACATGGTCGCTCTAAAGAATGGGGTTTATACTACCTTTGAGTATGTGCGTCATAACCATTTTTTTATTTTTATTCCCCTTAGTGTTGAAAGAAAAAGTAGTTCAGGGGGTATTTACTACAGAAACATAGGAAAGTTGTGGCAAATGCATCAAGTCTGATTTTTTTGGTGAATAATTGACTCATATTTTTTCCTTCCACCAAGATGTGCACTTGAACACCATTCATAAGGATGGGTTCATTATTTTTTATTACGCTCTTAATAGTGTGATGGTTAAGGGGCTGAAGGCTTTGAAACAAAACTTAAAATGTCCTCATTGTATAGAGCTTTCCTGGATTTGTGGCACGTCGGTTTTGTACCACAATTATATGAACATTGGAATAAAAAAAAAATGTATAAATCCTAAATAAAGATTTGCACCAAACGTGAAGATCTCTCTTTTGAATTAGTACATTTTTTTTTTTTTTTTCAAAATTTCAAAAGGAGGAGGGAAGAGGACGGGGTACAGAAGAAAAATAGGGGAGGGGGGGGGGGCAGGGAGGGAGACACGGAACCATCCATAGCAGTCAGTGTACAGAACAAGACATGGCACACCGTACAATTATAGATGCAAAATAACGAGAGTAGAAGGCATGCATCCAAGGAGCAAATGAGACGCAACAAAGAACTAGACGAGGCGGCCCAGGGGCTGGACCGCGAGGAAACAAGGCACAATGCGGAATCGACGCGGGAGGAAGCCTAAAAGGCGCCCCGGGCCACATAAGCGAGCCAGTGGAACCACGTGGCTGTGTATCTCTCTCTCTGCTGCAATGAAACAGCAGAGAGATCCTCAATGATCCTAATCTCTTCCACCCGGGACACCCAATCCCGGAGCGACGGGGACCGCGTTTGCTTCCATAATAAGGGAATGAGGCTTTTAGCAGCATCCAATAAATGACGAACAACAGATTTCTTGTAACTGGAGACCGAGTGTGTAGTGTGATGTAGCAGCATGGGCATGGCCCGAAACGGCGGAGGGGAATCAGAGAGCTCGGAGAGCACCCGGTGAACGTCTGACCAAAAGCCCCTAACGCCGGGGCAATCCCACCAGATGTGAAGCAATGAACCCTCGTCCTCCCCACATCGCCAGCATCTATCAGGGGTATTGGGGAACATAAGGTGGAGCCGCTGGGGCGTCCGGTACCAACGGGACAGAAGTTTGTAGTTCGTCTCCTGGGTTTTAGAAGCCCTGGAGCTTTTTGTGTGTAAAGATAAAGATCCTCTCCCAGTCCGCATCCGTAAGGAGCACGTCACATTGGGATTCCCATACCCCGCAGAAAGACGGCCTTGAGGCCTGGGCAGAATCCAGAAGGAGCGAGTAGAGCAAGGAGACAGCCCCCTCCGGCGGGCGATCCCCAATACACCAGGTTTCGAAGCGAGTCGGGTCCCTGTGCAGGCAGTGCTGATTAGGAAGGTGAGTAATGTAGTGCCTCACTTGATGATGGGTAAAGCGCTCCAGCCATGTAGGGCCAGCGCCCGTGAGCAACACCTCCAAGGGCAAAACACGACCACCCCTCAGGAGCCCCTGAACCCGAACAGGCAAGGGCAGCCCCAGGAACCCTCGGTCGCCCCAGGTCCGCCCCGGCGCAAAGTCCGGATTGTCCCACAGTGGCAGCAAAGGCGAAGGCGACGAAGAGAACGGGGCATCACGGCCCACCGCCCTCCACACCGCCAAAGTCGCAGAGATAAAGGGGTGTGCGCTTACTCCGCGGCCTGTCCCGGGGCCCCAGACCGCATGCAACACCCTACCCCGCTCGGAGCCCAACTCTAGAGCCACCCAAGGCTTGGCGCGCGCAGGTGAGAGGTTCCAGTCTATGATCCGGAGGAGCTGGGTGGCCTGATAATATTTATGGAAATCCGGTAGCGCGAGCCCTCCCCTGGATTTGGAGCGGACCAGCTGCGAAAACTTCTGCCTAGGGCTCCTACCCCCCCAAACGAAACCCGCGACTGCGCGACGGAGAGAGACAAAGAAATCTCGGGGTATCCGAATTGGTAAGGTCTGGAATAGATACAGGACCCGGGGCAGCAAGTTCATTTTCACTACGTTGACCCGTCCCATCCATGAGAGGAAGAGAGCTGACCACCGCTTAAGGTCCTCCGCCAACCTGAGCAGTAAAGGGGAAAAGTTAGCACGAAAAAGATGGGCAGGGTCAGATGTCAGCCAGACCCCTAAATACTTCATCTGCCCCGGACACCAGCGAAAGGGAAAGCTAGAGGCAAGGTGCGGGACCTGAGGCGAGGGCACCGAGATGTTTAGTATCTCAGATTTAGAGAAGTTGATTTTCAAATTCGAGAGCTCCCCATAGGAGCGAAATTCCTCTAGGACGTTGGGCAAGGAAATTACCGGGCGATCGACCACAAAGAGGAGGTCATCCGCATAGGCGGCCACCTTGTGTTGCACGCCCCCAGCACTAAAGCCTAATATGTCGGGATTGGAGCGGACGGCTTCAAGGAAGGGCTCCAAGGTGAGAACGAACAACAAAGGGGATAAGGGACAACCCTGCCTCGTACCATTCCCGATCGAGACCGGGGGTGAGAGAACGCCATTGACCCGAACGCGGGCCGTGGGGGAGTCATAAAGGGCCGAAACCCACTTCAACATGGCAAGGCCCAGCCCCTGGTGGTGCAGAGTAGCGTGCAGAAACGTCCAGTCCACCCTGTCGAATGCCTTTTCAGCATCGGTGGACAGGAGCAGAATGTGGCGAGTCTCCGCCCGCGCCCTGTGGACGATATTCAAAAGGCGAATAGTGTTATCACGGGCCTCACGGCGGGGAACGAAACCCGCCTGGTCCGGGTGGACCAGCTGGGGAAGGAAGCGAGCCAGTCGCAGCGCAACGGTCTTGGCAAGAAGCTTAAGGTCGGCATTCAGTAATGAAATGGGCCTGTAGCTCTGACAGAGGCAGGGGTCCTTGCCCTCCTTAAGCAGCACCGTAACTGTGGCCGCCAACGTCTGGGGGGGAATCCTATGGCCCTCCTGAATGGAATTGACAGCCCTAAGGAAATGAGGAAGAAGCCTCTCAGAGAAAGTCCTATAGTACCCCAAAGGCAACCCGTCCGGACCCGGGCACTTCCCACTCTGGGAAGCCTTCAGCGCCGCGGAGAGCTCTTCAGCAGAAATCGGCTCCTCGAGCGAGGCTGCCTCGTCAGGAGCGAGCTTGCGCTTAATGTGACGGGAGAGATACCGATGGAGCAACTCGTGCCTGGCCGGCGAGCCTACAGGGGACCCCGGTTGGCGAATATTATAGAGGGATGAGTAGTAGGCGTGGAACGCCTCCACTATCTTGGAGGGAAAGGGGGACACCGCGCCAGCAGCGGTCTTAATCCTATGTATATGTGTGAGCCTTTTATGTGGGTTCAGCGTCCGCGCCAGGAGCCTACCACACTTGTTGCCATGTTCCTGAAAAAACCGACGATTGTACAGCGAAGCCCGCCGGAAACGAGAGTTCAGAACGTCCGCAAGTTGGCCCCTTAGGGAGGACAGCTCGCCGTACGAAGCATCAGAGAGGGTTTGTTTGTGAATGGATTCCAGGTGCGCGATGCGTGAGGTGAGCCGCTCTATCTCCTGGACGCTAGCCCTCTTTCGCTGCGCCCCATGCTGTATAAAAAATCCCCGAATCACACATTTGTGAGCCTCCCAGACAACCAGAGGGGGCGTCTCCTGCGCAGAGTTCTCGCTAAAGTACCGTTCTAGCTCTAACCCCGTCTGAGCCACCAAAGTCTCGTCTAGCAAAAAGGAGTCATTGAGCCTCCACGTCCACTCCCTAGGCTTAGATAGAGGAGAGGTCAGTGATAAGCAGACAGGGGAATGGTCCGACCACGTCATCGGCAAAATCGTGCAAGACAATAAGAGGTCAAGATGGGACTGGGAGAGGAAAATGTAATCAATCCGGGAATACCGGTTGTGAGGTGCGGAATAGAAAGTGTAGTCGCGGGCCACCGGATTTAGGGCACGCCAACCATCGACCAGGCGGAGCTCCGCAAGGGATTTACGTACGGAGCGCAACTGGCTCTCCGGGGTACTACAGGTACCAGAGGAAGTATCGAAACGAGGAACCAGAGGGACATTCAAGTCGCCGCCGACTAGCAGGATGCCTTCACTAAACTCAGAGAGTAGGGATCTAAAGGAGCGGAGGGCGGCGTGTTGGCTCCTATTAGGGAGATAGATGCTGGCGAATGTGTACATGACCCCAGAAATGAGACCCTTCACGACAGTGTATCTACCGGATTCATCCAGGAGAGTGCCCCTGAGCTCAAAGGGCACAGATCTAGCGAACAAGACAGCAGTCCCCTTGGCCTTGGCCTCTGGGTTGTTGCTAAAAAAGCCAGTGGGGAAATGCCTGTCCCGAAGGCTAGGGGCCTGTCCTTCTTTAAAGTGCGTTTCCTGCACAAAAACTACCGAGGCCCTATGGGAGCGAAATTCCCTGAGAGCCCTCGACCGCTTCTCAGGAAGATTAAGGCCCTTGGCGTTTACCGAGTACAGGGTTAACGGAGTCGGACGACAGGCCATCTATGTAAGGATGAGACCCGGTATCCCAAAGAAAGGGGGAAAGGGAGAAGGGGAGGAAAGAAAAGCAAGAGGAAGGAGGAAAAGTAGGAGAGGATGAAAACAAGGGCAGGGGAGAGGGTAAAGGAGTAGTAGGGAGAATGTGTCGCGTACTGGTAGGAACCCTGCGCCCCAGCCGAGGGAGACAGGACCACCAGTATCGAGTGTGGTGACACCAAAGCCCCGCGGGGCAAGTGAGGCTAGGAGACAAAGAAGTGAACGTTGCAGCAGCAACAACGTAACGGTGAGTAACAAATAAAGTAGTGTGCGAGGAACACACCACCCGCACAGTAGAACAATCGCGGACATTATAACGCCAGCATGTATAACGAAAGCAGACACCGTGATGCTTGAGAGTATAGAAAGTGGTACGATATTAACAGACCAGAAAACAGCATCAAGTGGACAATGCTTAGGTCGACATTGTACATGGGACGAATAAACCAATAAATCTAACCATAGTGGGCCGGAGGGTCCAGCAGAGCGTAGCGATACCCCGGCGGTGGGAAAAAAAAAAATAAATAATATACGGGACAATACCGAGGTGTGAGTGAGTGCGTGCGGAGAAAGCTGCGGCTATAGACTACAGGGAAGCACAACTTCCCAGAGGCCGATAGAGCCATTTGTGTCAATAGAGGGGGGGGTCAGGAAAACAAAAACAAGACGGTACAAAACATAACGCCGGGATCCCCCGGGCAACAGTAGCGGCAAGCCCGAAATAGAACATATAAAACAAAAGAAAGAAAAAAAAAAAAACGGAAGTATCACAAAACAGAAAGGCAAACAAAGCGTTGGCTCACGTGGGGGGCAGCGTCCTAAACACGGCGAGGCCCGACGAGGAGAGTCCAAAAAACGATCGCGGAGGCGGTCACGACGGGCAGGCTGGCACCCGCAGTGCAGGGAAGCGATGTCCCGAAAACAAAGTCCAGCCAGCTTCGAGCGGCCCGAGAGCAGGGCCCATCAATCCTCTGGTGGTCGGGGACGATCCGCACCGTCGCGTCGAGCGGGACCCGTGCGACGATCACCTCCTGCCCCGCCGTGGAAACGCGGCGTCCTGGGTCCCGGGTCCCTGTTTAGCCAGTCGTCTGTTTCGATCGTCGGCAGGTCCAGGGCCTGGAGAAACGGTGGTACATCCGCGGGGGTCCGCACAGTGGCCGTCGTAGCCCCGTTGCGTGCCACTAGGGCGAAGGGGTGCCCCCAGCGGTAGGCGATCTTGCGTTCCTGCAGTACCGTCGTAACCGGACGGAGTGCCCTCCTGGCCTGGAGCGTATATCGGGAGAGGTCCTGATATAGGGAAATCTTATGGCCCTCAAAGGACCAAAATCGTTGGGCCCTCGCCTTCGCCATAATCTCCTCCTTAAGCGCGTAGCTATGGAGGCAGCAAATTATGTCCCTGGGAGGATCCCCGGGGCCCCCTCCGTACCTCAGGGCTCTATGAGCCCGGTCGAGCTTGATGGGCTTGTCATCGGGGCCGTCGGGCCTACCCAAAATCGAGGAGAAGAGGGAGTTTAGGATGCGCTTGAGGTCCTCAGGTCGTTCGCCCTCCGGTAATCCCCTCACTCGAATGTTGGACCTCCGGCCCCGGTTGTCCAGGTCCTCCAGGTGGGAGAACAGCGTAGCGAGTTGCGAGGAGCAGGACCGTTGGAAAGTAGCAAACCGGCGGTCCACATCCCGTGCCCGGGTCTCAGTAGCAGAGAGCCTCGTATCGAGGCGCGAAATGTCCGCCCGCATGGCCGCAACCTCGGCGCGAACCGTCTCCTTCACCTCGGCAACCAGGAGGCTGAAGTCGTCCTTCGTCGGCAGCGACGAAAAGATGCGGCGCCAGTCGTGCGAGGTAGGTTCAAGTGGATCTTCCGAGCGCTGCGGGGAAGGGCAGCCCTCCGATGATTGAGAGCACGTGGGGGTCGGCGCCATAACAGGCCCCTCCGGCTCCGAGTGCAGAAGGGCCGGGGGGTGAAAATACTCCCGGAGGGACGCCGGCGGATGCCTGCTGCCGGTCCCCGGCGTAGCTGGCTCAGTGGGAGCCTTCTTGTTTCGTCCCATGTCAGGCTGAACAGGCGTTAAGCAGTGAATTTAAGAGCGGGTGGCGCGGAGCTCTCGGACTATGCGGCCATCTTCCTCGCCTGGCTAACCACGCCCCGAATTAGTACATTTTGAATGTAGATCCAGTGATCTTCAGATGTTACCCAACGCATCCAACTTCACCCAGGGGCATACAAACCGGTTTGTGAATAACACAGCATTCAACACAATAACTGCTTATGAGAAATACCGTATTTGCTCGATTATAGGACAAGGTTGAACAATAGGACATCAGTGAAGAAATGGCTAGCTGAAAACTGTCAAAACTACCCTAGTTGAACACTTTGACTTGTCTACTGTTCATAAATATATACTTTTATGGGGTAATTTACACTGGGGGGGGCTTCCAAAATGTCCCAAATGGGATATTGGCCCAGGAAACCAACTTCTGAAAATTCCAAATGTGAAAATGAAAATGCGCATGTTCCAGTTTTGCCCTCATAGCTTCCTCAAAAAATGCATGACCCATGCATGTGAGGCCTTGTTGGAACTGGGGGATGTTGTTGAACACAATTTGTGTTTTCTTCTGCAGTTGCACATATTCTATACACAATATAATATAAAATCTAAAGCAACATTGCAACATATGCAAAAAAAACCAAAAAGATATAAAAATACCTCAAAATTTGGCAGCAATTGGCGATAAAATCCCTGTTTGAAAAGTGTCAAAATGACCCTAGTTGTACACCTTGACTTATCTACTGTTCATAAACATATCATTTTGGGGGGATAATCAGTACCTGTGACAACTATTGCAGTTATTAGACTACCATGCCAAATTTGAAAAAAATTACATTTCAAAAACGTGTTGCATGCCTTGCAATATTTGCCCTATACTTGTCAAAATAGATAAAAATCCTGGCCATGTTGGGTGGTTTCCAAATCAGGACACGTTAATGAATATATTTGGGATAATTTTTTCCCATTGGTTCAATGTGTGTACAATTTGTATGTATACAAAACTGTAAAAAAATGCATTCTTTTCATTTTTTCCCCACTTTTTCCAATTTATTTCAAATAAAACAATGTACTACCCAGCTTAATATGGTTTCAAATGAAAGCCCTACTTGTGCTGAAAAAAAACAATATATGATTTGTGTGGGTGCACCAATTGATAAGAGAGAAATTACAGTTGAAGAAAGACATGGCAAAAACACAAAAACGGCTCCGGTCCTTTAGCAACACCCTAGCTTAAAAATCCCGGTCCTGAAGGGGTTAAAAAAAAAAGTTAACATAGTTTACATGAATTAACATTTACTGGTAAAACTTTTTTCCTATAGGGTCGTCTTATATTCAGGTGCTTACTTTTTTCATAAATTAATATTCAGCATTTTGGGGGGTCGTCTTATAATCGAGCAAATATGGTAATCCCACAATGTCTAACATGCTTTTGTACAACCTGAGATACAAATCTCAGATTCAGAGGTAGATAGTTCTCTTTATCCTGAGTTCTACCCATCTTCTATTTGCTTTTAATCATTAAATTGGAACTGTTCTGTTCCAATTATGAAAGCTTAGTCTTTTACCCTCATCACCATGTAAATGTCTGTCCTATGTCAACGTGTAGCAGATCCCCTCAAACTTTTGGATTTAACATCAGGCATCTGTCTTGGCCTGTAGATCTAGGAAATAAGGTTAAAAAAATATGTCCCACACCCGCATCCTTCCCTGCACTTTTTTTTTATTTTTAATTCTTGATTTTTCAATTTTATATTGACATAAAACACACATGAAAAATATGGCATTTTCCACCGGAATTCATGAGATAAATGAGATTGTCCATAAGTTGTCACAAGGAGACAATGTTGAGATATAAGTGGCATGTGTAATAAGCATACAAAGAACATATTTGGCATCTGTAACAAAAAAAAATAGCTTTTTAACTCTTAAAAGGGAGAAGAGAAGCCCAAATACACGGACAACCAGATCTCACAACACTCACCTGCCAGAACAAACTTCTGTTTCGAGTGGCCCCTGTTCTCGTGATCAGGGATAAACTTCTAGTTTGTCCTCCTAAAAAGTAACCCTCTGCATTTTAGAAATGTAAACCCCCAGAGCGCAATGTATTGATGAGTCTCTAATGCAATTTAACCCATGGTAGGCTGGCCCAGTTTTTATAGTTTTTTCTATAATTAAACAAACAGCCTACAATTGACTTAAAGTGAGAGTTGCAGTGGAGATAGGGCTCTGTGCAAGGTGAGAAGGAGGGAGAACTTTAAACATTGCACATATGCCACCTTTGCCACACTGCTTGATCTGCCTGTTCCTGGTAAGTGTTATCATTCTGAAATGGAAGCGGCTAGGAGTAAGAACAGCTCCGCCAAGTGCTGAGGTGTGTCGTTTGAAGAAAGAATAAGAACGCCTGTCCTCTGTAGCTCGCTACAGGGTCTGGAGCTTCATGAAATGGGTTTCCATGGCCGAGCAAGCCAACGATTGCTATCTGCAATCTCTTCTCTTGAAGTCTGCCAGATGAATCTGATATGGCTCATCAGTGTATATATAATATGTAAATATACAGCGTTAGAGTGAGCATGTGTTTTGGTTACAAATACTCCACCCAGGCAGCAATGGGTTCTGAAACAGTCGTGTACAGTAATTGTAGATATGAGGGAATTCCAAATGAGAAAAGCTTATATTCAGGCCTAGCTGCAAAATATACATTCCTAGCAAAACATCTCCTTTTTCCAAGAACCCCACCAAATCACTAAAAGTAACATGCTGGACTGGCACTGTGAATGCGCAGGCACAATATTCGAGCAGAGTCTTAAATTGTGAAGTAGTGGATCATAGAAGGATCTATGCCATCCGATGAACTATTTCAAAGCTGGAAGGATGAGCAGTCATCCACTGATCCACTCCATCTGCACCTAAAATGATTGAAGACAACGTAACTTAATGAATATGACTACTTGTGCCTTTGTCAAATTCATTCTCAAACTTAAAATGAATGAGGTATCTCTTTTGCTTTTAACGACCCTATTCTGATGAAAAGTAGGATGGTAAGGTCATGAGCGCAGCCCTCATTAGCCTACCATTGTTGCCAGGATCTTAATGAAAGTATCCTAACCATAGCCCCATCCGTGTGTCTGTCTATCCCCGCCCACATATGTTACTAGCCCCTCCCCCATATAGGTAACCCCTGCCCATCATGAAGCCGCTCCCTGGGTATGACCATAATGCTAGATAGAAAGCTCACCGGCAGGATCCTCAGCTACGAGGGCCAGACTGGTGGTGGCAGGGTGGCACTTGAAGGCCAGCGGCCGCCTGATGACATGAGTGCAGCCACACGTTATGTTTTATGGTCCCGTCGCGTGAAACAGCATATATACAGCCAGTTGTGTTTGCCCAGTATGCCATATGGCCGGTCCGGACTTGACAGTTCCTGTTGCATCTGTATGTGTAAATAAATACGCTTAATAAGTAAAGAAATAATAATAAATATTATTTTCTATTTCACACTAGACATTTTTTTTTACATTTTTTAAACTTTTTTGACATCTTTCTTTTTGCTTATTTATTTTTCAATTATTTATTTATTTATTTTTAGAAAGCGCCAACAGATTCCGTGGTGATAATCCCAAAGATGATTGAAAATGAACAATAATATTAAATATACCATTTCACAATTAACAGATTAACACATGTTGAGACATACTGGGACAGAATGGAAAGGGTGCCCTGCCCTTGGCGAGCTTACAATCTATAATTTCTTTAGTTTTAATTTAGTTCTAACTATGTTTTTTACATAGTTTTACATTTTACCGGTAAGGCTGGTTCTTGCTGACTTGAACAAGACCAGACTTTCCATTTCCCATCGATCTTCTGTGTGATCTGCATTGAACCAATATTGCACCAGAAACATAAGTGGTCCTCAAGAGATTAATGGGAAAGTGTCGCCATCACAGCTTTTAGATATACTTATTTTTTAGGATTGTTTTTGATATAATTAACTTAAAAGTGTATCTGTAATCTACAGCAAAAGGAGTCAAAAACATTGTAATTAATTTACTGTCCTGAAGTTGCCTCCTGTCTTCTTACCCACATCCTCTTACCACAGCCTCTTAACCCCAGCCCTACAAAGGCTGCATAATCTGAAGAAGAGACTCCTGAGGTCCTGAAAGCTGATGTAACTTTAGTGATGAACTTGGGAATTGCCAAAGTTAGGTTGTACTGTGTGTTTTTGTTTTCTTTTACTAACACGCTGATATAGTTTCATTTCTCACATCGGGAACAAAGAGCGATCAGATACTGTTTTGATGTTTGGCCTTAGCAGCTTTTAATAATGATAACAGGTATATGAAACAGCACTAGGAAAAAGGGTTTTTAAAAGTCTTACATGATTCCTTACCTTGTGAATCACCGGTTTTGCCTTTTACTAGATTGTAAGCTTGCAAGAGCAGGGCTCTCTTATCCTTTTGTATCAGTTTGTTATCGTGTGTGATTTTAGATTATTTTACTGTAACAGCGCTATGGAATCTGCTGGCGCTATATAAATGAAATGTAAATGTATACATTTAGTAAAGCATGTCAGAAACTACAATATGTTAAAAAAAAATCATCATGGGGGGCACCACGATATGCTATCCAGCAAGTGCATGTAGGAGGAGGGAGCCATACACATATTTGGATATCTGGACAAGAGAGTACTTATAAAAGTATTTTAATATTAATAATTTTATGCATGCATGTTTTTTTGAAGGAAGAATATTCACTTTTTCTTAGTAGAGTACTGTAGGACCCAGAAGAGAATTGTGATTCAAGAGTGATAAAGGCATGTTGGTGTAAAGGTTAATTGTTAATATGATGTTTTTCAGTTTTTCTCTGTATAAAAGTATAACATGAGCGTTGCTAGGTTTCTAAAAGGTCTGGGGATAAAGCCCACAGCAGGTCGCATAGCAGAGGAGTCCGATTTTGGAGTCCTCACGGCGCAGACATTATATATATATATATATATACACATACAAATATTAGCAAAACATTTATTGATTCATTAATCTTTTAGCACTCCTCTTCTGTCCCTTTATCTCTCCATTTACTATCTCTCCCATTTATCACTCCCCTTTTTTTCTCTTTCTCTCTTGTTTCTCCCATTTCTCTTTATGACTCCTCCTCTTTCTCTTTACCTCACCTTTTCTATACATCGACGCTTCAGCCCCAGTACCTAACAACGCCCTTGAACCAAAGTGATGTCATGGAAGGGACTTTGGCATAATCTGTTCTATTCTTAGTTTAGTTTATGTATGATGCATGTACCGTATTTGCTCGATTATAAGACGACCCCCCAAATCTGAATATTAATTTAGGGGGAAAAAAGAAAAAGCCTGAATATAGACGACCCTATAGGAAAAATTTTTACCAGTAAATGTTAATTCATGTAAACTATTTTTTTAAATAAAAGCTATGATTGAGAAAAATATTTTGGTGTTATTTCCTTCTATTTTCCAACCTGCCCCAAAGTTATGCACATCTGCCCCAGAAATGCCTTATACCCCCTATATGCCACTGTGCCCCATGATATGCCTTTTAACTGTCTAAATGCCATCAGAGCATTTTCCTGATGGTACCTGTGGACCGGGACGTACCAGGTAGGTCAGCCTTTGATCACTCCCACAGAGCGCTTCTGTAGGCTCAAAACGCAATTAACAGTAAACCAGCGATCGCGTTTTCAGCTGTCACAGGCAGCTTCAGGGAAGGGGGTTGTTTGTTGATTGTGTGGGGACCTGACACAACATTCTACTGCTGCCAGCACTGCCACCATAAAGGCAGCGTTAACCCCTTCAATGCCATGATCATGAAATTTTAGGGGTTAATACCCATTTTGTACGGGACACTGCCCAGGCAGACCAGCAACACCAAAAACGAGCCCCCACAAGCCTTTTGATCACTCCTACAGAAGTGATCAAATAGACTCCTCCCTGCAATCGCCACTGTACCTGCTGCCAGAGGCAGGGACAGGGAGAAAGGATTCTTTGGTGTGGAGACCAGCCCCAACCCTCCCCTGCTTCTGATTGCTCTGTTAAAAGCAATTTTAACAGTGTTCAATGCCACGATGGTGTATGACACCATTGCAGGGGTTAATATTTGTCCCCACAAGCTTGTAGGGACTAAATATCAGTCAATGCTGGGCTCCAATGGAGCATCAGCATTGAAAGAGGTAAAAAAATAAATAATAATTTAAAAACCAGCAGCACTGACCTGACAGTCCAGGGTGCTTTCCGGTCAAATGCTGTGAGTTTGGTAACTGCCCTAGTAAGAGAGAGGGGACGTCTAGTGTAATTATGAAAAAAACAGAAATGATTCATAAAGAAATACATAATTATTACCTCATCACTTGTCACTGTGACATTTGAAGTCACTGATTATTGATTGGTCTCCCTGATCAATTAGCGGCCCAAACTTGTTACTTACAAGCGATCTGATAAAAAAAAATATTTCAAAAAAGTTTAAAATTGAAATGCGCACATTCCAGTTTTGGGTGCACAATAGTTGTGAAACATGACTTATCTATGCATGTGGGGTATCTCTGTACTCGGGGGGTGTTTCTTAATACAAATCACAAGTTGTTTCAAATATTTCATGTACCCAGGGGGGAAAAAACCTGAAATACTCTGTTAAAATAAAATACTGCAATGTTTAGGACAGACTGGCAGTAAAATGGTTAAATCAAAAGTGTTAAAATGCCCCAAGTAAAATACTTTGGGATGTCATCTTTCAAAAAATACATGCTTTTCTTTAGCAGTTTTTCTTTTTCTGGCCGCTATTGGGGCACAACTCCCAGCATGCCACATTTTTAAAAAAAATCTTGTTTAGAAACAGCGATGCACAGAATTCATATTTAACCCTGTAAGTGCCAAAAAATGTAAATACCAGGCATATGAGGTGTTTCCAAAACAGGACAAATACCTAAATACACTTTTGGAGTTTTTTTTCCCCCCATTATGGTTATATAAAGTTTTTATAGGTGAAACTGTGAAACTATTTCCTTTTTTTACTATATTCCCTCCCCCCTTTAGATATTTTTCATACTTAATGATGGTTTATATATATAATTATTTGAGAAGAGAGAATTTACAGTTGAAAAAAGACACTGGAAAAAATACAAAAACTGCTCTGGTCTTTTAGCGCAAACATGGTAAAAAAAAATAAAATAAAAATCCGGTCCTGAAGGGGTTAAAACAGTTGCTATGTGTGGAATATTCAATGATGAGGCCGATTTATGAAGGTGTTGCAAACATGCAAACAACAAGAAAAAAAAACACTATATGAGTGCCTGGGATAGTAAAAAAAAAGTTAGATCTTTAAATGAAAACCAAGCATAAAGATAAAAGAGTGGCCCATTTCATGTAGAAATATTTGTCATTTTGCTGCTTTTGGGAAGCAGGATCATGTGCATATAAATCATGTATCATGTTAGGTGTGGATCAAGGGATGTCACAACTGGAGTTATGAATAAAATGTAGCCAATTGGAATGCAGATTATCACATAACATAGAAAAAACTTGCTAAACATGTTTAAAGGTCATGTTTTCTAGCAGCCACAGTGCAATTGGCAGTTGGCCTCTCCTCTGTTATTACCCAGCAGAGAGTTTCACTTTCATTTCTTCTTTATCCTCCTTAGGTTTTGGTTTTCTTCCCCTCCCTCATTCAGTATATAAAGGATTTTTCTCTTCATTTTTAGAGCCCTTCTTCTTACCCTATCATCTGGGGAAAAAAGACAAAAGGCCTAGAAGAAAAAAAAGATGCCATCCAAATTTACAGTTAAGGATCTAAGATGTTGGGGAGAGAAGTTTCTCCAATATCTGACAGATACTGGAAGAGAAAATGTAAGAGACAAAGAAGAACTAAGACGTATTTATTCAGAATTCAAAAACAGGTAAGATTATACTTATTATTTATTGATGAAATAATAAATCATATTCTGCAGGTCTGTACAGCGGGTATATGGATTATCAGGAGCACTAAGTCGTACATTTTCTTTAAAAGTGAATATATTTGTATGTATTAAGTATCCCTTTATTAAATTATTAACCATATAATTATTATTTTTTTTAAAAAAAAAAATCAGTTTAATATGTGGGTTGGGTTTGTACATTTGTTGTTTCAAATTTTTTTTTTTATTGATTTTAATTTTTTTTTTTTTTACTAATTGAACACCTCCTTTGAATGAAAAAATAAACATCAAGTGCGACATCAATGTTTATGTTTTCCTTACAAATTAGTGATAAAATGAAATGACATCATATATTTATTTTATTATTATTTATTGTATCTGGATAGGATATGTGTAAGGATCTATAGTATTCGGGTTTTATAGTCCCCCTTGGGAATGGTGTCCGTGCTCAGTGTAATTTGTAGGTTACATGCGGACTTATTAATATTATATAATATGTTCTCACATGTTTTTGAATATTTCAACATATAAAATGAATCCTGGTGAAAGGGGAAAGGAATATAATAGTGAGTGGCCATTGATATTTAGAATTAAAGTTGAAGTATGCGAAGTATCTAATCAACTGGGGCAAGCATTCATTTTGATATGAAAGCAATGAAGGTTCATCAGAAGAAACTGGTCATAACTTTTACAGTTCACTGTTGTGCCATACACATGTATTTTATTGAGTTTTTTTTTAGTTTTTTTCTACTGTGGTTTTTTAACAATGGACATCCCTCCAAGAACGTTCTCACATTTGGAGTTCTTAAGTCTCAAAAGGCATACATCCATGACATTAAAGATAGTGCTAGGGCTGTCTTATGGTGAAGTCAAGCGTTTCAAGGAGACAGTCAAGGTCAAAATAAAATCAGAATGAAAAAAAGTTAAAACCCACAATGCCATGAACTGACAAAGTGGTGGTTAAGGCCCTGTGGCCCAGTTGCAGGGCAATGAGGAGCATGAGGTGGGACTGGGTAGAGGGCCCTGTCTTTAGGTTTGCATTGGGCCCAAATATTTCTGATAGCAGCCCTGCAGTTAGGTATCTGAGAAGGATGGCCTGCTTGCCACAAATATAACCATTCAGTTTATTCGTCTAGGAAAATCACCCAAGCCTTATGTTAAGGTCAACCCATAGCTTTTGTCAGGAGACCTTAAATGAAGCTTGTGGTGTTTAGTAGTCAGTCAGGCAAAGAGTCAGGCAGTGTGAGTCACAACAAAGTTTTCCTAATTCCTGTACAAATATCAAAAAAAAGGGAGGGACCTCCAACAAAGCAAGTAAAGAATGTATATGAATGTATATTCGTTATCCGTCCGTCCGTTTGGATGTGAGACCTTTCCAACTGAGAATATTGGACTGGAATTTTATGGTTTGTCAGGAAATAAAAACTAATGCCCAAAAACGAAATGAAAAATTTGTCCGATCGATTTTGCTTGCGGCAAACAAGTCTAGTAGTTATGTTAGAATTTGTGAAGTGGATCCATTTATAGTGTACAACCAGCAATATGTACACATTTCGGTGTCCAAACCTCTTTTTTGGGTTGTCTGGTTAGGGCATGTAAGAGGCAGACATAGGGGCCCCATCCACTATGCACCTTGTGTTGTATTGAAGCAATACGTCAAGATATGATGTCATATTGCAGCACTTTGCCTCAAAAGGTGGCATGATGCCCACTGCTCACTAAAGCTGACCACATGGGACAAGTTGGTGGGACAGTGTCTGAAAACTGGACATGGTGGTGAATATTGTGGAATTGCTGTTTGTACAGGGAGCAGAGGGTAGGTGAAAAGGCTGGTGGCCATTACATTTATCCCCTATATCATCATCGTGGCTGGCAAACAGGCTGCCACTGACATCAATAATTTATATGGGAATGCAATTTAAAGATGAATCTAATCTTAGACCGTTAGGGAAAATGTACTAAGGTTGGATACATAGGAGAGCTGTTATGCCACTACAATTCTCATGATTGCCAGCCAGCCGCCACTGCACTCCTTTTCTTTGATGTTACTGGCTAAGCATTATAGGAGTTGTAGATGTTCAACAGATGGAGAGTTGCTCCATCAATCTGCGTAAATCCTAAATTATACCCAGATTTGCCAGCTGAAATACGCTATACATTATGAAGGCCCAATCCCAGGGAGCTTCCGCTGAAGGAAGAGATTGGCTAGCCCTGTATAATGTATTGCTAAATCAGTAACCTGTCTAAATTATGCAGGGCCAGCTCAGCCCCTTACACTGGAGAATCTTACTAGCGGTAGCCTTTTCAAATGATTAGCGAAGGGCGACAATTACAAACACAATAGTGAATAGACCCTAAAGTGAGATTTGGGTGCAAAAATACCGCTTGCTCGGGTGGACTGCTCAAAGTCATCGTTCAGGTGCTGATAATTAGTGAGCACAGTGCATTGTGGGAGTCCGTCTTGTGAACAAAAGTTGGTGAATAGCATATGCCAGAAAGTACTGGGGGGGTCAGTTAGCCCACTGATCAGGCCGGCCACCATGCATTACTCCGCAATCGGACAGAAGCCCTGGAACAAGGATTGCATGCTGCATAGATCTGGGTGTGTGATTGCTGTATAATATATCATTATCAGATTCAGAAATGCAGGTGTCAGCACGTAGTCGTTGGAATGAGTCAGTTTCAGTATTTTAGAAGTTTTCAGATCAATGTGATCCTTTTTGGTGTTTCTGGTCCTGCGTATGGTAAGCGTGAAGGTCTTCTACCTTCACGAGTATTTCTTATGTTTTGGGTAAGATGCTGGCTGGGTTGAGTAGTCCGTCTTCTTCTTTGTGGAAACTGTAATGGGTTTGTATGTTTTCTTTTGCAGTGATGATCGGAGGAAACCAAATTTTTCAGGCGCAGTTTATGGCCTTCGGCTTGGCAAGAAGGTTTTGGTAACTTCTAACTCTATTACTTTTAACCAGGTAAGTAATTCCTGGGACGTTCCATAAAAAGGTCATAATAAAAAAACAAACAAAAACTAAGGCATGGATTTTACAATTCGCACTATAAATCTCAAGTTATTCTGACTGGCGCATGTAAAAAGGCAAGAGCTGCCCTGTGGTATGAATAATTCATATGATGACAAAAGAAAATTGATTGTTAGACCTTTATGAATACTCTTAACGCTATTAATTAACTACAAGGGGTTAATAGCATCTCTTTACCAAAATGGGTATAATCAATTTTATAGTTGTACATTAAACTGGGGGGGGGGCAGCTGTCAAATTTGGAAAATTAAAATATTATAGCTTTATACAAAATTGTATAAAGTATGTAATAATTATACACGTCATTTATTTTTGTATTTTTTTTAAGCTTTTTTATTTCTAAGTAACATTTAAAACCATAATAAATCAAAGTTTTCCCTTGATTAAAAACAAATGGTGGGCTTGCAGTTCATTTCTGAATTGGACCTTTTTTGTAAGTTTTTTTTTTTTTTTTTTTTTTTTTAATTTTTTTAAAAGAAGAAAATTATTTTTTTCACCTACTGTGGCAAAAAAGGGACCCTAAACATTTAGCAAGTTGTCATAACAGATGGTTATGGTCTCCTAGAAGTAATGTGTTTGTCTGTATGGGTGCGGTCTGTGGTGACATCATACGTCAAAAGTGAGTCACAGTTTTACAGTAGAAAATGCCTTTTATATCAACTCCCTTAATGTTCCTAAGAATAGAAACAGGGCTTTTTAATTTTCATTTTTTTTATTGTTTGCAAAACATAAAATGCAACAGACGATGAGTGAACTTTCAGTAACACAGGAAGAAAATGCATTTGCGAAGAGAGCACGCAGGTTACGCCCCAGTAATATGCAAGCTCTAAAGATAAACATTTTCTCCATCCTTTTATATCTTTATCCTGAAACGGTTGGGCTTCCCTATTTGCGCATGCAGGAGGTTTCAAGCATCTAGTTTCAAGGCTATAGGAGCAGTTCCATAGACTCCAAAGAATGCGAAGGCCTCTAATAGTTCCGTAATAAATAACATCTCCTTTTTGGCCGTGTTTTACATTTAATTTTAAGCTGATGAAGCTGTAAGTTCTATTTAGCCTATTTTCCATTTTACAAAACGCTCCAACTTGTGTAATGATGTTTGCATTAAAATGGCTATATATAATGTGTGTGTTTTTTTTGTTTTTTTTTTTGGTGTTTTTTTTTTTTAAGTTTTATATCAGGAAACTGAGATGGTAGTAGATGCACTGAATAACCTTCCAGCAGAAGTGGGATAGGCACAAGGCTATCCTAGATTTAAGATAAATCCATAGACTAAAGAAAATGATTCAGAAATCGGGCTGACTGGTTCTGATCTGCCAGCACATTCTATGTTTCTGTTTAAATGTATTATGTCTATGCCATAGTCTATGTATTATGTCTATACATCTTTTTGTAAGGGTCGTGAGCAGTACTACTCTACATCATTTCATGTGCTCTAATTTTAACCCCTTCAGTTGTGGGGTTTTGGCACTGTAAGTCCTGGGGCTATTTTTTTTTTTTTTAAGAGAGAGAGTGTTTTGTTTCGTTTAGCCAGAAGTTAAGTAATTTTAGTAACAACAACAAAAAAAGCCGAAATTTTCTTCTCTGAATCCCTGTGAAATTATATTAAATGGACAGGAATGCCCTTAAAATGTAACAATTCAATCCTGATTTTTGAAATGCAAAAATGTATATGGAATGTCCATATTTTATATACCGGTATATGTTTTTTTTTGCCAACATTTCTGTGTTGCTTATGATTTTTTGCACAAAAATCCAGCCAAAATTGTTCTGCTGTATCTCCATCTTACAGAAAGACCCCACTTGCATAGGGTTTTTTTTTGTTCGTTGGCCATTTGCAGGACAATAAACTATTGACAGAATTTGTGCCAATTCAACACCCCCACCACCAAAAAAAAATATTGCATTAAAAAAAAAAAGGATTTCCGTAAGACCATGTTTGGCTGTAAACGTTGATCTGCGAGGTGTACAGCGCTCATGTATTTGTTACTGGTATATTTTATTTTGTAATGCGCATCACCCTCTCCTTTCATATTTATAGGCGCCACTTGTGTATGAAGGAGGGAACATACATGACCTGTTTATCACTATTTGTAAGGGCCAGAATGTCTTCATTGCGCAAAGCACTTGCCGTCAAACTCTTACGTTTATATTTTATTTATTGTTTTCCGACCGTGCCACAGATGTAGAAACTTCTATAAGTTCTGTGGTACTATAATAGTCTACCCAGTGGCGGCAGGCTTTATTCAGATGGGGCAAGAGGAGGTCTCCTCACCATCTTGCCACTTGTGGTTAGTGAGTCTGGGCATCCAGAGGGATCTTACCCCTCGTAGATTGTAAATGAGACGGTATATCCCATAAAGCTTCTCAAACTTTACCCCATACCTAGACCTCTTTGTGGAGGTATAGAGTCTACAGCTAAAATGATAAATTAAGAATTGGGATGGGGCTGAGAGATGGTGGCTCCTTCAACTTCTCTAGTTCTGAATAATGTTCTTGTGAAAAGTGGTCTTATCTCCACAGCTGCTTATGGAACGGTGCTTTTTATGGGGGATTGTCCTTTATTAGCTTTGTAATTCTGTCTCTTGTTTTATTGTTTATGGTTTTAGCTTGTGACAAAACCTGTGTTACTTACTGATCAATATGTGGCCGAGAGGAGAGATCGAAAACAAGAATTCCTATCGGTGCCGCTTTCTGGTAATGGCGTCAACTGTAGTAAAGGACAGGCTAGAAAGATAATTCGGTGGATGAAGCAAAACAGGTGCGTGGACCATACAGAGATATGGTTAAGCAACATTTCAATCATTTATTTATTATGCGCCAACAAATTACACAGCGCTGTACAATGGGGCAGTTAACACACACAACAAATATACAATAATGCGTACAGGTACATCAGGAGTTGAGAACCCTGTCGTAAGCCTTATGGTACTCTTACACAAACTTCCTGGCAAGAATGGTGGGCTATCGAGGGCCATGCTCATGGGCTTACAGTCTGAGGCCATAGTATGGGCAATTGAAAAGAGGAAGCAGTAGCCGTCTTGTAGCCATAATTAGGACTTAGTGGTAAATGAAATGAACCGGTGGGTGGATGTGCTAGTTCTTGCCTCCTGTTTGTGACTAGCAGAGGGTGTTGTGGTGTTCTAGGAAAGCTACAAGAAGAGAGAGCACCGGTCTTAATGCTTTTTTTTTTTTTTTCCCTTAGGTCCAAATTCATTGGTGACAATGTTGAGATTGCCATAGACTCGGATTATGACCTGAATGAAGGGAAAATACGTATTAAATTGGCACCAAATGACCCTCAAACATTTCCAATCCGCATTAAGAATACTTCTCATAACTCGGTGACTCTTGTTCAGTATAAAGTGTTGCGTCGAATGAAGGTCTTCTCATTCACAGATGATTTCAGTGTGTCCAAGTCCAAGCCTTTAGTGCTGAAACCAGGTAAAAATGCCTTTTCATCTATACCAGGGTATATATATATGTGTGTGTGTGTGTATATATATATATATTACACACGCACACCTGGCTGATATATTTTGTGTTTTTTTTGTTTGTTTTCCTAGATCTCTCAGTTCTGCTTCCTAATGCACACTTAAAGGTGGCAATAGGTAGCTGAGATAGGGGACTACAGCTCCCATGATGCTTAGCTGGCTTATGGATTTCGAATCATCGGGGGTTGTAGTTCCACAATATCTGGAGCCTCTGTCTATCTACCATTCTCTAAAGCATTTACAGAAAGATTATTTGAAAACATTGCAAACGTTGATCCATTAAAGTTAAAAATACTCCTTAATGAGCGAATGCAGCAGGAACTTAAGTACAGAAAGATTTAATTTTTTGATGAATACCCAAGTCTCAAATCTGTAAGTTCTTGGTTCAGACAACACAATAAGTCCTTAAAATACTCATATGTGTGTATTTTTATTGTGCAGTGTTCTTGGCTTTCATTGACATTTGACAGTACTTACAAGTTACAACTGTACATTGTGACTGGTAAAACAAGTAACTGAGTGAGTGTCAAGGGCACCAGGAAAAGTTATTTTGGGTCATACTATTAGCTTTTTCTTGGAAGGGAGGGGCTGCAAATAAGACAAAGTGGGTGTTGAATTACTAAGGAAAGAGCAGGGTGTATCATAGTCTGTCAGATGCCAAAATGTTGAGGTTTTTATATAAGGAAAATGTGTGGTACACAAAGCTAACATAACCGTGCTATTCATGATTTGTTATACTCTATTTTCAGGTGATATTTACCATATCAATGTTCATTGTTCAACGGCCTACTATGGATATTTCCCAGTTACAATGGTGTTTGAATTCCTGAGAGAAAGTGATGCACCCAATGGTTTTTTTATTGGGCGATTTCTATCTGTTGTGTCTAACAGTAGATTATATGATGACCTGGGTCCAACATCGAGCTACGTACCGTACCAAAGAGACCTACTTAAACCAACTGTGAGGACTGAAGATGAGGGATTCCCACCAGATAAGTAAGAGAACTGTAAAATTAGCCATTTGTACATGTTCTAGTTTGGTTGTCTTAGCTGGACACTCTGATGAAAGTCTATAGAGGAACAGACTTTAAAAGCAAAAACCAAATTAACTAGTCAGAGTTTAACTGGTGGCCTGTTATGGGCCTCCTCTTGTCTGGGAAAAGCCCATAGTCCCTTTCTGTTCTGCGTCATAGATATACGGTAATAGTACTTGATCCCCGAATACATTGCAAGCTCCTGCCCCTCCCAAAAGGGAATACAAATTTTAGATGATTCCCCTTCAAACACACCTCCTGCTTGTCACTGCACATGCACAGTATACTCTCCACCAACTAGCTACACTGCTGGCTTGTGCAAGTGCTCTAGCACGGTTAACAAGACCACCTGTGCATATGCAGAGAAAATGCTGCCATCTTGGTGAAAAAGCTATCCTATCGCTGATTGGCAGCTCCAAGCAGCCAAAAGTTACATAGAAACCGCTCCATGAAAGGGGGTAGAACATTGCAGCTCTCCTAAAGGTAAGTAATTTAGAAGATACAAAGGACTTTTATATGCGTTATTCATTGGTGGGGCAGCGTAGGGTCACTAGAATGGTAGGGTCACTGGAATGTGTCTCACTGGTGCATGAAAAACATTTTACTTTGCTCAGTTTTTTTTTTTTTTACATTTATTTGCGACCCTACTCCACCAACTCCTATATATTTTCAGCTCGCTAAATTATGAATTAGAACGAAAGATTCCACTAGGAGAGTCCACTCCTCCTAACCATCTGAGGAACAGCATCCGTGCAGGAGTGTTCTCCAAAACAGGACCACGTACAGTGTTCCCAGCAGATGCTCAGGACAGGTAAATTAAAGGTCCTTTCCAGTTTTCATGTTAAATGTATAGTGGGGTCAATTTTGCATGGAGCTTTTTCCCCCCAGTATGAAATGCACTCATTAGCATAATTAAAATAGAAAAAAAACTCTTAACTCCTCCCTATTTTTTATTTTTTTTCTACCATGTTTCCAAACACCTAATGTTATTCAGGAAACCAGACTTTCTATGCTGGTATGACCTAACTGCCTTTCAACCTATCTGCAGCCTTTCCTTAGGTCAGTTGCCACAAGATAAAATTAATATGGTGAAATAAACCATATCGTAGTTTAACAATTCATTGCTAATTTTAATACTAGATGTTAGTACCCACAATGCACCCCTAAATATACCAAAATGCAGAACATGACAAAGTGGGACAAAAGTAAACTGAGCATGGAGCCCTCTCTTTGTGGGTGAAGCTTTTATTCCTACCATAGTGGTATGGTGTCATCTACATGTTTGGAAAGGAAATAATACTTATATTATAATACTTTTTATGTTTAATACACTGATTTTTGTTGAATTTTTGTTTCCATTCTCTCCTCTGTCAGGAATCTCCTATCTAGTGCCCTGAACTTCAGCAACTATGATAAGCGGTTCAGTTTGCTGCTACACCTCGAGGAGATACAAATGGAGATAGATATCAGAAAATATGATAAAACAGGGGAGCAAATGGAATGTGATCCAAGGAACAAACGGCTTCTGCTTCTTCATGTGAGCATGGATATGTGGTTATGGTATATGAAATTGCACATGGGTGGGGGGGGATTACCAGGGAAAAATGGTTTTGAAATAGCAAAACGCTACCTGTGCTTATTGCCCCATAATGTGCAAAAAAAAACATTGGGTATTTCTAAACTCAGGACGAATAGTAGAATCTATTTAGCAGGTTTTTTCATTACATTTTTTTTTTATAGTCATTTTTTTCTAAATCTTTCACCATATTTTATAGTATTTTAATAGTAAATAATATGATACAATCAAAACAATGTCACCGAAAGAAAGCCCTTCTTGTCCTGACAAAAAAGCAATATATAACTTGTGTGGGTTCAGTAAATGGGGAAAGAAGGAAATTACAGCGCAGCGCAGAAATGTTAAAATGGCCATTGTCGCAAAGTATACAAAAAATAAAATCGGCCTTTGTCACGAAGAGGTTAAGAAGCGTTTTGAAAATTTGCCTTTGGTCACATGTATAATAAATATTTTTGTATAAAATATCAAATGCCCCAAGACATTGAACTAGGGGTATGCATTTAGTGTCAAACTGAAGAGGAACACAAAGTAGGATGCATTGTCTCATTTTTGTCTTTTGTTCGCAGGTACCTGGTGTTGCAGAGAGCAGGCCTTCGGTATTACGGGGAGACCACCTTTTTGTTTGCCTTTCTGACGAGCGCACAAATCCCGGCGCTATCAACTACAAGGGCTACGTGCATGGAGTGGAACTGGAGAAAGTTAGACTGGGGTTCTCCGACAAGTAAGTTCTTCCTACGATTCAAGGCAAAGAATACAGGCGTCCATACAGATCATACGATATCACAAAAAGTTTAGCGCCAGCCATAAAACTTTAGGTGCCACGGTACCAATCTTCTGGGATTTCTGGGGAGGGTCTATGAGTGACTTCTTGCTAATGCAAGTGTGAAAAAATAGTGTTTTGTATATATCAGTGCTTTTTTTTCCCATTATGTAGCCTTTTAAGAAGATTTGTAACAGGCTTAAAATTTGATGTCATGTTTACGTTTAATCGACTACCACTAAAAGTTCAGCACAGAGCTGTCAGCCTGGCTAAATCGTCCAACATTGAGCAATTCCTGTTTCCAACATCTTCCTATGGGCAAGAAATCACCAACACAGAAAGGCTAACGTAAGTCTGCACGGTGTAAACGTGTTTTTTGGGGGGGGCATAAGGAATACTAATTGTTGGACAAAGTGGTAAAAGACAAGCAATCGGTAAGGTAATCCCTCCCAAGCATCTAACTTAGTTTTGTTTGTTTTAATGTTTTTATTTTTACTCTATAATATTGTAAAAGGGTTTATTTGCATGATTAATAAGGAAGATCCGCCAAGCCCCTCGTTATGTGCTTGATAGTATTATACCTATGCTAAGATTTCTTCCATTCCTGCATCTTCTTTATGCAAGCCGGTTCTTATGATAGGCTACTCCATGTATAAATCACCCTCTGGGGGGGGGGGGGGGGTAGTTTTACTAAAGCAACCTTTTTATAAAAAAATGTAAAGGTTTAGCCTGCAGAACCCCCACCCCATGCATTAGAAAAGGATTACGTGTAAGTTTTAAAGGGAGCACAGGCTCAAGTCAAGGGCTGTCTGAATGGGAGTCCTTGGTTATCTGGTTCTCATGGTCCCCTAGATTAAAGGCCAAACACAAGAAATTGTTACACTATCTACCATTAACATATTTATGTTTTTGGCATTGTAGACTTCAACAGAACCATTTTTCTTGGTTCTTAAAGACCTCTTTAAATCCTGTAACCATAAATAAGCTGCACATTTATTGGTGTGTGTGTGGTGTTTTTATTTTTTCCTTCCTCCAATGTTGTCTAGCCTTTATGACCGAAGTCTTGAGACCAACAAAGAACAGTACGATGCAGTAAAGCAGATTGTGGGTGGTTTATCTAGGCCTGCTCCTTACCTCATCTTTGGCCCACCAGGAACTGGAAAAACGGTCACCTTGGTTGAAGCGATCAAACAGGTAAGAGCCGTAAGAGTTTTTCTGTTTTAAAATAATATAATTAGAAGATAAAAGCCACCAAGCTATAATAAGGGTTCATAACTAATAACCCTAAATTACAGACATTGATTAGTAATTTAGTGTTCCAGTTCTCGTTGATGGGCAACTTTTTTTAAATCCAAAACTGTCGCTTTTAAAGCACTCTTTTATATTTTTTCTTTATGGGTGTTTCTCTTTTCCATGATAACTAACCCCAGCCATTGTTAAACTGCAGCTCCCCTGATATTTTGTTCCTGCTAAGGATCACGGACACAGCAGCATATTCTGTCTTCTGTGTTGGCAAGTACAGAGAGGGTTGCAGCACCTGTGCCAGGCTACTGGAGGATCTGGTGTTCTGCTCGCTCAATGGGCTAGTTGGAAAGATCAGAGTTCTCCCTTGTAATTGCACTATGGAGAGCCATGCCTAGGTAGCACATCTTCTGTAACACCTTCTCCAATCCGTACGGTCTATAGTGGTAGAGCTCCAAGGGGTGTCTTGTGTTGTGGACACGTAGCGTGAGGACCTGCATTCAGGTAACATCTAGGGTGGCTTCGCAGTTCCTCACTCATTCCTAGGGTGGCCCATTAAGTAGAGATACTACAGTATATTTTATGTTCTGTCTTAGCGTTATCTGTAGAACATAGCTCGAAAGGTTTTATGTGTGAAAAGACATGAATTTGTGTACATGTGACTGTAGAACAAAATAAAGCCAGTAGTACAGGATGCTTTTTTTGCTATGTCACAAATTTTTACTGTGAGGAAGAACCTATTTTTCCCCCGCTAATTATGGATATATGCCTTCATCTCGACAACCGCCCCTGCTTTTGTTTGTGCAGGTTTTAAAATGCATTCCTACGTCCCACGTTCTGGCATGTGCCCCTTCTAACAGCGCAGCCGACCTCATCTGCCAGCGTCTGATGAAACACGTGGACAAGAAGGACATTTACAGAATTTTAGCCAGCAGCAGAGAATTCCGCAACGTGCCAGAGGATATCAAGGTAGATATCTGGAACAAGAATCCCAGCTTTCCTGATCATTTAAGTTTAAGTTGTGAAGGAGAACTAGGATTTATAACTTTTGATGTAACTCTAAATTACCGTCCTTAAAAGGAGACCACAAAATACCCATTAAGTGGATATATCGAGATACTATTCCTATTTTGTTTTTGTTGTGTTGAGTAGGTTAAAACTGTATGAACAAACACCAGAAGTCTTTAATTTTTTTCATGAAGTTAACGCCTGTTTGCCTGGCTATCCTTCTAACCAGTGTTTCAGCGGGCACCATGTGAAAGGTGCCCCCTGCGCACACAGCCTGGCGTACAATACAGTTGCATTGCTCCGCTGATCTTTTGCAGCAGTGTTAAGGCTGCATACCAGGGGCGTCCAACCTGCGGCCCTCCAGCTGCTGCAGGACTACATCTCCCATAATGCTCTTTCAGCTAAGGGACTGGCTGAGGAGGATGGGAGATGTAGTCCTGCAGCAGCTGGAGGGTTGCAGCTGTATACGAATAGAAAAGTGTCTTATCACATCTTATAGGAACTTGCATTTCAGTAAACTCAGCCAATCTGAGAAACACCAGATTTTACTTATTTACGTATCTATTTTTTGCTCTTTATTGGTTGGTGTCAGACGAGCCCCCTGCCGGCAACCAATAGAATTTTAAAATCCTGGCTCCGAAACGCGGCCTGGGGAGACCACCGGTCGCCCCGTTCCAGGATTTAAAGGTCTGTACAAGCGACCAATAGTTGCTTGTACAAACCTTTAACTCCTGTTCCCTCCCAAGGCCGAGTTCCGCCGTCAGGAGTTAAAGGTCCATAAGAGTAACTCTATTGGTCGCTGGCAGAGGCCTCCTCTAGCATTAACCAATTGGTGGATGCTAGAGGAGGCCCCTGCAGGTGAGCAATAGTTTTTTTAACTCCTTGAGTGATCCTACGGATTCCCGCTCCCGTTAACCCCTGCAATGCTGTGTAGGCTAGAGTGGGAATGGAGCAGGGTGATTACCGTATATTCCGGCGTATAAGACGACTTTTTAACCCCAAAAAATCTTCTTAAAAGTGGGGGGTCGTCTAATACGCCGGGTACTTACCAAGCCGGAGATTCCCACGAAGCCACCAATCTCTCTAATCACTACGCGCCGGCTATTGATGCCGAGCGCAGGGATGCCGTCATGTCCGGCGCCGGCATCAATTGCCGGCGCGTAGTGATGAGGGAGCAGGGAAGCCGAGGTCTGGGGTAGTCTTATACGGCGAGTATAGTCCAAACTCTATATTTGGACTGTAAAAGTTGGGGGTCGTCTTATACGCCCAGTCGTCTTATACGCCGGAATATACGGTAGTTAGATGTTAACGAACATGAAGATTCTTTGTGTTGTGCGTCTTCGTGTATGTTTTTTGCTGCCACCAGGTTCGAATGTTCGGTATTCAGGCTGAACAACGAAAACCCGCTCTTTGTGTTCGTTTTCATGCTCGCCTGAATACCAATGCACAAGTCCAATCTGTAGTACTTAAAGGGACACTCCAGCCATAAGGACTTTTCATGCATACAAGGACTTGATTGTTGATTGCATGAAGGAATTTGTCAGATGCCCCTGCCCTCAGTTGGCTTGCAGGACATGCTTTTGGCTACCAGCCGCCTATAGCAGTGACTTGCCGGAGAGTTCCAGGGGGTCTCCATCAGAAGGGCTCCCATTGACTTTAGTAGGAGTTCTTCTTTGGCAGGGATTGCCGTTCCAAGCAGGCAAATAGCAAAGTAAGGGGCTGGTACATTACATCTCCTTCTAATTGAAAGTGGCTTTATTTTCTTACTGGTAAAGCATGCAAATTACTCTCTTCATTGCTAGAGCTGTGTTAGGCTATTCCTTCGTCGGTAAAAGTCCCTGTTGGTGGGCTGTAAAGTGTACTGTATGTAATAGTAATACAGTGTGATTACATTTGTTCATTTCTCTGCAGCCATGCTGTAACTGGGACAATGGACTAGGGTGTTATGTGTACCCCTGTAAAGATAAGCTCAAGACATACAGAGTTATCATCACAACACTCACAACCGCTGGAAGGTAAGCCCCTGCGGGAAGACTGGTTTTGGGGTCTTGGCAAACTATAAAGGATTTGGGGTTATAGAAACCTATAAAGTGAACATTTTTTCTTTCCTCAATTAACACTGACTATACGCATTGGTTATGAGCAAGCTGGTAAGCAAGTCTGTAAATATAATATTTTTTTCTGGACCTTTATAAAAACTTATTTTTTTTTTCTTTTTCCCTCAGGCTGGTGTCTGCCGATTTCCCAAAAGATCACTTTTCTCACGTGTTTATTGATGAGTCTGGACATGCAGTGGAGCCTGAGTGTATGATAGCAATAGCAGGTAAGGCAGCTTTGATATTATTATTTGTCGACTTCTATAGCGCCGTTGTGTTCTGCAGTACAATAGGCCAACGGTACGTAACAATACGTGTATCTCATGAAAATGTGGACTTGCAGGGGAAAAAAAGGTCTTGCTCAAAAAAGCTTACCTACAAACTCAAGGTCTGTGCAGCTTCTCAGCTGCACTCTTCATATTAGTGTTCCACCTTTTATGTGTTTAGCAGCCTTCCTAATGTTCTGTGAGGATTTTATTCATTATTTATGAATAATTTATTTTATTTACAAATAATTGTTATTTCTCCCTTTTTAAACAACTGTCCGCGTTTGGTTCTAGTAACTTTGATAAGGCTGAATAGAAAGAGAGATAACATTCAGGATAGGTAAAACTCAACTTGTCCATTTCTTGGTCAGGGATCACAATTTTTTTTTTTTTCTCTTCAAAAAAGACCGATCATTCACATCTGACACCTAACATACTAAAGGGAAGCGTGATCATTCATTTCTAGTTACCATGATTTGGGTTGATAGACACCCCCTGGTGATTGTGTTGTGGATTTGCATGTAAATCATACAAAAATGTCCTCCATATGGCCCCCCAAAAAAAGAAGTCCAAGGGGCAACTGCTTTCCCTGCTGCCAGAAAAATGAATTGAACTGCAACCATTGCCAAGTGCCTTTAAACGAAACCCAAGTCGCCAACCTGTAGGGAAACTTCTGAAAATCAGCCCTAGTGGTGGCCGATGCCCACTTTATTTTACACGAAACCAACATATATTACATATTTTTATATAACGCCATCATATTCTGTAGCATTGTACAATGAGTAGATATAATGGTTATTCACTAATGTTTTTGTTTGATTATAGGGCTTTTAAATGTGATGAATCCGCAAAGCAAAGGAGGGCAGCTGGTCCTGGCTGGTGATCCGAAACAATTAGGACCAATATTAAGGTCCCCGTTGGCTATTGAGCATGGATTAGGTCAGTGGGGAAAGCTAAGCTTGCCTGTCTAGAAAAGACATGGAGATCTGTCCTTAAGAGTGACATATATATATATATATATATATACTATATATATATATATGTGTGTATGTATGTATATGTGTAATCGATGTATGTATATTTTCCGTTCTCCGCTCCTTGATATTGACATGTCGTCTTTATGTTTTATTTACTATTTGTAGTATACAAAATAATGGCTTTAACACTTGATTACTTGGATTTAGATCAATTTTATGAAGCTTGATGTCCTGAATTAACTTCAACATCTCCCAAGTGTGGATTTTACAAAATTCATTGAATGCTTCAACCTCCTCAGCTTGTGTTCAAACTCAAGATATGGTTCTGAACCAAAGCTTTAAACTGTGCCTTTACAGAACTGTAAGAGCCATGTCAAACTTGGTAGCCATTTTTACACTTTGCCAAAGTCACTATTAATATATTTTCTGTTGACCATGTTTCATTATTTAAACCACCTTTTTATAATTGAAAAATAATTTTTTTATTATCATTTGTGTCCTGCAGATAAGTCTCTGCTTGAAAGGCTGATGACAGAGAATTCTCTTTACCAAAAAGATAATGAAGGCTACAACTCCCAGTTTGTCACAAAGTTACTGAAGAACTACAGGTGTGTGTCTCGTATTTTGGAGGTTATGATATAAATTGATTGATTTTCTTACGATATGTTTACTATAGGAACTAAACATTTTTAGTGTCATAAATGCCTGGCACGATCATAGATCTGTTGCGGTCAACCACGTGGAAAAGGCTTCCAGTACCAGTATTCCGGCAGGCCGGGCAAGACCTTATGACAGTCTTCATCGGTAGAGAGGATCATGTCTTTTAGCACTGAGAAAAGCTTGTAAATTATAAAAATGTTGAGTGCATGGAAGAACTTTGCTGCCTTTATATTTAAATTCCTTTATAATAACATTAGTTGTGTGGGTGCTGGTATGTAATACGTATGGCAACGGTATCACGCTGGTGTCTTAGGCAGTGATTTAACTCCCAGCGTAAATATGGTCAGATATATTACGGTTAACAAGTTATACGTGTAGATTCACATATATGAACAACATTACAGATATCTTGGTGGTTATCTTAAATAGCAAAAAATGACATGTTCAGCAAAATTGCCGTTTTGAGACAGAATAACTGCTCACAAGGCATGGACGTATTTTTTATTTATTATTGTAATCTGTTCCAAACTGCCTACCTCTGAGAATAATTACTCCTTGTGAATGTAAAACTGCCTTTAAAGCCCCAATACCTTGTTATGGTAGAAACTGGTTACTAAACAGTCAAAAAAATATATTTTCAAATCCAAATATATTCTTCCAAGCAGATATCAAAATTGCAGATAAAATATAGAAATTTGGATTGCTATATGTACACTACGTCTCAAAGCAATAGTACGTGTTATTAAAAATTTCCACTATATGGACAAAGTATTGGGACGCTTGATCATTACACCAACAGGGAACTTTATGACATAACTTCTTTGTATTTAGAATGTAAGTATGTAGTTGGGCACCCTTTTTTTTTTTTTTTTTTTTTTTTTTTTCCTACAGCTATAACTGCTTCCACTCTTCTGTGAATGCTTTCCACAAGATTTTCGTCTGGTTTGGTGGGAATTTTTGCCCACAGTGGGGCATTTGTGAGGTCAGGCACTGATGTTGGATGAGAAGGCCTGACTCGCAGTCTACATTTTGGTTCTTCCCAAAGGTGTTTGATGGGGTTGAGGTCAAGTCCTTCTTCACCAAACTCATCCAACAATGTCTTTATGGACCTTACTTTGAGGACAGTCAAGCTGGAATATAAAATGTCCCCAAAAAGTTGAAATCATAGCATTTTCCAAAATGTCTTGGTATGCTGAAGCATTAAGGTTTTTCCTTCACTGGAAGTAAGGGGGCCAGCCCAACCCCTGAAAAACAGCCCCATCCTATTATGCTTCCTGCCAATCGTTAGTTGGCACAAATGCCGACGGGTAACGCTCTCCTAGCATCCACCAAACCTAGACTCCCCAAAGCCCATCACACCAATTCTTTTCACAAATGTTTGCAAATGCAGACTGCATGGCTAGGTGCTTGACTTTATGCACCTATGGCGATGGGTCTGATTCAAACCCCTGAGTTCAATAATTAAGAGGTGTGTCCCAATACCTCTGTCCATATAGTGTATG
Organism: Spea multiplicata; assembly: GCA_009364415.1. NCBI lineage: Eukaryota > Metazoa > Chordata > Amphibia > Anura > Pelobatidae > Spea > Spea multiplicata. Next base: position 58,282 of record VKOC01000708.1, read on the forward strand.
TGAAATTAGACTTCCCCCCCCCTTACTTTTCAAAAGTAGGTGAGCTAATCTTTGTTCCTTCAACATCTCCTCCATAGATCGCATCCGAGCATTCTGAAGATTCCGAACGAGCTGTTTTATGATAATGAGCTTCAACCATGTGCAGATCAGCTGCTGTCAAACTCCTACTGCTCATGGGAAAAGTTGCCTCGTAAGGTAATGTGCGACTGATGACCAGTCTGGTTACTGTGAAAGGCCGTTTCTATTCTAACCTGCTCCTCGACCACTAAGTAACCGGCTTGCATGTGCAAAAGAGACACTATAAAATGTTAAAGGGGCCGTGTACCATTCATCATCTCTTTTTGAACTGCCATTTTGGTGTCATGGGCTGTGTAGTTTTTTTTTTTTTGTTTTATATGTATATATATATAATTATATATAAATATATATATCACTAGCATATTTGCAACAATGACTTTATGGAGTTAAACAATTGGTTGCGCCAGAGGTGGTAATTGCCACTTATATTGTAAGAGGGCTACAACTTCTTACATGGAGTGACGGTAGGATCAGGGGAAATTTCCAAATAAATACCCTAGCAAAATATGTGGTGGATGTTGCTGAACAAAGCAAAACACGTGATATGTGAATTTTAGTGTTTGATTGAATTATAATTTTTCATAGATGTAACGGTACATTGTTGGGTATAAACAGGTATTTCATTTCTGCACAGCTTCTTACATTTGTTACCCTAATTGTTTTTTTTTGTTTTTTTTTGTTAGAGCTTTCCAATCATTTTCCATGGTGTGATGGGGAAAGATGAGCGGGAAGGCAGCAGCCCATCCTTCTTCAATCGGAATGAAATTGATGCACTTTTATCATATCTAACAGCTTTGCTGGAAACGCAGGGGAGGAATGGACTGGCTAAGATTTCCCCTAAAGACATCGGTATCATCTCTCCTTACAGGAAGCAGGTAAAGATGGCAGCTTACCAAAATGTCAAAAGGCCAAATAACATGAAATAGAAACCTTTTAGTCTTCCAAACAATTATATATTTTCCACTATATAATATAATCGCGCCAGCAGACTTCTGTAGCGCTGTTACAATCAATGGCGCTGCTGTTGTGGACTTACAATCTAGTCGGTGTTGAGGGGGAAGTGAAATAGTAGGAGAGAGGACTGCTCAGACGGGGGGTGAGTTGATGATGGGGTCCGGATGATCTGGTAGAGGTGGTTGATCATAGAGGTGGTTTTTGTCCCTGTAGCATTTTTAATAATTCCATGTAGTGCATGCAAAGTAACCGAGAAAAGTTTGGACCTGATCGGCATCCTTAAAATCTGCGGTGACGGTAACCTGAAACTTTACATCTGCGAGGCTGTAGAATATTGGATAAATAAGTATAAAGACGCTTTCCAGAATGCATACCATGATTAAGCCCAAGAGACTAGTAGTAAGAGGGCTGGCAGGCTGACACTTGAGTAAGCATATGCCCTGTGAATATAATTGGGAAGCAATTTTCAATTGCATAGCTCAGAAAATAAGCTAAATAAATTACATTGTGTTAACCAGACAGAAATGATAAACTACCAGGTTTGGTACTGTATTGTTGTTTTGGGTTATTTAATTTTTTTTGCCGTATCGAATACAAGTTACTCTACTCTTCTCTTCCCTCAGGTTGAAAAAATCCGAAAAGCTATTGACCTCCAGTTTAAAGGGGTGTCTGATATCAAAGACCTGAAGGTAATGACTATATCTCATCATTAAATCACTGTGCTCTGTCTGATGTTACATTATTTCCCCTCTTTAAGTAGCCTTAATTGATAACGATACTTATTCCCCTTTAGTACAGATCTCCACTTTTAACAAGTATAAAAACAATTTTCTTTTTAAGCCAAATATCCCCAAAGTAGTTGCTCTGATTGGAAAAGTCAGTATAATATGGAGCTGTGGAGATCAGTTTATCTCTGCCTTTCATTTTAAGGCATGTTTTCCATATTAAAACAAGCTTCTGTAAGATGTACAGATGTAAGAGTCTGCCAACTAGTTGTATCCTGTGATTAACCGCATTGCCAAGTGCCAAATATGTTATGCTGTGGCTGATTTTAAGGAAACCGTATATAGCTGAACTCCTATTGAGAATCCTCTGGTTCTTGCAGGTCGGCTCAGTAGAAGAATTTCAAGGTCAGGAACGGAAAGTGATTATTGTATCCACAGTGCGAAGCACCAAAGATTATGTGAAGTTTGATGAAGATTTCAGTCTGGGCTTTCTGAAGAACCCCAAGGTAAGTCTGAAAAGATGGGAAAAATGAATAGATGCAGTTGCTGGTGACGCCAATGTAGGGTCCTACCATAACTCTTTTGTAAAACAGGAATGCACGCTTACAGTGGCAGAAATTCTTCCCGTTGTGCCCCAACGGGAAACATGTCACTGAACATGTTAGCCTTGGGAAGAACCTGCCATGGTGGAAGTGTTGCATATGTCTTGTGGAATGAAAGGAACTGTATACATCTACACCTGCAAGTGGGGGTTTTCTGTGGAAGAACTGGAAGGCTTTAGGCAGTCTGTTGTTTCAACCAAAAAAGGCCACAGCCCAAGACTAAATAGAAAACTTTGAATGTTTATGGAGGAGGAACGACGGATATCATGTGTTGTGTTGTATGAAGCTACGCGGGTCAGTGATTGTTGTGGTGTGGAAGGAGATAGGTGACTATGCTAGGTGAACATAAGGACAAAATATATTGTGTAGTTTTTGCATCGGTGGGCGGTTTTTCTGATGCACGCTCTGAGCAGGAATCAAAACTGGATCCATTGGAACTGTGCTTGGCGCACGCACCGGTTACACATAAATAACAAGGAATTCCCGTCCTTTATCTCCTGGCGGTTGCCAGAAACAGCATTCAATGTAAAAGAGTTCCCATCGGGTCTACGCAGACCAACCACTGAACCCCCTTGCAGACTGATCACGGGTAATATAAATAAATATAGGTCCACTTTCCTCGAACCCCTAACATGTTTTTTTTTTATTAAATACTTACATTTTCGCTTTTCCCTGGCTCGAGGAACTCTTCTGTGAGCCCCGCCCCCTTGACCCTCATGTCTTGAAAGGGGCGGGGCGACGAGCCTCACTGAGGCACTGCCACACAGCAGCACGGTGTGCAAGCCGGCTGCCTAAAAAAAACATGAAAGCGGCTGGCGTGCACACATAGCGGTCTTGCCACCTCACCTCGCGGCCGCACTTCCTGAGCGTTGGTCTGCCAGCCCACCCGGTGGGCCGGTCCTTGGGCCGGCAGACCAACGTTACTTTTATTAGGTGGCCGGCTTGCACACACCGCGCTGCACCGCGAGCAGGGCCAGTCCGGCGGGCTGCACGTTGGACGCCCCTGACCTAGGCGCCAGGACAAAATTCTCCGTCGCCATGGCAACCTGGGATTTGTCGGGCCCTGTCTTAACCCTTTTCATTCTAGGATGATGATAGTCTATAATGGGTAGGGAACTTGTTATGAAGGCCTATTTTTAACAGAATGTTGGAGAGGCTTGAAATGAAAATATGATTTAATATACTGCGCAAGTAAAACGTTGTCTAAATATCTTATTTTTGAATCTGTGAAATTACAGTATATTTTTAAAACATGTCCAGTAACAGGCTTTTTATTGATATGCATTTGTATTACGAAACATGTAGTAGCTGTATGTTAGTCTTTGTTTTGCTTGTTGCCTTGTTGCTGCTCCTTCCATTAAAGTCATGTTCTTCAATTCTCTCTGCAGAGATTTAATGTGGCAATAACAAGAGCAAAGGCGCTTTTAATTGTGGTGGGCAACCCAATAATACTTTGCAAGGATCCCAACTGGTCTGCGTAAGTAACTTACATTATCGCTTATAGGGCTGGGGAGTCGGTACGTAAGGCTGCCCTAATGTTTTTGTTACCAAATGCAGAAAACCTGTAACGTTTTGACTCATTCATAATTCATTCTGGTTGCGCTTGTCATGTAAAAAAATATAAGAAAATGTTCTGATGGAATTAAACCTTCACAGAAATGTAAATAAACCTTAGCAGATATTATCCCTGACATACTAGATGGTGAAATGAATGTTTTGTGAGTGGAATGGTACCTTAACTATGAATTAAGTGGGGTAATCTCACCCCTTGCAGGAAACGTTTTGTTTCCGTTAATCTACCTCTAATGAATTCATCCCATTTTATTTTCAAACATTTTACATTCTCTATCCGTAGGTTTCTAAAGTATTGCGCTGATTCTGGAGGGTATACAGGTAATAGACTTGAAGATTGTGACGACCTGCTAAACGATGAAGAACTTGCAGAACTTTTCAGTGGCTTGGACATGAATGAACCACCTGCAGGTGTGTACAAGACCATAAATGGCAGACAAACTATTGTTTAACATTGTTGCCATCAGTAAATGATTTATCCTCTAATCTCCTCTCACAGAAGGGTTAAATCCGATTCCCATCAGAAAGTCAAACCTTCCCTTTGAAAACTGCAACTAATTTCACCCTTAAGTGAACAAAATTTACAAAAAAGTAAAAATGGACATATAACTTGCACACTCATGCAGACCTACAGAAAAATCAATCGCTATTCTTTTTATGTTAAATGAATTAAATTGACCTCAGAAGAGAGAATCTAAGTAGTCTTCTAATCTTTCCATTGTCTTGTAAAAGACGGTCGCTTTTTTCCTGTGTATCAGATTTTATTGTGTTATGTAGCTCACTTTGTGTTTGCTCTGATGCTTTAGGACAAGATACTGGTGAGAGCTTTGTCCAGCAGCATGTAGACCCAGGCTGGAGATCTGATATCTGATCTGATGCCTTCACCATCGACCTACCGAACCAAAGATCTTAAACACAGAACCGTGTTGAGAAGTTTTGTTTAAAAGCACTTTTCTTTGTTTGTTGTTTTTGTTTGTAGACGCCTAACTCTTAGAAGCAGCAATAATGCCATGCTAAATTTCTCTTTTGCTTGTTCGATCTAAGATACCGAGGAGTATCGTTATAACAATGTTTCTCCTCTAGGGACCAGCCTCTAATAGCCATGCTTTGAAACTCTCTATAATTGTCTCTTTCATTCCATTATTTTGATTGTCCATCCTCAATTAATGATACTCCAATCCAATCTCTAGCATGTTTTCATTTTTGGTGTGAATATCAGGGTTAATTTTACAAGCAAAATATGCCAATGGTTAACCATTCTCTGTTGGTAAAAAAACTTTTAATACACTCTCATTGGCTACATTTTATTAGTATGTTTTATTCTGCAACATTTTCCTGCCATTGTTAAATTGTTTAAATGGCTTTAATAGACACATGGTTGATGTTTTGTACTTTACAAAAGAAGCATTTGCACTACACAGGCCGAGTCCTATTATTATCATGTTTATGTCATAGATAATTTTAATAGAAAATGACGTTTGAGTACCTCACTTGGTTAAGTTTACTATTTTGTTTCTCTTTTTTGTTTGTAAACATGATAAAAATTTCAACGTGGCATTAGCTTACATTTATTTAAATTTAGGGATAGCAGTAAAATGATTTTATTGAAATATTATTACACAAATGGTGGTTTAATGATTTTCTTCTATAAGTATCTTACAGTACCAAAACAAATCACTAATTCACTTATGAATAAATATAATTTTAAAAAAAAAACACTGGGGCATTCCTTGATTAGATTCAACTGTTTTAAGCCTATTTTTCTTGAACAAACCAAGTTGCTCATATATGAACATTTTGGAAGTGAAGCATCAGTAAGATAAACACTTATTTAGTTTTCATTTTCAGGTTCTTGTGTTTTATTAAATGTCTTTAAATTACAAGAGGAGGTAAAAGTAATGGATTGATTTATTTAATTATATATGCTGCTGCTGTTAGACTTTGTTTAATTTATTCAGAGTCATTTGGGGTCTCTTCTATAACTTTGACATCAATGTTTTGTGTGTTGTTTTTGTGTATTTAAAGCTATTTGCTTTGGTTTTTGTAACAAATAAAAATACAACTATAGACACCCCGAGTCTCAATTATTTTGTTCCTGAAATCTGTGCGGCTGGGGAAGGTCTGCGCGATGCACGCAGACAACCCCCGCTGCTAACCGCACCTCCTCCCGGCTGCAACAGGAGTTGTCTACGCGCTTCCCGGACTACACACCGGGGACTGAGAAGCACTGGTAAGTTTGGAGGAGGGAGTGTTAAATGGGGGAGCATAAAGCATTTCTAGAGGCAGAGTGCACTATGAAATGCCTTTTAACCCCCTTAACACCACTCTGCCTCCAGAAATGCCTTTTAACCCTCTATATGCCACTCTGCCTCCAGAAATGCCTTATACCTCCCTATATGCCACTCTGCCCCATAATATGCCTTTTAACCCCTAAATGCCAGAGTGCATATTATGGGTATAAGGCAATTCTGGAGGCAGAGTGGCACATAGGGGGTCAAAAGGCATATCATGGGGCGCAGTGGCATATAGGGGGGTAAAGGCATTTCTGGGCAGAGTGGAAAGCCTGGGGGCAGATGTGCATGGGGGGGGGGCAGGTTGAAAAAAAAAAGAAATAAAAACAAAATATTTTTCTCAATCATAGCTTTTATTTAAGGATGAAATGTGCAACAAAATTAAATATAAATTGTAAATGGCTTACTGTAAACAAATACGATGATTTACCGTATTATTATTATCTCAGATTGCTTTTGAGAAATTCTTTTTGTTGGAACGGTTTTGCATCCAACGTCTTCTCAGGCAGCCATTTTCCACCAATGTATCACACTGAAGCATAGCATTTGATAGCAGAGAACCATTTGGCGGATCTAGTCTGCCCGTTTTTCCTGACTGAAATCACCGTACAGCACAGAATGCGAGCAACCACAAAGAGAAGTAGCGGCCCCTTCTAGAACCTGCCCAATGGCCGTGCTTCAGCTCTTCGTCCCACCCTTTTTAAGACGTGCTGAGGCAGGGCTGAAAGGGGGGGCAATACGCAAGGTTGCAGGGGCATTAATACACAAGTGGGTGCCAGCTGGGAGCATCACATAAAGCAATACTAAAGGTGGGGCTGGGTGGTAAAATAAATATACAATGTGAAGCTGGCTGGGGACAATACATAAGGGTGTGGGAGCATTAGGGTGACCACATCAGGACAGGACACATGATTTTTACATATTATTGAGCAGCCCAGATAAAAGGCTGCCCTCCGTTATGTGGGATAGACAGAAGGGGACCAATCAGTCAGACATACAGCTCCCGCACAGAAGCATTTTATCTGGGCTGGCGGCTTCAATACACAAGGGGGGCAGCTGGGGCCACTAAATAAATCAAAACTAAATGGAGGGGCAGGCTGGGGGCAATGTAAAAGGGGCAAAAGCAGAAAAGGGGGTTCAACAACAAAGCATTGTGGGGAATTTTTGTAGCGTGTATGCATGTCAGAGCCTGTCCTGGTGGGTTTGTGTGGGTTTTGGAGCCCTCCTGAATTTGTAGACCACTTCCAGACAACACCTTCTAGGCCCAAAAGTCTGCAAGAGGAAAAGTAGCTATAGTGTTTTTTCTCTATTTTAAACTGCGCATCTTGTTAAAACGGATTAGCACTAAATTGTGGTTTCAGGTGTCCCATGTATGACGACTTTTTTGTACAGATGTACTCCCAGCCTCATCACGTAAGATTCTATCCTATATATTATCTGTCGCTTGATTAGTACACATGGATGCCGAGGAGTTAAGATTGTCTATTTTACTCATTTCCTTAAAAAGGCCTACCAAAATCCTCAGTGTCGAAGGGTCCGGGTGATGGAGACGGAACCATTCTTTTGTTTACTACAAGTCAGTATGTGTGATTGAGACTGAGCCATTCTTTTGTTTGCTACAAGAAAGCATATGTGTTTGACTTGGTGATTTGTGCGAAAATCACCGGCCTGGAACACATAAAAGTGTGTTCTGTAAACTAGAGCGGTTTAAAAGAAGAGGGGGAATAAAGCACAATATTTTAGAAGGAAAAAAAATGGTGGCAGTTCTGCTTTAAGGATATACTATTATGTCTTTTCAGGAGATCTTAAACTAGCATTTACAGTAATATTCTTATAATATAGGTTGTCATTTATTGTGTTGAAAAGTCCATAATATATATGACATTAAAATACCAGTTTGCATTTATTTTCTCATTGTACATGTTTATTTTCTTTTTACATTCGAAACGTCACGTGTCAAATTCCAACTTTAACAGGCAGTCAGGCAAAAAAAAAATAAAAAAAATGTTAAAGGCTTTATTTTAATAAAGGAATTTAAAAAGGCAGAAGTGTGGGACACAAGGTAAAGGTCATGAGAGAAGATAAAGTTGTTTGGACTTGCAGTAAAAAGCAAGAACGAGGTTTTCAGTAGACAAAAGCACAGACAGGTGGGTTCACAGGACGAGTTACTCTGATTATCAAAAATGCTGGTGTAGAATGTTTGCATTTCCATAGCAATGTTTTGGGTTATAAAGTTTTTCTTAAGAAATAGAAAAAAGCGGAATAAGACATTTTTTTAAATTCATGTTAACCCATTAAGTCTGAGAGAAATGCAGGACTTATGAATGCGCAAATAGATTTTCCACCACTGTACAATATAAGGTGGTGCAGGTGGGTGAAGCGCAAAGCGATTCCAACACATTATGTGAGAAGATAAAGACTATTAAAGGCAGGAGCCCACCCAACCATCCCATAGACATGTCCCATTAGATGTATGTGCTTCTTTATGGGGGGGGGGGCGCAAGCCCCTTGTGCCATTTTGGAGTTTTAACATCACATTATTTGTGCAAGAGTTCAGTATAACCTCAGGAGCTGAGCCAAAGTTGTAATGTCCTGAAATTAAATGTGGAACATAATAAATGTGGGCAAATGCAAGGCGCTGCAAGAATTTGGCACACATCTGGACCAAGCGAGAAGTGTACAACTGAAAAAGGCTATTGTTAGACATTACCAAGAAATGGTAATATTTATCATCTTAGTTTAGAGATGCCCTGTAGAGTCTCTTTCCAAGGTGTATACCTATAATGCCTTTAAGCACCTTGTGCTACAGTATTCTGAACCACTTTACTTTGAACTGTGGGTTATCCTACAGATTAATATATCTTTAGATAAAAGTGTGTATTTTGGTCTATGTTTTAAAGAAATTTGTAACGGACAGAAATGGACCATAAACAGCCCAACAAGTTTTTTCCCCCCGGCAGAAATAGGAAAGGGGAGATGTACATAAAATAAATGGTCATTAATGAGATGTGGGACATGCATAATTTAAGACCAGTTTCAAAGCCTGGAGGAATTCCTGCAATATAAATAAAAAATAAGCATAGCAGACTTTTGATATGCACACGCCAGGTGTGGCATGAGCTATCACATAAGCAGTTTGTTGTTGGGTTATAGCATACACAGCAGGGCATAGAAGCCATAACATGAGTAACAAAATAGTGCAACTTGCTTGTAGATCATAGTGTGCCGGGCATGGAAAAAGAAAAAAAAAATACAGAGACTCGCCAAACGCCATATTGTATATATGTTTAGCGGTTGTTTGGACAGCCAAGACGGCCATTATGTATGAAGGATGAATAGAAATTCCCAGGATGACAGATTTGGACAAAAAACGTTCAGACTATGGCACAGAAAAACAAAAAAAAATGTCCCAGAATCCCACATGTGCTTATCAATCCTAAAACAATAAAGAAAAAATATGGTCTGATTTAAGGGTGGGAGGTAAAGCTTCCTCCTGTGTTGCACCCTGAACGTGCCTATTCATAGATGGATCTACAGGTGAGGAAAACCAATTAAACAAAACATGGATACAGACAGTTACAGTACAGACGGTGCATACAGCTCTTTGCTACTGAAGTCTCTGGCATTGGACAGCAGGTGGTGCAGCAGCAAATTGAGCTACCCACTTTGTTCTTCTCTTGGTCTTTCTGAATAGGCCGTAGAACCTTAAAGGACAGTGCAACGCTGCTTCTTCCTGTGTTTTCGGACTTGTAAGGCGGCCCGTGTGGCCATTTCAAACACTTCCCGCACTCCGTCTTTTGTTTTGGCAGAACATTCCAGATATCCAAAGGCATTGATCCTGTTGGCCATTTCTCTTCCATCTTCTGGTTTAACTGGCTCCTACAAAAGGCAAAACAGGAACATGTTGGAGGTCAACATTGCTAGGCAACGTAAACTGCAATACAACGTTTTCACCAAAATACCTCAACATCACAATTTAAAAATTTTATATTACACCCAAGAAAAGTAAGCCAAGTACTGAAGAAAGTACCTGCTTCATCTTTGTCAGTTCCCTCCGTGTATGCTCATCATTTCTCAAATCCTTCTTGTTACCAACTAGGATGATGGGAACATTAGGGCAGAAATGCTTCACTTCTGGGGTCCATTTCTCCGGAATGTTCTCTGGAAAGAAATAGACAGATCTTCCACTTAACATAATTCGACTTTGTTTCTCCTATTTACGCCATACTCCCATTAATGTTCTTTTGAGGTGATCCATATTTGCAACAGTACCTGCTCCCGTAAATAGGCAAGTCCAGGGGACATGGTACCCAACCTCAGGACCTATGGCACCATTGCAAACCCTTCACGCCAACCAATCCTATCTTACCTCTATGGGCCGAATAAAATCATAAAACAATTCACAAAGAAATAAATAGCTAGATTGATATATATGAAGAAATATGCTTACCTAAACTATCTGGGCTGTCAATGGAGAAGCACATCAGGATCACGTCTGTGTCGGGGTAGGAGAGAGGGCGCAGTCTGTCATAATCCTCCTGCCCGGCCGTGTCCCACAGAGCCAGTTCCACCTACGGCGAAATAACCTAATTAGTTTGCACAGAAGGAAAGGAAGGATTATAGGATTAGGAGCAAGCAGGAGAAGCAGAGAGGAGTGGAGCTGGAGAGGTACTCAGTCTCTAGGACACTGATTGTATAACTGCCCTAAATACCAAGTAGAATTAGAAACTTCACAGCTAAGAGCTGTACAATTATATCTAGCAGCAGGCAAAAGGCAGGATCTAATTATAACAGCGCCATTGAATTTCTGGTTTCTTTATTAGACCTATTAAAGCTGCAGTACATTCTAAACTCAATGCAACTGAAATTACATAGAAAAATGCATAACCCCAAAAAGTTAATCGCTTTTAAATGTGTTTTAAAGAATGTATTACTGTGATACAGCCTTATGATAAATCTTGTAAGATGGTAAGTCAAAAGCAGCCGCTTAAGGGACCCTAGCAGTAGGGTCCACAGGACTGAATACTTTTTTTTTTTTGTAAGGGCTTAAGATGGAACATCGTGGTCAGGACCTGATCAGGGCATAGTGACATACCCCTCAAAATGGAAAATAAATCGGGGAATAAGGTGCAGACGCTCCCACTTAATAATTGTGAGAACCATGGAGGTTTTGTTATACACACACACACACACACATATATACATACATATAAACACACACGCACGCCCTTCAACACTGCTATTGATGAATAAGCATGCCATGCCGCATGGAAGCACCAAAATCCATGCTACTATAGGCACTGGAGAGTGGGGTCTTTATGAGGCATAGCATGTGAAGCTTAAACAAGTGAGGAGCACATACATAAATTGGATTGTCCCTATAAAGGAGTCCCCTTTTAAATTCTCACCCTTGCAAAAGCAAACAAAGTCAATAAAATACTTTTTGTCCCATGCGTCTTTCCCTTACCCCAGTTCATAGTCTTGCGGGAGAGATGTTTTCGGCTGAACCTGTTTCCTACTTAACACTGCATGCATTTTGGTTAAGTGAACAACTTCATTACTTGGGTAATCTGGTGAGCATACCTGTTTTCCATCTACTTCAATGTCTGCGATGTAGTTTTCAAAGACGGTTGGGACATAGACTTCTGGGAATTGATCCTTGCTGAATACAATGAGTAGACAGGTCTTTCCACACGCACCATCTCCGACAATAACCAACTTCTTCCGAATCGCTGCCATCACTAGAGAGACAAGAGAATTATTATGTAGCAAATGCTTATTTCATTAACAGTAGTTACCATATACAGGCAGTTCGGATTTTAACTCTTTCAATTTACAAATGCCTCCACTTTAGAAAAGATTGCAAGTTACAATGTGGCAGACTTGGGCTTATATCACTTTTTAGTCTACTTGTGCTTTTGTATCTACTAAAACCAATGCTGTGCAGTTGAGTACATGCATAAAAACAATTCTTACTTGTTAAGTGGTTAAATGGTGGAAGTAAGCCAAGTAATTAGATGGATAGCATGTTAGCTGTACGATCCTTTAAATTGTCTGAAAGTGATTGGGGGTTGTTGAATAGCATATATTGAGAAAAGAACAGTCTTTGTATGATCCAATAAGGTACTGATAACAGGACGGTGTAAACGTTTTGTTTTTTTTCTTGACAAATAAAATCACTGTCAGGAAATTACGTTCATAGGAGTTAATGGAAGCACTGTCTGTACATTAAACAAGCCAATTAGCTGTGTGTGTATGGGGGGGGGTACAGCACAAATTTATGGGGAGTTCTGGGATTTTTCTGGCACCATTGTAGCCTTTGTGTGTTACCAATGATCATAGAAGACAATTCCTATCTTGCTCACAGCTATAAAACAAGTTATAAGAGCTCAAATATACATAGCATTCTTTTTCTGGGTTACTCGTTGTATGCCATCTCTTTCTCTACCACTAGGGGGCTAGCAGCAGATTTAGTCACTGTGCAGTAGCCTGCTAGAATAAAGTAACGACACAGCTTCTACTTTTACTGAACTTAAACACCAGTGTCTGTGTCATATTACAAAGCAAGAACGCATCTCAAAATACAAATGGAAGCCTTACGACCCTAGCTGTCAAATTCTGCAATTATTATGGGTTGCTAACATGATAGAACTAGGGGAAGAAGTGCTAAATGGTTCTCAATTTTTTTTTTTTAGATTTAGGTATATCCTGTGCATGTTTAAATCACTGAATTATCTTCTGCTACAATCCCTATCTGCCACTCTCTCTGTAAAGTTAAGTAACATTACATGTAAAATCCATGGCATTATTACAGCGAGGGCTTCCTCAGAAGCTTGAGGAAATGCAGGCACATCCTGTTATTATAAACCATGGCAGCAATTTGGATGTTCCGGGAACTAGGAACTGCAGATCTCATGCTAACAAACAAAGTGTGCGTGCCTTTACACATTTCACTGTGCACTGTAAAAGCAGAGGCGTTGTTGAGTTAGAAGAGGCAAGTCACCTGTTGTCGATGACTTTAACCCTACTTTTATATTATCTATGTTGCGAAATCCGCTTAACATCATGTGGTATAGGTTGGGAGTTCCAAGATCTTAAAAGAATCTGAATAAAACCGGCTTAGGACGGAAGAGAAGTAGAAAAAATAAAAATTCAGCTTCAGTGTGTACAGGCTTATTTTTATGGAATGAAAGAAGAACAATGGGCACAGCTTCCTTGTACACCTTAGTTAAATAATGAATGAAACACACGCCAAGCATACGTGAGAGAGATCAGTATCAGTAGAAATAAAATTAGAAGTTTAAAAAAGTTAGATAAAAATGATATAACAATAACCATTAAGAAAAAGAAAACTGCCATCAATGTGATTTATTCATACTGGGGAAACAAATCTGTAGTGGTGCTTGGGAGGGAGCGAGAGAGGCATTCAGAGAATTCAAGCCACATTCCTCTAGAAAGCCGATTAGTGTCTACTTATAACACACTTTACTGATCCAACGTATCCAATTCAGTCGTCTCTTCCACAAAACGCTGGGGCTTAAATAGGGAATAATTAGAGGCAGGTTCTCCCTTGAAACCAATCCCTCACCGTGCAGAAACCTGGCAGGCATGTTTAATTAGACTGCCTTTATAGAGGCCTTTCCCCACTTACTAATGCAGAATTGGCATTGTCTAATATACTACTCCAGTGTTCTACTCTTATTTCAGTATTTTAATGAGTTAAATTGTTTATATCAGTGCATTTCCAAACAAGTAAAACAAATAAACAGCAGCTGATCCAAACCAGGAATTGGTTCGCACTACATCAGCTCTCCCGTGAAACCAATTGGGCTCTGTTGGAAAGACACTTGGGAACCACTCCCTGCTGTGCCGCTATCAGCAGCTCACAACCTTGCTTATCTAGTACAGCAGTCTCCCTAATATACCGCCGGACCATATTTATAAAAAGGTTATTCTCTAAATCCATTGGTTTCGGTTATGATTCTTCAAATTTGCCTTCAACTTCCTCTTTATAGACTTGGCTTGCTCCATTCTCAATAGTTCTAGCAGTAAACTGTACTGTACTGCATATAGGTAGTATGCAAGCCAAAAAGCAGACATTGTGCAGCATTGGGAAGTGTGAGATCAACCATCACTGCCAACATTCAGTTGGTTCTTAAAGATGGACTCAAAACTGTTTAACATACATATTTTAGGTGGGTCATTTCACTGGGCCCAGCCTACTACCCAAGTTCCTACAGCACAGCCTTTTGGCATGGATGTCTGACACGCAGAGAGGTGTTGACCAATAAAGCTCTATGGGGAAAAGGAACTTCATTACTAATGCAAGACTTCATTACGTTACTAGCAAAAAAATCAGTTAAGTGTGGTGCGTGACCAAGTTTGGTATGTAAGCAAAATATCACATGACCGCCTATAATGGTGACCTCCAGATCGTCAGATAAAGTATTGGAACAAAGTGAAACAAAACCAATTTCCTTACTGTATACAACATAGTACTTTAAACTCAAGGCACAATATCATTTAATGAGGCTTTTATTACTTAAAAGAATTGAAAGGGAGGGCTCCGGGTAGAGCCTGGACGTTTCCTGGTGTATGTGTATATTATATACAGAAAGACATATTCTGAGCACTAAATCAAGACCCATTCTCTGCATCAATGGAACTAAAAGGTTGGTAACATGCCTGAATGCCAGGATTCATTCATGTAACCAAGAGAATCCATTGTGCAAATTCTGTGCAATAATTAAAACAGTTTTATATAAACACAGGTATCTATTTTCACAAATAGCCAGGTTCCCATCTACCCAATGAAATCCCATGGACTTTCCTAACCGAGGCTAAGCAAGCAACTATAATTTGAATCCTGGTTAACTCCTCTCCAAAACAAGTTCTTGATGCGAGGCACGAGTACCTCAAGAAGTATTAAGCATCATTTATGATCGGAATAGCCTAACTAACGTATACTTCAAATCATGAAGCAGCAAGGTCTACAGAAATAATTTTACTGAACAAAACCCTGAATTAGAGCTCGTAGAGACCCTCCCATATAACCGAAGCAGTCACAGACTGCCATTTTGATTGGGGATTTGTAATTTTGTTTTATTGCAGTTTCATTGTTCTTCAAAGATGTATCAAGCTTTTGAGAAACTGATATTTCAGCACCTCCAATAATAATATGCTTAATTCTAACTAACTTCCCTGGAACTTGCTATAAAAATCTTTATGACCAAAACCCATAGAATAACCTGCATGGTAAGTGGAAACTGGATTTTTAGATCTGTTTAGTAATACTCAAGGGTGTGAAACTGTCTGTCTTACAATAAAAACTACCAAGAATTAAAACTACTCATGCACAGTCTCAAAATTACCCACTACCCAATATGATCGAGCTGGACATGAGACGTCTAAAGCCTTTCCAAATAATGATAAATCATGAATAACCAAGCACAGGAGAATGAACTATTTCAGATTGTTGCGATTACAGGTAAAGAAAAGACTCATGTGAATATTAAATAAAATAGTTGTGCAACTAGGCACTAATGTGGTGTTGGAAATATTAACTAGAAATGCATATCCTGAAGGGGAAAAAATGGCCCGATATGGCAACCCTAGACCAACAAAAATACCTTATCAATCCTCCAATCATCAAATTTTTTAAAATATAAGGAATCCCGCAATTCAGAAAAATGCAGGAAAGTTGAAGGTTAATGATACCAGGCGGTGACTCGGAAGGAATACAATGTTTCTTTCCTAAGCTGTCCCTTCCACAACGAGGGGTGCTCTTCGTCATTACATGCACCCTCTTTCAATAATGTTTATCACCTTGATACATTTGGGTTTTAACCCCTTAATGACAAAGCCCGTACATGTACGGGCTCAAAATGCATTGTTTTCAATGGGTCCGCCCATTGTCCTTAAGGGGTTAAGGTCAAAGGTCTGTTTTGAGGAAAAAAAAAAACAACAACAAAAACCCCCACCAAAACATATTTGTTAATAAGCATTTCTATCTACCAAATATTTAGGCAAATTTGTTACACGTGTCGCATATTACAGATTAGGAACATTAGGGTGCCTTACAGCAAATAAAGGGCAGCTAACCAGGAACAAGGGCAAGAAACGGGACATGTATTTAATGGCATGATTCTTCAATTATAACAGCCATCTCTGGAAATTAGTAATTCATTTATCCCTCGAGCGTCACCATTATACGGACACGTAAGCTGCCCACACGTGGCCTTTCATGAAGACTGGATGCCATATCCGTGCACTGTGCGGCGTCCAACAAGCAAAGGGGACAGACATCTGTTCTTACATATTTGTAAAGACTTTTCAGATGCATTTACCAATATTAAACTATTTGCACCCTTAAGAGTTTTCTGAAAGGCAGAAATGTTCTACGTTTCCCCCAACAAGCCACCCGTGTAATTTCCATGTTTCCTTCTTAATTGAATTACTCAATTATATTACAGCATAGAAAACAAACAATTTAAAGACGGTTTAAATGGTTATTAGCCGCAATAAAATAGTACACGGCAATTATAATCTAAAGTACATTTATTTAAAAACTTAGTGTGCTTGTAAATTTGTTTTCAAGACTGAGAACGCTCCAAATTATGATGAAAGGAATAGTTTATAAAATGTAACCGTTATAAACCTCAAAGGGAACGGTCACACGCTGATGCCACCCATAGCCAAGCCTCTTGGTTTGGTTGATTACTCAAGCCTTTATCAAGATGGACCATCGGTATAAACAAGGCCAAGTTTCCATAACAACCCCTCCACAACCAGCATTCGCTGGAAATAAGCTCATGTCTTTGCCATCTGTATCACTCCTACATTAAATGGTCCGGCAGTCAGTCTATGGTATGTTTGATCCTTGCACAAATTTTCATTTTTATACCTCTACCTTAGGCATCAAATAACTGTTTATGAAACCACAAAACAAGCCAAGACTGTTCGACATCCCTCCTTAAAACTAATCACACAAGAAGATGGGTAATGACTTGTGGACATCCCTTAAACTTGCTTACTGTTTCGACATCGAAATGGATGCTCCTGGCTTATTTGCCGGTACTTTTTTTCCCCCTTCAGAGATGCTATTTCCACAAACCATAGATGCCTTGGTGCACCAGGGCCTATCCCCATTAAGACGCACAATGTGAATTATAATACAGTGGTCATTTAAGGGTTGAACCTAGGTAGGCAGGCAGCCCGTAACCATGAAACTACTGAGAAGAAGCAAAGAGAACCCAGGGACTCTTCTTGCTCTTCCTTCCTCTCTCTGTCACAGCTATAATTAGCATGGATGTGTCGAGCGAACGGTAACCACCGAGAACAGAAAAGCCTTCGCCACACAAAGAATCCAACAATTCAGCTCTTTTATCAGTAAAGGAGGTAGTGTACTCTTGTACTCCATCCAGCACCGCTTGTCAACCGGACGTCTTATTCACCGATTGCTTAAAGGGACACCATCATCAAACCAACAAATGCATTCTTTAATTAATCACAGTATCTTCTGTTTTAGTACTAAATCACAGAGTAATTTAGCTGATGTATTACCAATCTTTAAAAATTGACAGCCTAGAGTCCCATACAGCCCCAAAAACAAAGACATACTGAAGCATTTAGGGGGTCTCAATTATCAATACATAATAGTATTTTAATGTGTGGCAGTGGTGATGCCCCCTTTTAAGACATTTACAGACTTATTTACCAGGCTGGAAATTTAATGTATATTGAATCACAGATCCTTTACAAAATCTGCATCAGATCTCTAAGAGGTTTCAAATAAAATATCGTTTTCATTCTGCTGTTAATGGCACTACGTGTAAAATTGCAAACCATCACTTTTATCATCATTTTTAATGGTCTTAAACTAGTCACAGAAGTTAAATGAGATGTTATTTCCCTATTCTTGCACTTACTTGTCAAATGACCTTCCGATCTGGTCCAATGATGGCAAATGCAGTAGGCTTTGAATGTCTTTAGTTTAGTATATAGGAACGAGAGCAGTCCTACATCCACCAAACAAAGGATGGGTCACAGGGACCGCTGTTTTGGAATGCATTCTTCCTGATTATGTCGGCATTTGTGGGAGACGTTATAGGGAACAGTCATATCCCCACTACCCTTGTTAACTCCTTGTGTCTCAAATTATACAAACTGTCAAGCCGTGTAAAAAAATCAAAAATAAAATATATATATATTAAAATCTAGACAGAACTGAGACAACTACACAGATAGAAGGAACATTTAGCATTCAATGTAAGGTTATACCTTTTAAAGATCAGGTTTCATCTCACTTGTTGCCCTGTCTTTCCAAATGACCCACCTGTGACATTCGCCATTTGTTTGCCGAGCTGCCCTTGGGATTCGCGTGGACCCTTTAAGCTAGATATATCAGGGGGGGGGGATGGTGTTCTTCAGCTAGGTACAAATGAAAAGCAAACAATTTTCCTTAAGACGTTTTTCCCCCACCTACTCTAGTGAATTCTTTAGCGGAGTCTTTAGCATGAAAAACAAACCTTTAGAGATCTGTCACATCAGTTTCTTGGAAGGTTTAAATCGATAAAAACAACTTTTAGAGGGCTGTTTGGTTTCTATTGCAATAACTTGTAAGTGCCTGCCTGTGTTGCATGACAATTTAGAGAGCACCAGAGATAAAAGTCTTTGATGCTCTATTATTGTGAAAAATACCAATAATTTTGACGTGGGAACACTTTGCAATCTCAGTACACCATGATTTGGATGATGAATCTTCATGGAGCTCTATCTTCTATGTGGACTAGGTAAGCCACTTAGACCTACCATAGGAAGGCATGCCCCAAGATCTATGGCTCAAACGTCATATTACCCCAAAAAATAAAATAAAAATTATAGGAGACAAGTATCTACCACCCAGCACTGCTCTCCGCTACGGGTGGAAAAAAAAAAAAAAAAAAGACTGGCCTGAACTACCTTAAGAATTTGCCAGAGAAACACCCAAAGGCATGCAGAGGGACCAGAAACACTGGATGCCGGCTTAGATTTATAGGTAATTAACCTGGTCACATGCGCCATGAACCGGTCAGCTTATACAATAGAAACCATGCTTAGTGATTTCATAGATAATTATCTTTCCCACTCTTCGGGCGTGTAATGCTTAATGGCTAATATATTACTATTTTTTATAAATCATTGCCTCTATTTCATTCATTCCTTCACATTTTCCTTTTGTGTCTTATTCTTCTCGTGCGATAGCCTATTTGTGCAAGACCAGATTTTTGCTGTTGCAGTGGTGCTTTTTGAGTTATGAAACAGCTGTATGGTGTCTGTACATCCAAACAGCCGTGTTTGCGCCTGTATACATACATATAGAGTATGTACGGATACATACATACACACACACACACCGTTATGCTATGTAGTCTAAACAACGAATGCGACAAGAGGCATCTCTGCATTTGAAGGATGGAGGGGAAAAAAATGAAACCCAAAACTATAGCCCATATAAGAGAATACAGAGCACCGCATACCAACCACCGTAGGGTTAGATACTTAAGCCGAGTTATAAATAGCCACAACATTCCTTTAATGCCGAGGAGGACTGCACAGGAACTATAAGAGTAGGGAGGATATATGATTGGGGGAAGCAAATAAATAATAATAATAAAAAAAAAGCAATCGCAATATTTTCTCAACCAACGTTGGGTACAGAGCGTTGGCTCCAAAACGACTTTTATAGTCCATTGAATCTGCCAGATTCCAGATGTAATGGAGCCATGGACACCTTATTTTAATTAGTTCTATTTGCAGGGTTTTTTTGGTACTTAAATGTTTGTTTGTGGACCTGATCTACATGTGTTGACCACTTGGCATTTATATATGGCAGACAGAAAGCATTTTAATGATTCCAAGGAAATAGAATTGTATACTCGCACTGGGTCTCTACCACGGAACTTCCTTTAATGGGTCATTAAAAATTTTAAATTTTCACCCTACGCCAAATGTTTATTTTGCCTTGTAAGCAGCCCCGTAAATATATAAAAAGCTGTACATAATTTGCTTTCAACGTGTACAGCGCATGTGAACCGATGACTCAGAAGATGTTAAATTGCTGATACATACTTGGGCTAAGTTCATATACATTTCCTTTAGCCAAGAAATCACTCCATCATCTGTTCATATTACTGGTATACCAATGCACAAAAATACCGACCTGTATTAGCTTCGGGGGAGAAACGGAAACCCCATTCTATCCAACGATAAAGCCTTATCTGTAAACACATATACTCCTAAGATATGTTCCTGATCATGGGGTGGAGAACTATCCCAGTTCTGGGCCTAAGTAGTTAAGCAATATTTGTACTAAATGATGTGTTTATACGTAGAAGCAGAACAAGAGCAGTGCTTAATTGGCACCTTGAACAAATATTTACAGTGTTCCTACATTAATCAGCTCTCATATGAATAAAAACACCACCTTGTTTATCTGTTGCAGAGTAGACTTATGAATCTGGGTCTGATAATGTTAAATGAACCCTTTAATTTATGATCAACCCATCCCTCTTCGCTAAAGAAAAAAAAAGTGTTTATTCTGGTAAAAAAAACATCAAAATCTGTGTCCTTTTCCTCTCCACTCTTTCTTAACTCAGAATGTTTGTCGGGAACAGGCGTCACAATATTGCATCTCCCTAGTAATCCACAGTAAGAGGCAAATACGTTTTTAGATTATTTGGTTTATTAAAATCCATTATTTCTCTTCTGTCTTACACATAAATAGCCATCGATAGGTCAAATGTCGCATCCTTCTTTGAAATGTGAAGAGTTGTGCAGCAAGATGAAAGTCCTGCTGCGGAAATTAGTATTTTGTGTTTTTGTTTTTTTTTTAAAGTCTGACAATTCTCCATAATTTTCAATTAAATATATATTTATCCATACTGGGACTCTAAAACACCAAGCTCCATATATGTAAAATAAAGATATATAGATATACATGCCATTTGTATATTCTCACCATATTTGTAATAGACTTGTTTTAATTAACCCTTAGTTTGAGGCATCATTGGGTTTTTTTTTTTTAAATTAATCACCAACAGATGGATTCTTCCACAAATCCATTAGTAATCCAAAGCGTATACCACAACGGGATCTCTTTTTCATGCACATTTAACTCATCAGTTTTCACTTGATCAAACATATTACATAAAGCACATGTGGAGTGAATATTCAGATGGAAACTGTTCTCAATTACCTAACAAACCAAAGTAAATGTTTGACTTTAGCCTCTTAATTGTTATGGAAGCCATGGTGCTGCTTTACGCATGCCTAGCCATCAAAGCAATATAGGGAACAAATGTCATCATATGTGTAGCATGGCTTCCGTATCGCTTAATCTACTTCGAGGCGAGATTCAAAGTCAACAACAACAACACGAACACAAACAAGAGACACTAGGAGGAGAAGAGGGGTTACAGTCGGGAACATGTATGGATACGTTCTTGCAAATGATTGGCAGCTTAAAACATACAGTAAGTGGCAGGCGCGTGATCCCATTGAAATCAATGACGTGCAAGGTGATGTGTTTGGGCTAGCATATGCCCTGCAAGCAATATAGCTTGGGGTTGGGGTAAGTGGTAAATGCATATGGATGGATTCTGCAGAATCCCACCCAAAATGTATTTGCAAAAGCAACACCAGGAAAATTCACACAGCTATTATGTGCATTACAGCTAAATGTCAAGACAAAAACTGCTAAAGCAAGTAGCTTAATGTGAAGGCATCTAGAATTGCCTAAATGCAACATGCTTGACCTGATCCTACATAAGAATATGACATCCAAGATAGGTGAAACAGGGCGTTTTGTTTTTTTTTTTTTAACTGCAAGACCCTCTGCGTAAAAAAAATTATTATGCAGATCATCCCTAGCAAACTACATTTATATTATTCTCTAATTAGAATGTTGTAAACAACGCACATATGGTGAAAATAAATTGAATTTCAATTAGACATTTACATGCATAAGGTTATGAACAGAACCTGCAAATATTCCCATTCAACGGGACTACTGAGACAGTTAGGATTCTGGAATGTTGTCTACAAATATGATTTCATTCACTCTGTTCGCTGTCAAAATATTTAACAACTACAATCTATTTAAAAGTAGACTCATTCCAATGGTTTCTAATTAAAACCTGGAGTTTTATAACAAACACGGATGCCACCTGCTTCTGAGTTTGACAATCACACCATAGATTTATTTAATTTTAAAAAAGAAAAAGTTTAAATAGCATTGCACTGTTGTATTTGGAAGTATTATAACAAACCAGAAAGCCAGGTTTACTGATCCAAGAACCAAGCAGATGTGACACGGTCTTAGCTAGGCTTGGTTTCTGCATCTCATGTTTCATCATCATGAAACAACCAGAGAAAAACGTTGGCTCGCTATTGAAGGAACACTCCAGTCCAATTTTCAAGTAAAATGTACACTGGAGTCTATTTTGTATGGTTTACAATGTTTTTGGTTTTTTTACTGCACACACTCTTTAGTTATTCTTATGTCTTAACAACTCTCCCAGCTGCCTAAAGCATACGCTTCCTGCATATATACAGCACAAGTGAAATGTATTGCTTAATTAGTATTTGTGCCACCGCTCCCATTAACTATGAGTTTTAGAGAGCATGTACAGGAAGTGTACTCAAGTATGCTTCCTGCCACTACTTCCAGTAGTTTCTTAGCCAGGGAGGCAGAGTTAAGAGAGACATAGATCTAATCTCCAATAACTAAAGAAAGCCTGCATCAGTTTGCGCGCCGTAAAATGAATTGGAGTGCAGGCGAAACAGACTCCAGTATGCATTAAAAAGAGCAGCCAATCAGTGGCAAAAATGGTTGGACAATTGAGGAGGATGGCAAGTGCTTTATGCTCCTATTTTATAATGAATACATTAAAGCACTCAAAGTATTTAATACAAATTCTTCTGTGTTGGGGCTGTTGGGCGACCCAAATGTGGTAGAAAAATGTTGTCTAAATGTCTCCTGATTGTGGCATGGGACTTCCTATTTAAAAAACAAACAAACAAAAAAGATAATGTGGGGTCGTTTCATACATGACTCACATTTGTTTTGAGCTATTGCAGCTATACAGGCACATGATATATTGGAATGCACGAATCATTACCCAAGAATTAAGTAAACAAAAGCCTAAGCATTATAGGATTAGAAAAAGCAAACACTGCAAGGTGAAGACACGTCCCACAGTGACAAGACTTTTTCTCTGACTGTTAATCAGCAGGAAATAAACGTCAAGGAAATCCTAATAAAAAAAAATGAAATCTTTGTCATTCTACACAAAAACCTAACTTGCCTTCTATCTGCCGTATGCTACAGCTTGTTTGAAAATGTTTCTGTAAGCCGATTCTACTTTCAGAAGGGAGCAGCTCCACGGCCACGTGCAGAGCAATCCAGGAATTCTCTACAGGCTAAAAATCCAAAGAGTTCAAAGGCCAGTGGAAGGGCACTCTTACCCAGAACCACCGCTTCCCTGTGCACCCTGGGACAGATTCCCTCAATGTTTGCAGTGTACTGCCATTCTCTGCCTTTAACCCTAAACAATCGAAAGCTTCTTCTCTAATTTACTGCTTATTGTCACTAAATGGCCCACTAAAGACAAACGTATATTACAGTACTCTGTGAGGTCACCAAGCTGTTTTCACATAATTTGAGCCACAGTAGCTCGTCTGGTGGATTTGACCACACGTGCAAGCCTTCGCCCCAACGTGCGTCACTGAGCCTTGGCTGCCCATGACCCTGTCGCCGGTTCATCGCTTTTCCTTCCTTGGACCACTTTTGATAGGTACTGACCACTGCAGATTGGGAACACTCCACAAGAGCTGCAGTTTTGGAGATGCTCTGACCCAGCCATCTAGCCATCACAATTTGGCCTTTGTCAAAGTCGCTCAGGTCCTTACGCTTGCCCAGTTTTCCTGCTTCTAACAGAAACTTTGAGGATGAAATGTTCACTTGTAGCCTCATATAACCCACCCAGTGATCGTAATGTTATGGCTGATCGGTGTACATATACACACACACATTATATATAATATGTATACAGGTGTCCTCTTAAGAATGAAATTGGAGAAGTAAATGACAACAGCCATGTGCCACCCAAGCAATAAAACACAATCCTACGGTAACGCTTTACTTGCCAAGGTGAAATGTAATACATGCCATTCTAGTTTTCAAATGGTGGCCCAGACATATCTGTGCATGTCGGGTTATTTTAACTCTTCAGTGCTCCCAAACAGATCTTTATGGATAAATTGACACATAGAAATCTGAAGATAATTCTCAAGTTTAGGCTTGTTTGGACAAAACTCTTGTTACTTTAAGTCAAAATCCTTATACGATTCACGACTTGCTTTGTCTTACCCATAGTACAGTGCTGCAGAATATGACGATCCTATATTGACATAATTACTAATATATTACACTTTAGTGGAAGTAACAAACCATGGCTTCAGAAAGTTGAGCCTGAGTGGCCTAATGCTGTACTATTATATAATAAACCCAACGCAACGTCTCAGGTTCACATTTGAAATTCAACTGGGGGGAAAAATGCGGGCCAAAATCCAAAAATCCGTAAGACTGACATTGTTTTAGGTATAAAACTACTTTTTTTGCGCAGACACAGCAACATAAGCAGCACAAATGAAGAGGTCGAGCTTTTGCCATACATTTCCCATATCAGCCTTCAAGTAAGGATGTGAATCATGGATGATGGTAGTTTAAGAACAGCGTGAGCTCTGCAGCTGGCCTTTCTGTCAGGATTTACTTTTAACTCCCGATAGCGGAAGATGAATACGTCCCTTCAACTTCTAGCGGAGGAACATACATAAGTGAAGATAGCGGGGCTGCAGTGATAAAAAAGTCTTTCACCCATCTAGTCCTGGCAAGCCCAGACAGCATAGCGCTGGGGAAAAAGGGTGTGGGCGGAAAAAATAAAATGTATATTTACACACACAAACGTATATTTTTTTTTTAATAAAATTTTTTTGCAAAAAGGGGCAATAATAATAAAATGTGTTAAGACACATATTTGGACTATGTTGTGACCATAACAATTCTGCCAGAGTTTCAAAATACGAGGACAATGAAGATTGTCTAATATTATAAACCAGAGACACTTAACCGTATTTTATTATACTAAAGTCCTAATTCAATCCATTTTTTAAAATTTGTTTTCAATGTTTAAATTAAAATCCAAGCCATTCTAACATGCTCAATGTCTCATGGTTGGAATAAGACAGATGTGTCATTTCGAATTGATGACAGAATACTAGCAAACCTTCTCTGTCTAGATGGCACTTTAATGGCAATCAGCTGCCGTTGACTGTCAATTGATGATACTTCAAAAGAATGAACACGATTGCTCTTGTTGCGCATGATTCACTGTGTTCACGGGGCAAATAGTGGCACATGCGTGGATTGGACACATGCTTAGATGTATCACAGCAGTGTTCTTCAGCCTGTGAAACCGGATAATACTTTTTGCTGAGCCAGGAGCCTTTTTGAACATCTT
The DNA here is from genome assembly GCA_009364415.1 of Spea multiplicata. Lineage (NCBI taxonomy): Eukaryota > Metazoa > Chordata > Amphibia > Anura > Pelobatidae > Spea > Spea multiplicata. The sequence continues at coordinate 84,063 of VKOC01000708.1, forward strand.
TTGAAGGAATCCATTAGAATAATGGGTTATGTATTAAGTGCCTTCAATAAGTCTTATAGCTTAATATGTTTTACAGGAGTATGTAGAACTGCATACTGTTTCCGTCTCACATAGGGACAGAAGGGAAAGGGGGGGGGGCAGAAGGATTTTGGGTCACACAGAGGGGCTGTCTTTACCAAGCATTGGTTTACATATTGAACTACAAGGACAAGTTTAAAAGCTTTTGAGATGCTGGAGGAAGCCGTGTTTCCAAATGAAATTCTACCACAGTTCCACTAGAAATTGTCAACCTAACAAAATCAAATGAACTGGCTGTAACTTATGTAAACAATGCGTTTCCCGATTGTCAATTAATTTTTGTCAATTATTATTTGTAGGCGAGTGTTTGTGTCATGTGCAAATCACATGGGGCCTCGGAGTGAGAAAACTTGTTTGGGAAATTGTTTCTCTATGGAGTCAGGTCTTGAGGAACACGAAGGGGGGCCTGATGTAAGGGAGAAAAGGGGCGGTAAGGTTGACAAAAGAGATCTTTTGCTTTGTACTTCTATTGGCAGCCCCGGCAGGAAGTTAAAACACACTTCCTGTGCGCTGTGTGTTTGATTTCAGTGGGCTGAACATGTACTTGAGGCTTTAGAGATTGTTCACATCCTCATGGACTCTTGTGTTTAAACAAGCGATGTTACAAGAAGATGGTGGCTTTCACAAATTTGGGCAACAAAATATAGACATTTTGAAGCTAAAATCGAGAAGGTTGGAAGAAAAACAAATATCGCACATGGGTATAAAGTGTAGGGTAGGGCGTAACGAGCACGATTAATAGAAAAAACAGAGAAGCTCCTTTTTCGTAGGACCATCACGCCTTAAACCGTTACCACAAAGAGTGAACAGATGCTCACCTAACTCAAGCTCCCGGTTGGAACATTACCAGGAGCAAAAGTATTCTCAAAACCCAGAGCATGGAGAGGGTAGCCTTTGCATCAGCCTTTTAAAAACCTACAGTCTGAAGCGCGATTACATAAAATCTGAAGGGATGCCATTTGGGAGTTAAGAACAGTTTTCCCTTTGATGGCTTCCAGAAATTAGAGTTTCTGTAAGAACTTGTTTTCATAGAAGTAAATTCCTAAATTATTTACATTAATTATTCAATACGACATTAAGAAAAAGGCTGTTTTCTGAAAATAGTAAAAATGTGGCGAGGATGCCTACGCTTTGTGTTTAACGAGACCTTTTTCAAGGTTTTCTTAATTGACACATGATCCTGCCCCTTCAAATTTTCTTACATATTTAAGAATTCTAAAATGTGCTTAATATTTAACCGATTTCACATAAGGTGCACCCCAGACAGTATAAAATGCGGTCATTCATTTTGCATTAAGCAGGACATTAAATCTATAGGTTGCTTACCAATACAAAGATGCTTAAAAAAGTCATAGTGGTTGAAAGTTTTAAAAAGTGACCTTATCACCGTAGCAACCGTGGAATGTTCTTGCTTACCGTGTCATTCCGTTGGTTACTATAGTTACAACACCATTTCCCAACCTCTCCATTGATCCTCAAATAGCAGACAAGATCGATTGCTCTCCCAGAGATCCTAAAAGAATCTCAGGGAAAATGTAAATTGTATATGCTGAGAGGTGCTGCCTATAGAAAGTGTAATTTAACCTCTTATAGTAAAGAAGAAATGAAACTCAGGGGCTGGTTCAGTACATTGATAGACAATAAGTTTGTATGGAGTGGTTTCCATCACTAACCAGATATATGTATCAAAAAAAAAAAAAAAGACCACAAATAAGCTACAAGGCCTCACAGTACGGTGACCGTGTCCATTTGCCCTCAAACAGAACCAAACATCAGGGTTACTTCTCAAGTTTGTAAGGTCGCAATTATACATTTTGTATTTTATAGTTTTTAAGGTTATTGTTAATTTTCACTCTCCCCCCCCTATTCTGGAACCTAGCTGTTTTTTTGCCCCAAAATGAGTGATGAGTAACCATACCTTATATACCCCCATCACGGTTGCAATAACACACTGAAATTATATTGTTAGTTATTTTATTTATTTTTTAAAAAATACAACTATTATACAAAGAACTGGCAATTTTTGAATACAAAAACAGTAATACATAAAAGGAACCATAGCAAAACAGAAAAAAATCTATGATCTATAGCTTTAACCTCTACTACGCCAAACACAATGGTTAAAAAAAAAAGTTACTTAAACTGGTTGTCATGGAAACTACAACACAGAACCTTTTGATAGCTCCCCAAGCTGATTGTCTCTTAAGAACAACTCACAGCCTCCTCTGCCCCTCCCCTCTACACAAACACTCCCATCACCCTGGATGCCACCTCCAAACAGGACACTCCTGTCCCTTTCGTCATCACAAGGCAAACTGGTTTCAGGAGCCTGTGTGAGCCTTTTTATAAAGATCAGGGTGTGTGCTCCCTCCTGTTTATCCACAGGGACAGTCAGCCATACACACAAAACACCATATACAAATAAAAGTAGCATTTTACAGCTACGAAGACCTGCTGGGTGTCGGATCACCAAGATGGTTTTGCATGGAGGGAAGTTAATCCTTCGCCGGAATCAACTCACAAATAGAAACATAGAATTTGACAGCAGATAAGAACCATTCGGCCCACCTAGTCTGCCCGTGTGTCCTGATATAAGGACTCAGACCCTAATCAGTCCTTGTGTTATTTTTAGGATAGCTTTACGCCGATCCCATGCATGCTTAAATTCACTAGCTATATTAGCCTCTACCACTTCTGATGGGAGGCGGTTCCACTTATCCATCAGCCTCTCAGTAAAGGCAAAATAAAAAAATACACAAGATCATGTGAAAATGGTTACATATTGGATATTTATAAGGAGGAATTACATGGATGAGCACTTATCATATCAATTTTATAATTAAGCAAAATAAAAATTAATCACATTATCAATTATGTTAAATTGATCATCTAGTTCATGACCCAAAGCCTAACAATCCCCCCATGACAGCCAGATCCGGCTCAATTCAATGTCATGTAAATATTTATACCAGAACCTGTAGCTAGCAACATACAAAAAAACAACCAAAACAGACCTCTGCATTAAAGTGTAAACAAGTTTTGTATTAGGCTAGATCACTGCACCCCAAATAGAAGAATCAGCCACACATCCCATCCCCAAAGATGTGCCTAAAACTTCACTGCAGAAATAAAAAATGAAATTAAAAATCAGCAGGATCTAGAAATACTGAGTAAGGTTGTTGTTGTTCTGGATTAGGGTAACATCTCACCCCCCCCGCCCCTTCACTGGCAAAAGAGTGCATTGCAGCCCCACCTCCCTCTGTTACTGAAAGGGTTAAGAGACAGTTTCTCAGACACCCTAGGGAATTCCACTTTTGGGATAGCAAGGTGGGGATTTCAGTTTCCATACCTTAAGACTCCAAATGTTGTTTTTTTATATGTTTGTTTGGTTGGTTGGTTGTTTTTTCCCGTTGGTTGAAGAATCCAGAATCTTTTCTTTTCTTTTCTGGGTTAGGGAAGGACTGCAGTGTCGTGAGCTTGGATCTAGCAGCGCTGAACTGTGGATTGGCAAGAAAGCTCCCACTCCCTACCCTCTAGACTGCAGGCTTCACTGGTGGAAGGAGGGGCAACTCTGTGCTAGAGGAAGAATTAAATCCTCCACCCCCTCAGGGTTCACTATGACATCATTGTCAAAGGATTATGGGAGAGGAGGTGGAAAAAAAAAAACCCATTAACCTGTTTAGTGCTGACAGTTTTCTAGAGGCCATCTTAAATTATGTCATTTTCAACTTTCATACATTATATAATAATAATTATGTTTAGCTAATGCAATCTTTCTATTCATCATTATTAATTTTTTTTTTCTGTTTTTTTATTTTTATTTTTTATTTTCATTTGTTTGCAGTCAGACAAATTGAAAGTTGGGCCCCTGGAAATACGCTTGAGAAGAGTAAAATAATGGCAATGAGAGTGGAAATAAAATTTGTACTCAGAATTTGTATCATATCGTATGATGCGTGCAGATGTCTGAATTGGCCACCTTAATTAAGAATTGAAATCCAATATCTTGTGACCCAAATACCATATGTCCTTCTCATCTAGCCTGGTGCCGCTATATTTAGGAGCTTATAATATATGGTAGGTCTTGGGATCGCATTGTTAGAGGTGGTATGTATCCTGATTTTCACCTATCAAATGAGTATAACTTTAATGAAAGAGTGGTAGATAAGTGGACAAGCTTCCCAGCCGATGTGGTAGAGCAGTAATGGCGGCATTTCTTCCAGGACACAAATAAAGTTCACATATTGCTCACTGGCACATTTAAGCTCCTGCCCCCTGCAGTACTTGGAAGGTATAAACTCATAAGGGAATTCTTACTCAGGTATACATTACACATACTGCAGGGGCAGAACTTTACATGCGCCAATCAGCAGTATGTAAAATCTACACGTGTCTTTTAAAAACGGACAACCTAATCCCATCCTATTCGTTATATAGTTATATATCTACCTTTTACCTTTTGTGTAATACAACCCAACTCCCTCTAGACTGTAAGCTTGTTTTGAGCAGGGCCCTCCTCACCTGTTGTCTCTGTTAGTCAATTTATGTTACATACTTCTTGTTATGTCCTGTCTACCCATTGTACAGTGCTACGGAATTTGATGGCGCTATATAAAACAATAAATAATAATAATAATAAAGTGATGAATTTAGTAGATTGCTCAGAAGGTTGGGGGGTGCGGGGAGAACTGCAGTGGTGTGTGCTGCCTATACACCTACCTTTGTAATATAAAGGAGGTGGTTACTAGACATAGCAGACAATCTCCCCCATCAGCCAATTGAGCCGTGGCCCACCAATGCTACCAATTTAGGCATAGTTGGTATATAAAGGAATATGCCACTGCGTATAGATACCTCTCAACTTCCAATGCCCGAAGGAAGAGCTTGGGAGGTAGAGTGTCACTCAAACTGTCAGCGCTACTGTACATGCGCGCAATTCTGCGCCATGTCTGGGTACCGAATCCCACTGTTCAGCCAAGCTCTATAAGGTAGATAGAGTGGCAAAATCTCAACAGTTAGGAGCACAGCCGGTATTTAGAGCACCCTACCAGTATCGGTATATTAAAAATACCGGCAATGCAATGGGCGGTATTTTTTGCAGGACGGACCAGCAGGGTGATTGGCAGGGGGGGGGGCACCCATTAGAGCGCCCCCCTGCCGCTCTGTCTTTAGTGCAGCGCTACGTGCCACGTTAGTGTGATTGGCAGAGGCTGAGCGCTGAGGGGAAGTGATGTTTAATTTTATGACGTCACTTCCCCAGAGCTCTGGAGTCTGGCAGCATCCGCAGACCGGCCTGTGCAAGCTCGCTGCCTGTGGACACAGAGGGAAAAGCCTTATGTCCATACTCCTGCCTGCACTGATAAAAGTAAACTAAGGTAGGTGCACATTATGTTTCTGTGACAGGAAATATTGGGGAGGGGGAAGGTAGGTGCACATTATGTATTCTGTGACAGAAAAATTGGGAGGGGAAGTAGGTGCACATTATGTTTCTGTGTACAGGAAATATTGGGGAGGGGGAAGGTGAGGTTGCAATCATTATTTTCATGTGACAAGGAAATAAATTGTGGAGGAGGAAGGTAAGCGTGCACGATTATGTTTCTGTACAGGAAATATTGTGGGAGGAGGAAGGTAGGTGCACATTATGTTTCTGTGACAGGAAATATTGTGGAGGAGGAAGGTAGGTGCACATTATGTTTCTGTGACAGGATATTTTTTTGGGGGGAAAGTAGGTACACATTATGTTTCTTTGACAGGAAATATTTTTTTTGGGGGGAAGGTAGGTACACATTATATTTCTGTGATGTCAAGCATATAGAATTATGCAAATTAGCATGGTCGGTATTTTTTTGCAAGAAAGGTGGCAACCCTAGTTGGGAGGAATGTATATATCACACTTAAGGCGCCAGGAGACAGATATAACCTCAACTTTTGCTTTGCTTTTGAGACAAATGTAGAAGAAAATTGGGATATTATATCACCTGTGGTTATATTGAATCCCCTATTGCTAACAGTATGCAGTCTAGAACTAGGTGGGTTTCACAGATCCGGTTTATGCGTTGCCTTGGACGTTCACAGGAAAAATTGCGATAGTTTAAAAGTCCCTATCTAGAAGGTTTTATGTTTCATTACTGTTAGAAAACCGGAGATTTCAAAGGTCTTTTTTTAGGATTCCTGGTTATAAATGGATCTTTAGTGTATTCCACAAGAAACAGTATAGTATTTTTACAAAGGTAAAACCTCTTTAGGTTTATTAGGTTCGGAATAGTCTTCTATAGCTGTAGGCGTCTAACCTAATCTCAAAAGGGGTTGTATAAAAGGGGTGCAAGGTTGAAAAAGTTTTATCACCAAAAGAAGCAATGGAATTGTGCTGTTGATTGGACCATTCCATTGGTTGTTAATATGATAAGACATAAATAAATTTGTTCCCATTCTGGTTATTTTATTCTTGTGGATCACTCAATGATTACTTTCTATGTGGTCTTTCTCTGTCTTCTTTTGTTAATTGGTGCTCTCTTAAGGGTAACACAATCCCTTAAACGTACATTTGAATATTCACGTCCACTTTTCACTTGCACTTTTCTACCTGCAACCTGAGAGGCAGTTACGTTCTGGAATCCGTTGGCTTACGAAACCAAGCGTTCCTTGATCTGCCTGATGGTACTTCACTATCGTTTTTGTAGGTGTCATAGTGGTCTACTTCAGAGGTCTGCAGTAGATGGTTTGTACAAAAATTTACTTCTTTTAAGATCACCTAAAAAGCAGAGAAATATAAACCACAAAATATTTTAAAGTGGTTTACAGAAAAAGAGCCATGTCTGTAGTGTAGATTTGTGTAGCCTATGCAAAGTATACAAGATCCCGAGGGCCACCCCACCCCTGCTTGAAAAAGGGCCCCGTTTGAAATGGGCCAGCTTTAGCAGCTGCGGAGCCAGGAACAGGACTGGGTCATGTAACACAATGTTACATGATCCTGTGGTAAAAGCAAGGAAGGTGAGGGGGGGAGCAGTGAATGAGAGGACAAGAGAGTTATGTAGGGGGTGGGTGCGTATGTATGTGTGTATGTTAGAGTGTGTTAACATGATTGTGTATGTGTGAGTGTCTTAGAGCAAGTGTTGGTGTGTAAGGATGAGTGTTTATGTGCATATGTGTATTAGCATGACTGTATATGTGTAAGTGTGTTAGCATGAGTGTGTAAGTGTGTGTTCGTATAAGTAGTAGTGTGTTAGCATGAGTGTATATATACATGTGTGAGTATGTGTGTCTTAGTATGGGTGTAGATGTACAATTGCCATAGCATAAGTGTTTACGTTTATGTTAATATGCTATTAAGTGTATGTATGTATATTTTTGTGTAAGAGAGTGTGTTTGTAAATATATTTGCCAGTACATGTGTTAATTACTGGGGAGGGGCAAGGGACCGATGGGACCACTTGGCTAAGGTGGCAGCCATCCCTTGACTACAAGGTATGCACAAAATGTTTGTTATCATGCCACCGTCTTCTTTTTATCCAAAGTTGGTACCTTTTGTTTATTTGCTCTATAGCAGGCATGTCCAAAGTCCGTCCCGAGGGCCAATTGTGGCCCGCGTTCCGGACTGTTAAGGCCCCCCAGATAAGTTGCCCAAATATAGATCTGGGTTTTTTTATATTAAAGGCAGAGGGATTTAACACCTGTTTTAGATTTGTCATCCAAGTCACAAAATGAAAAGTATGCCGTTTTCAATAAACTTTGCATAAAATAGTTCATTTGCATTTAATTTTAATGGTTCAAAGAATGTCAGGCAAAACGGTCGGCCCTCGCACATGTTCACCTCATCAAATCTGGCACTCTTCGAAAAAAGTTTGGACCGGCCTGCTCTATAGCATGAGTTCCAGTTTCACCCATGTGCAGTTACATGTTTAAAGAAACATCCACTTAGATGCAAACCATGATACACAGACAGCGCAAATTGCATTTTTTACTTAAGATGCAGAGCATACCTCCAGTTCCAGTTTTTGTGGGACAGTCTTGATTCTCTTACAGTGTTCTAGGTAGCTGCCACATTCTCATTCTTTTGCAGGCAGTAGGGATTATGATCGGGTTAGGGAGATCCTCTGGTCCACCCAGGAAAGTACAGACCTTTATTACATCTTCTAAGTGGCCACCTTGTGATCCCTTGCAGCAAAATGCTGCCAGGTGGCTCTTCTGGCAATGTGGGTGGGTGACCACACTTCCATCCCCATCTACTTTTGCCGCTGGCCCGCCCTTGCCGCTTGCCAACACAAATGTCTTGTTATGGAACCTTGAAATGGTGGTGGTGGGAGGGGTTGATACAGTATAATTATGGCCACCAACAAAAAAACAAAGTAGGGTTGAGAAAGGTTTAAAAATGAGTAACACAATAACAGGAATAGAATATGAAGCTATGAGGAGAACATAACCAGGTTTTTTCACAGTATGGAAATGCAGAGAGACAGCCTATAATTACATTATGTTTAAACATTTTTCATTATTGTTTTCCAGGGTTGAACATACATTGTTTATCAAATATCCAAACAGCATGGACAATTAACAACAAATGTGCTGAAGAAAAAAAAGAGACAAAAGCCATTTCTATTACAGTTGAAACACGACATCTATACATTTATCACTCTTTACTTTGAGATTACTAAAATCCCTTCAAAACAACAAAGAATGTAGGCTTGCCGTGGCCACAATCCTATGCTTCCCTGGTAGATAAGAGGAGTGATTTTACACTTTTCAGAATTTTTAAAAAAATTAAACAGTATAAACCCATACTTATCCCAATTACTTAAACTACAACCCCCAGGCCTCCACTCATAAAGTCCATTGGTCCCCCATAGTTCCTTGTTACCAATTATGCTCAGTTTATTGTATGAACTGTAATAGGTTTCTCCCAAACAGAAGTATTTCCCAGTATTTAGTTCCTTGGGCCTCGTATACCCAAGCCAATCCATGTGGAAGGCGCAGAAAAATTTTGTTTTAAAAAGTTCTACTGGTGGCTATAATTACTTTAAAATAAATATACCCATAATGAATAGATGAAAATCATCCCTTAATATTATTGCTGTTGTAGAATAACAACATTTTTTCTAGTGTTTTTTTGTCTTACAGAAAACATTATTTTATGCACGTCCTTGCACATGTATAACTGAAGCTGTAAACAGTTTTCAGTATTTCCATAACATACATTTTTGTCTGTAAATTTATAAAGTTAGGGTCTGAAGTTATAACCACTTGTGTATAATTACACCAAATGTTACTCAATAACATGTTTAGTTATTGAGTAATTTGTAAGTAGCACACATTTGTTTGATTTTGGTTAAGAGATAACATTTTGCAATATTACAAGGATAACAGGATAAAGTTTAGCTGCTATCTCATGTGTTTTTTTTAATTAATATTGGTAAATATGTTTCACGATGATTTAACCCCTTCAGTCCCATGGGTCTTTGGTACCTCAAAGCCTGGAGCAATTTTGCGGTATGTCGATTTAGCCATTATTCCCCTTTCCTGCGAATAGTGTACCCATGCAAACTATATATTGTTTTTTCAAGGAGAGAGAGGGCTTTCTTTGATACCATAGTGAGATAATTAGCTGAAAATGTAGGATGAGAAATGTAAAAAAAAAAATGCAAAAATTAGAAAAAACCTAGTTTTTTTTAAATATTTTCTCCTCTGAATCCTCACAAAATTAGTTAAAGTGACGGAAAATCCCCTCCAAGTTTATCAATTCAGGTATCCTGATTTCAGAAATTCCTAATTAATATAGAATTTCCTAGCATTTATAGGGAACATACTAAAAGGTGTACATTATTCTTTACAAAGCCGTAGAATTTTTACATTAGGTATAAAGGGATTGCAACTCTAATTTTAAACAAATAAACCAAAAATACCCACATAAGTATATACTTCTCTAAGGCTAGGTTTCCACTTGGGTTTTTGTCCTGCGTTTTTTTCTTGATGAAAAAAGCCAACAAAAACGCCAAGAAAACTGCCACTGCATTTACCTGCGTTTTGGCGTTTTTTCTGGAGTTTTTTCTGGCGTTTTAGCCTTTCTGTGGAAATTGCTTTTTTTGACCTTAGGCAGTTTTTCCAGCCTTTACAAGTTAGATGTTTCACCCAGCTAAAAGGGATTAGGATAAATGCCAAGTATCTGCCCTCTCCTGATGTCATTTACTTGGTAGACCCTTTTTTCTCTTTTCTGTGGTTTGTAAGGCATGCTTTATTCCGAATGTCTGCTCCTCTAGGAAGATTGGCCCCAAATGATGGTGCAGATTGTTTGCTGTTGCTTTTGGCGCGCAGGATCCGGTTGATGCGTCGGGTATTTTGTTTGTTTATTTGTTTGTTTGTTCCAAATGGTGTAAAATTCAATATGAACTTTGTTTTGTGTGAAACTGTTTGTTTCCAGCCTATTTCTTGTAGGACACACAGATACTGGGTCCATCCTCTGCATTGTAACTGTGGAAAAAACGCCATAAAAAACGCCAAGGCAATAAACCCACATGGCTTTTTCATGGCGTTTTTTCTCTCCCATAGACTTCTATTGGAGAAAAAACGCCAAGATTTCTTGCAAAAAACGCCAGAGTGTCAACATGCTGCGATTTTGAAAAACTGCCACAGAGCCCAAAAAAGCAGAAAAACGCCAAACAGGACTGAAAAAACGCCAAACAGAAAAACGCCAAGTGGAAATGGCATTTTGCGATTTCCTATTGAATTACAGCTAACATCTGGCTGCAGCGTTTTTCACAAAAAAAACGCCAGGTGGCGCTATTGGCGTTTTTATGGGCGTTTTTAGCAAAAAAAACCCAAGTGGAAACCTAGCCTAAGGGTAAACCTGACATAAATACCCCAGTAACGGAGAGGCAAAGGAAGAAGAGGAATAAAGCTTAATGCTCAAATCACCCACTTTCCAAGTTTACTGCCATAGCTTCTGTTTTGAGAGAGTAGTTCCATCAAAAATGGACAACCTCCGAACAAGATTAATCTTAAACTTTAGAATATACACAAATGAGGGCAAAATTGAGCAAGACGATTTCATTTTCACCCAGCTCTACTCTTTGGTATGGCTGTTAGAATATCTTAGATCTTGTGAACAATATACAAATTGATTACTTGAGGCTTGCATAGTCTACTCATATAATGCTCTCTGCCCAAACCTAGTGAACAGCCACGTAAAATGGAAACGCCAATACAGAAAGGACCTAATATGCAAAACTACACCTAGGTGTACTACTACATGCCCAGTGTAGCTATATGTAGGGTTGCAAGACAAAAAAGATTTGGTCGGTCCACTACTGGCTCCATCTGAAATGACTGGTATCAGATGTTACATCACATCAATGTGTGTCCAAGTAACACCCTGGCACCATTTTATACCTGTTATTTGCCTGTTTTAAAAGCGTGCACAGGCGGATGCTTTATTATGATGCAATAACTGCAAATGTGATGCTTGATCTGTCAGACAAAGTGCTGAGTGTTAGCTTGTCAGGTTGTCTGAACATTTGTTTTATATGTATTGATTTTTTTAACTTTTAATTTTCCTCTTGTTTTGTTCCTTAAGGTGTAATGCATTAAAAAAGAAGAACAACTGCCGATACTAACAATGTTTTGTATTAACTTCGATAGAACTATTGCTTATTATTTCTTTGTTCAGTTAAACAGATTATTTTTGTGTAGGTACTCTTGTGTTCTATTTTTTTTTTTTTATAATGTTCTCATCTAAACAGCACGAGTCATTTTTGAGCTATAATGACTTAATACCCCATCGTGTTTGTTTGCATCTTTGCTGCCTAGATCACAGCACTTACACCAAATCAGTAACACAGCGCACGCAAGGAAGACAGAACAACAGACTATGCAACAACAGTTCTTTTGTGCTGGTCAAGTGATTTGTTAAGAAATATGGCAAGTACCTTTGGAAATAATGTTACAAACAATGTTCGCTTTCTTTTGGATACTGTCACTCTTCATCGAACCAGCACTTATTTTGTACTCATTTAGAAATCCTGAGTTTGCTCCAATGTATAACATTCATTTGCCTCAATGCTGCTTGGAATAAAGAACAGGCCGGGGAATAATAAAATCTGACAGACGCTATGGAGTGAGTAAGAGGCATCATCCATTATAGTGTTCAGGGCAATAAGTCAGAGTTTCAGTGCAGCACAACCAGCAGTTGTTACACATTGGCAAAGAGTGCCATTTACCACAGTAATTAGCTTTATTTAGTTACCAATTAAGCAAAGATTATGGAATTTAAGTTGAAACTGCATAGTTGGCTTCATAAAGTTCTAGAACCGGAACTACTGAGTATTGTATAGAATGAACTGGAAAAAATGAGATATATTGCGCTAGATTTATATGCCTCTAGATTGTAAGCTCCTTTGAGCAGGGCCCTCTTCACCTGTTGTTTCTGTATGCCATCTTGTTATGCTATATACTACTTGGTATGTCCTGTCTACCCTCCGTCCAGCGCTTGGAATCGGATGGAACTATATATACAACAATAAATAATTATAATTTGCAGAGAGAACATGTTTCTATTGTCTGATTTGTCATAGATTTATCTGAACTCAGCCGACTTTGAAATCATGAACTATAGAAATGAATATTACACTGGAAACACATAATGTGGTAATATGGAGAAAGGGCAGAAGTTTTTGGCTGGGGTCAAATCATTCCAATTGGCTAATAAATGGGGTTGTTAATATCTCTGTTGCGCTGTGTGCAGGGTCTAACTGGAGATCAAAATCGTCCCTGGCACTGTGAGGCCAGTGATCAATAAAATGCAGTGTATGTGATCGCCTGCAAGATATACCTGCCCTCGTGTTACTCTCTAACGCTTTTGCCATGTGCGTCCATGCAGATTCAAATGGAGGTCGAACATTGAAAGACATCCTGTGTGCTTCATCTGTGGCAATATCAGGCACTGGGAGATAGCCAGTCTGTGCAACTATGTGTCCTCAGAGGGTTTCCGTGTTGTTGGGAGACATTAAGCACCCGGTTTAACCGTTTCCGTACTGAGCTGGCTAGCAGCTTCATGCAAAATCTTCATATGTCAGCCAATTCAGCACAGATGGTGTTAAACAGGGAGCTTGAAGCCTCTGATTATACAGTGATATAGCTTTCCTTTTTCATGTCCCTGGCAATGCATATCACGCCACATTTTGACCTCATGTTCTCCTACTCTGCTTGTCAGAGCCTTCCATGTGATGATTGAATAGTCGTATGGTGGAAGGACTAGATGAAGTTGGAAAAGGTTTGAAAAGGAAGTGATTGGATTCGGAGGGAATCAGGGCAAATACAACATGACATCGGGAACAGGTTTAAACCCAAGCAGTTATAAGACTGCATCAGCCTCCATCTTGAACTGCTTCTGGGTTCACTGGCAAACAAACACACGTTTAAAGTACCATGTATAAGGCCACCAGTAAGGGGGAAATCTATTATGGTAACTACGCCTACACCTACACTCATTTTTACCAAGTTCCAGCTACATTTCACTATTGTGTCCCTCTTATTATACCCATTTAACGCCCATGGCCCTTCTACATACACCTTTAAATATTTGAACATTTTTCTTTTACAGCATGTTTCATTCTTTGGGGCATATGAAATTTAAATGTGGCCATGTTAGCCGAGGGGGTGTCACAGTGATAATTGTAGCTTGACTGCTACCGGCTGCCTGCCGGAAAATGGACAGGTTCCCTGTTGCTCCGTTACACAGCTGATTTTCATACAGCAATTGTTTCTATAATTTCCAACAAATGACCTGGATTGACTTTTCTATAATTGTTTAATAATTTCTACATTTTTATTCTGCGTTATAGTGCAGGGTTAATTCTAAAACTGCAAAAACAAACACAGGACATGGTGTAATTTCTGTTTGCATTTATTTAATATTATATATTGTGAATTTGAGCTCTGAGAAATAGGCTAATGTTTTCCCCGTAAAAAATGTGAACACGTAGGCGTCATACTTTCATGCGACAGATCATCCCTTGTCTTTTATTTCACATTCGCTGACTTTTCTCCCAGCAATGTATGTAGTATACAAGAAAAATACAGAAATATTTATTGTACAAGAATCACTGGGCTGATGATAATAAAGTGTAGGCGATTACAAATGCCACTAACGCTTTTATTAAACTGCAGCTCTTAATGATTCCTCACAAGTGAAAAGAATGACTCTTTGTAACATTGAATATTTCTCAGCAGGGCAAGGAATACATAAGCAGAGTTGTGGACTGTTGTTTCTGATCACACGGAGTGACGACAATGTTCTAATGTTACGGACTATGTCATTTTCATAATAACATTATTTGATTAAAAACTTTTTGTGCTGCATTTAGACCAAGGTGACTTTGAATATGTAGCTGCCAGAGCAGTTGAAGCTGGAAGGTGGAAATAGAATTATTGATACAGATAAACCATATAAACACATATTGGGTGTAGGGGCAGATTAGTAAGTATGGAAAGGGGGCTACTTACTTGGGGAGGGAGACAATTTATTATTTTTATTATTATTATTACTAGACCTTATTTGGTGTGTTTTTCTGCTTACCTACTTTATTCACATTTCGGTTGTATTCTTTCGGTTGGGTGTGTTTGAAGCAATTTGAACTAACGCTGTCTCTTATTTATTTATTTGTTGGACTTTTTTAGGACCCAACTCTTCTGAGCAACGCGTCTAGCCATGCCACCTCTTTGCGCTGCCCGTTTTATAATCATAGATCACATCCTTGTATTTTACGATCTAAATGTATCATGATATAATTATCCCAACATGTTTTTTTACGAATTCATTCTGGAAAGCGCTGACCCCATGGCTTGCGAACATGCATTGTTCAACTTAGATACATCATAAGACGAGTGTGAACAACTCAAACTAGGATAAAAATAATTTACTGGAATTTTCTCCCACATCTTGTGTTGATATGGTGCCTAATTGATAAATCTTACATTGAATGTAATGTGTTAAGGCTTCTTTGCAACACAAGGCCATTAAAGCATCAATGCGTTTCTTAACAACCAATATTGAATTGAAGAGTAATTTAGAGGTTAAGCCTGATTGGAATACACAACAGAACAAATCTAATCCATTATGCTCAAAACAATGATTTGTGACTGTCTGAAATGTCTATCTTTGTTTTGTATCTGTAAATAATAGACACAGTGTCATTTGCTGTTAAGGACATATGAGAATC
The DNA here is from genome assembly GCA_009364415.1 of Spea multiplicata. Taxonomy (NCBI): domain Eukaryota; kingdom Metazoa; phylum Chordata; class Amphibia; order Anura; family Pelobatidae; genus Spea; species Spea multiplicata. The sequence continues at coordinate 99,347 of VKOC01000708.1, forward strand.
ATACTTAATTGGATGACACAGGACTGCCTGTCTTTGTTTCTAGACAAATGCCCAGCAACATGTATAATAGGATAATTACAAGGAGCACAAATATTCTCAATTCCATGACCTACAATACTCAATGGAATCATGTTGAAAGTTTTCACAAATGGCATCCAACAACGTAATTATGCTATTAACAAGGTTATGGTTGACAAACTTTAGACCAGGTTTTATACTATTGTTTAGTGACTAAACTGTCTTAGAAACACTCAGTGCTCAGTTAGAGCTCAATTAAATTGATAGCCAAAAATCTAAAATGAAACACTTTAAATTACAATTTTAATACCTCCCTGTAATTCAAAGGCAGAATGTTCTTGTGAAATAAACCTAAGTTGTCAAGTATAGAGATTTAGTTATAGGGCATGTTTTCAGGATCTCCTAAAGGTCCTAAAGGTTGGTCATTCAGTGTATGCTTTAATCCAGATGACACCAATGAGGAAAAGCGGAAGCTGCTCGCAGGATCGTTTCCCTACATGTTTCTGATCCCTAACACTGAACGTCTTCCTTAGCATATTGGTAATTACCGTATTGGTCCGATTATAAGCCGCACTTATAATGCAGCCTATAATCGGAGTTTAGCGCAGGGATGCACAATTCGAGTCCAGGTGTTTTTTTTTCTTTTCTTTATCATTTAGCCCGCAGCGCTGCAGGGGACCTGGATCCTCCTCTTTGTTGAAAAACAGCCCCATATCATTAGCCCTCCTGTAACAAACCTTACAGTAGGCACTATGCATTTCAGTGGATAGCGGTTATCCGCCAAACCCAGATTCGTTCATCAGACTTCTAGACAGTGAAGTTTGGCAAAAGTGGCATCCCATGACAGTGCTACATTTAAAGTCACTTAGTTTCCATTCGACCCATTCTACTGCCAGTGTTTGTCTATGGAGAGAGCTTCCAATGTGCTTGATTTTATAAACCTGTTAGCAATGGGTCACCCATCAACACCCCATCTTTTTCTTCTGTTGCCTAGATAGTGGACTGAAAATAGTGACTGAAAATAACATATAAATGTCATATGAGGGATAATGTATCAATAAGTTGCACCCTTTCTAAAGTGAAAAAACTATATTTAGAATATTATAGAATTCAGTGTGTATCTTGGGGCTGACCTTGAAATAAGCGTAAGCCTTTCATATATTGGAACTGGAGACAGAGACACTTTGTTCTATCTTGCTTATTTGATTGAATTATCTTGATTTGTTTGATTTGCTTAAGTATAACAAAGCTGCAATTTTAATTTAGGAAAGCTAAATAATGAACTGACTGAATTACAGAAAGCCAAATCACCATTATCGCCTCTGTTCTATAGAATCGGGAAACCCTCCAACGAGTGAATAGAAAGCCAGAAAAATGTGACTGTCACCTCAGTCTTCTGTACAAACACACATCATATTTTCCCATACAACCTTTGACATTCTGATATTCTTTTCATCTATTTTAGCTTTTTGTTGTTTGTGTTTATACAATGATATCAGTACATCCAGCTTTATGAAACAGCAATCCTGAAAAATCAATGGATTTACAATGGATAGAATTCAAAAAGCAGCAGCATTGCCTCATAAAGTAAAAATGTTAAGTAGCTCCATAGGGTCATTATTCCAATTGAAAACTAATATAGTGATTCACGTACCTGAGAACTTCTCACATGGATCTGTCCCATCTCCGGCAGAGGTTGTGGTCATATTTCTGGATTATATCTGAAATTTTGAAAAAAGCCTTAAAATTGTGCTCACTTTACTTCCAATAAGAATAGTGGGCAATAACGCTTAATGGAACAATAAATCATTGCAGCTTTTGAAACTGGAATATACAAGGCTCTGTTTATTAGAGATCTCGTCTACCTGTGCTCGTTGTGTACATAATCTTGCATTTCTCTTGGCTGCGGTGGCATCACTTGCAAACAATAATATGTTACACAAAAAGCTTTCAGAAGGTGCATCACATAGATTGAAGCTCTTGTTATGCCTCTAGATCCCAGGGAGCCCCCAAGGTTTCTGGGTTCAGAAGTGGGCCCTATGAGATTGGCCCTAATCGGCTGTTAATGATGTCTATAATATTTTATTACAGAGCATAGACAATGTGTTTAATAATTAACCATTAGCTCATATTTTGAGCACAATTATGTTTATTTGCTCTATAAAATAAGCATAAGTAAGCGCTGATTTAAAGTGTTCAATAGTATGTTAGACACAAACATTTAGATCCAAAAAAGGATACATACATTAGGACGGACCCCTCAATCATCTTGCAAGGGTGCCTGCAGGACTTGGGGTAATGCCTCTGGCATACACTAGATTGTCTATGCAATGGAATTGGCTTAAAAGCTAAAGGTCTTGATCCAGAACCCATGCATTTTCTGTTAATGCATTTGATGTTAAAGCATACTTCTGGTAATTTGATCTATACTACACACATGCCGTCATCTGCTCGAAGATGGAGCAGTTCCCTTTCTGGCATGGAGATACATTCTTGTGACATGCATTGTAGTGTTTTATTTACTGATCATTTCTCACTTGCTTTGGTAATATTTTTAAATCACACTCCATTATGAAAGCATAAATAACCAGCTTGCAAAAATGGGCAGCGGGCCAACTTCAAGTTGTACCAAACACATTTTTGGATGGTAGAGCATGCCTTTATTATAGAATGAATTTTAATCCAAGTTGGATCTTGTGTTGGAATACAGTAATGGTTTGTGTGTTCTATCAAGAGAGTAACAACCATATTTATTTGGTTGATTCTTTCTAGTCCAAAACAGATGGCAATCTTCCATGGTTTATGTATTTTGGACATAACAGAACATTTAAAAGAAAAGCCAGGCAAAATAATTAAGATTGTTTTGAAGATGGCTGTGCTAGCGGCATCACTGGGTTTATTGCTGGACCCAGTCACAAGGGAATGACATAAATGTATGTCATGTATATTTATTCTTCTAGTCATAAATGTGCCCCAACCTGGCACAACTCACGTTGTGAGTGAACTTTTCATGGTGTTAGAATTCAACTTTACCTTCTACAAAATATTGAATCTATTGGCGTGTTGCTACATCTGGGACATAATTTCACATAGGTGAACCTAAACTAAGGTATTTGTGTACGATAGCCTGAAAGGTATTCGGTTATTCTGTACTAAATATGTGTCTCCAGCAAGCCAGCTGCAACTTCTCAGTGCATTCAAGTGATTTACTAATCTAAACCTAAAACCTTATTTTATGGAAAGTTACTGACAGATAAATGAGTACCTATGAACAGGGCAGGACTGTTTTTGGGAGCATATAGACGTAATCCCTAAACTTTCAATGCTGGCATCTAAATATTTGTGACATTTTACCTTGATCTCCATGGACGTACAGTATGCCTTCCTGACGCCAGAAAATCAAGACAGGTTTGTCCAACCTAGGATAGAAATACTCTAGATGGGATGATGTGCTGCTATGTATTGCAGATAAGAAAATGATGATTGTTACGTTGATGAGCATGTTGAGTCATACATGTAGACATTGCAATGGTAATACACCAGTACTGATGTCACGGTGTTTATACGACCCGCTGTCTAATACCTATGTAAGCAGAACTGACTTTGTAATTTGAAGATATACTATGAGAAAAAGCTTTGCTTGGTTACCTTTAAAAAATGTAGCACCAGTTACAGCGGGTTTTTTATTTTAACCATCACAAGCTGTAAAGTATCCGTTCACAAAACCCAGGAAATTACACCAAAAAATTATGGTAATAGAACTAAAAGTCATCATATTTAGTATTCATTCATCTCCAAAACATTTACAAAGAATTTTCAGTTTTGTAAATTTAAGTTTATGTTCTGGATGTTTTCCTGTCTAAATTTGAAGAACATTTGTAGATATTTGGTACCATCATGGCTTCTTATGTAGCAGATTGTTAAATCTATTTTATTATGAGTGGTATGTCTTCCATCTTCAGAACGTGGGACAGAAATGATTACTAGGGTTACACTAATAATAAATTCATAAAAGAAAAGAGTGAGATTTTTCATCGTTGTGGTATGAATTATATCATCCAATTTCTCAACTACTGTACAGCCTGCTGTAAACATGGATAATGGAAACATCTAGAAGGCCCACAGAGCATGTAATGTTCCCATGTAAAATTGTCAGTGACCGCATATTGTGTGTAGATTTCACAAAGGCAACATATGGTGATATAATGAGACTTTGCATTAGCAAATTTAATGATTAATATCGCAAGAATGTAACTGTGACCATTTCTCTTAAAACAAAGAATTACAACTAATCGCTTTCATAGCAACAGTTGGGAAAAGTTAACAAAATGACAACTTGAGAAATATCTAATGTAGGGGGAGGGGCTGCCCTCCAAATTTTAGGCCTACAGTTTCTGGGCCCTGGAGCTATAGCTCTTTGTGCTCCGCTGTTAATTCGCTGTTTAATTCTACTTTAGTATTAATGTTACATAAATAAGATTGTTGAATTTAACCAAAATAACAACAATATTGGCCCTATACTGAACTGGGATAAAATTGAAGAGACTGGATGTTATGCACAAGCAATTATTCTAGAGCAAAGTTTATGAAGCAGTATTATCACCATAGAAAAACTTGTATCTCTGAGGGTTGGTTTGCAAGCTACAAAGTTTGACGTGCCTGCTATACATAATCCATAAATGGTTAATTGTTTGTTCTCGACATTCCAGAAGACAACATTTTCATTCTTCCAAAAAAGAAAAACATTTTTTTATATATCTTAAATATTAATTATGTGCAATCTAAATTATAGAGAGACATCCCGATAATCTGATCATTTCAGAAACTGCAGGGTTAATCCAGTGTCAGAGAGCAGAACTCAGACAGCATTCCCTATTGCAGATAAGTCAGTGAATTTAAAGTCACTTAGAGGTAAGGGGCAGATCTCAAATTGGATTAATGCTGCTTTGATCATCTGTGTTGTCAGCCAAGTACCTTAAATGGATATTCCAAACACTGCTTCAAGATGTAGATCACAGCGCACACTGCCAACTGGCAAGCTTTACCCTTTCATACACAATAGACTAGTGCCAAAGATATCAGTCTGATGCTGTGAATGTTTTAATGGGGGGAATAAGTAATTGTGAACCAAAATAAATCACTTGTTCTATGTACAAATAAATCACTTTTTTTTCTCCCTCCAAGATTTCTGTTGCTCAACAAGTCTACGCCAGCTCCGCAAACTTAATGACGGTCTATATTTAATGATTTGCTTATGTGTTCTTGTATTGATTAGCTCACTCTATTGATTCATAATGGGCCTTGCTCTTTTGTTTTCTTGATGGTGTAAAGCCTAAGCATTATGTAAGATTAGAGATAACAAAATGCATATTGTTTAGACTTCCCCTGGTATCTTGCAAGCCTGTTTTGGTAATCTGCATGATTCCTGCACTAGATTAGGTCTTCCACTTTTCCCACTCCTGAAATATCCTTATTTATGTCCAGAAGAGGACTGGTAACATTCACATAGAAAGAAAATAATAATAATAATTATATAATAATAATAATAATAAATATAAAATAAAAATGTTTTCACTTAAGTTATGGGACAGAGATCAGCGGTTTGGATCAGCTGTATTCTTCTCTAGGCTAGGCTTTTATTACAGCCAATCACAGTGCTCATGGAAGAAAAGGGGTGATCGTCTAAATTGGAGACCCACAGTTTTTCAGATTTTTTTTTATTTTGCTAGTTGCATGTAAAGACTTGCACCTTGCAAAATGTAAATTCAAAAGCACTAGAATGGACTCTGTAGCAGCTTGTATTCTAGTAAATATATCAGTTGCTTTGGGTGTACTGGTGTATTAGTGCATGCAACTGATATTATGTCTGACCCCTCAACCTTTTTGCAACTAAACCCCAAAATGTCTGGTAATAATTCAATGGCTGATATATGTTTTCGGCTCTCCTAGCAGTGGGTTATTTTATCTTCCCTTTGAAATAATGAATTCTCATGATTCTCATGAACACAAATACCTGTTTGCATATGGAAAAAAAAACAATACCACATCTCAGTCATTCATTATTGGCATTATAAAAAAACTGATTGTTCTGCACTTTTGTGCTGCTGATCTAGTAGGTGCTTGATTTGGCAATTATATTCTGCTTACTACATTATTGTACTGCTGCACCTGCACATGAACAGTCATCGTAAGCAGCAGCCTTGGTTGCCTTGTGGATAATTTGGCTATGCAGTTTGCTTATGGTTAGGAACACAAAGTTGCATTTCCTTTTTTTAATAAAAACGTAAACACAATTTATCCCCTTTGCATATCTATCGCTGTCCCGCTATTTATGTGCCCACACTGCTCAAATGCACTATGAGAGTATAGAGAACCATTACATTGGAGCAGGGCAGCATTGACGATGAAAGGGCCGTGCTGGCACTTTAAGGCCAGCTGCCACCTGTTGATGTAAGTGCCACCGATGGCTGGATATGCGTGGCTGCATGCTACGTTTTCATCTTTATGTAGCGTGGGGCCTTTCGTAGCCAGCAGCATGTGGCACTGACAGCCAGCGGTCCATCCGATCATTTTTCCGGTGTGCCAGGCAGCCAGTGCAGACCTGCTTAGGAATGTCTAAAGTTTTAAGTGGTATTTTTGTCCATAAGCAATTTTCCCCTAACTAATTGAATGAATGAAGTATACATTCCTGGCTGTGAACGCACTTTTGCCTGTTTTCATTAGGTTACTTTGTAATGTGCCGCATATCTGCACAGGCATGCCCACACTCTCAGCAAAATTGTCCAGGCACCTCGTGAACTCTGCCTGGCAGAACAGATGGCTTTGCTTATAAGAGAAAAGAAGTCTAATTGCTCACTTACAGTTAATACTCTATTAGGCTCTTCTTCAGGAGAAATTGCAGACTAAGGAATGGGGAAATTTAAACAGACACGGCATAAATGGAAAGAGACAGCGGTGTAGAGCATTAACATACTGTAAAGTGATGATCAAAAACGCTGATCCATAAAACAGACGGGAATATGGAATTATCAAGACAGGAGAACGCATAAAGTATATCAACATCTTGAACTCAAGGAGAGATGTATTACATCAATATTATAGGTTTTACGCCATAATATGAACTCTAATAATTGTATCCTATTCATGCCGTTTATCAGTTTGCACTTTTCGGGGTCCACTAATCTCGTGTCCCCCGTCTATACTGCTCATCACTTGTCCGAAGACTTGTAAAATAGACACATCACATTAGATTACATACTCTGGAACCCTTACATACACATTCCCCTTATTTTTTACGTTTTGATAAAACACACTTGTATGTTTTTTTTTTAATTATTATTATTATTATTCCATAATCCCCTCATCGGTTGTCATAGTTACTAGTTTAATATAAATTGTTCTTTGAAATCTGTGAAAAAAACTTATTTATAGGACACTACTGCTGCTTCAAATCCAAACTGTGTCTTCTCATTACTTGTATTTTATTCCTGACTTTCCCTGCCATGTGTTACCAGGTCAAACCTGCCTACAATCCATGAACAAATAAATAAAATAAAAAAAACATCACAGAAACAAAAAAAGTTACTGAATCTTCACATCTTGGTCTGTAAAACATAAAAGACAAACTGTTGCTTGATGGAACTTTGATTCATCTAATAAACATGGACAGCAAGAGTTTTATTGTGCTCCTAATGTACAGAGAGTGTAAGTGTCTGGAAATCATTAGAAGCAAGTTTATTGCAGAATCCCTCCATATGCATATGCCCCTTCATATATAATGAATGTATTAAAGGTTCTGTTCAAAGTATTTTCTTGTTGAATACATTTTAGCAGGGCCTCTGAATCCTGTCTTTCCTCATTGATCAGACGGCCCATCTCTGACAGCACAGAAGGGGCATAAACTTTAAGCTCTTTTAAGAACTCTCATCACACCTATTACACAGAACACCATACTCAGCCACACTCACTGGCCGTTAATGTATGAGAATGAAATGGCAGGTGGGAGTGGCTGCTGGCGGTCAGGCTGCTGTTGAGGGGAGGGATTTGGATGAATGAAAGGACTCTGTTGCTAGGCAATTGTAGTATTTGAACACAGTTTTTAAGAGACAGTGAGTATTAAAGAGAAAAATAAAACAAGAGACAGCTTTCTTTTACTTCTCTCTACACGATACAGAACTTGTCTGGGGATATTTTAAGAGCCCCCCTATGTGGAACAGCTCCTTTAAGACACGATGAAATCCGTCACTTTTGGAATTTGTTTATTATATGAGTTTACAATGTTAAAATGTGATAATACATGTTTTTCTTTTTTGTGATTTTGTGTTTATAAAGTAGCAATACAATGTGTATCTCTCTTGTTCAGTACATACATGTTTGAGAAAGCGTGAAGAGATTTTTTTTTCTACCTCAGTATGTTTGGATAACAGACAAGGAACATAGCCTAAGCACGTAAATAATAAAAAATGAAGTAGTTCTGCAGTGCAGAAGTTTTCTCTTGTCTTTAGATGTGAGATCAAACGCTATTCAAGTTACCGTGAAGGTAACCTGGCAAGCTTATTATCTTATTACAGTAAAAAATTATTGCAAGCAAACACATCCCGCTTCTAGCTCTTCTCTCTGGATATTCAAATCATACATATAATATATATATAATATATATATATATATATATAATGGTAATTCATGGGTGTGTATGTGGGGGGGGATACTAGGCAGAATTCCCCCATATGCATTCGCCCCATTTTCAGCACTTTCTCTGCCCTCCAAAACTAAATTAGTTTAGAAATGTTTAGATTTAAAGTCAGGCTAATTTACCTTAACCATCCCATGTATCACTCAGATTTAGTGTAAGGAGAAGAATAGCTTAGACGGGGGAGAATACTCACGGAAATGTTTAGATTAGTACATTCGTTTTCGGTCTTGCCACCATCTGCCACAACCAGATAGATAGATACATAAATAAATGGATAACAATTGCAGTGATGTCCTTTTCTAAGCGGTTTCTTTTTAATCAAAATAAGGAAAAGCTTAATTTACCATGTGGTTATTTGGACATTATTCTTGCCTAGTAAATTCTATATCATGTGCTTTAGTTCTATTCAGGCAATATTTCCAAATGTTTAATAGTGTGTGAACTCATTTGTCTATTATAATACCTAAGGCTAAAATAAAACAAGGTCTTTTTATTAGGGGAATCCAGTGCATTTTGTAATTTTAATTAAAAGCACGGTTGAATAATCAAATGTCCACCATTCCTTGAGCCATTTCATAAAAACGGAGACACGATATAAGACTGGCAGGAATGAGAGTATTTTCTGGATTTTTGGAATTTCATAATGGTCCATTTTTGAAGCGTATCAACAAATTTCGTTAAGTACATGGGTAAAAGACATAATAAGCAGAGAATAGTATGCAAATTCTAGCTGCGTGCAAAGTCACGTGTACTTAATGTGCATACGTTTCATGATTGCTTTAGTGAATACTGACACAGTTTAGATCAACAACAAAAATGAATAAAAAAAATCAGACCCATAAGACTGCCTCTACTGCGTGATGTTCCTGTCTTAAATTCGCAGCACATTAGTAAATAATATGAATTCCCCGGGGTCTGAAGCTACTAGTTTTTCATGCAATTTCTACTTTAATAGAAAAAGACAATAATCAGAGCTATGTATGTAACACATTAAAGAACTCTGTAATGGACTAAATTAATTCAATGACTTTCCCCCTGAGAATCTAGTTTAGTTTGAATATATTTGGAGGAAGAAATTTACATACGAAATAGCTTTAAACTTCTCCTGACCACAGGGACAATAATGTTTTGCTACAGACGTGAATACGGTTATTCTAAATATCGGGTTGCACTATGCTAAAATATCTGTATATCACTTTTTGGAAAAAGTGTTCGCAACGACTGCCTCTTATGCCATCGTGTAGTTAAAAATAAAACAAAATGTCTGCTCGAATCTTTTCTTCAATATGAGCCAATCCATTCAGTTTCTAAATGTCATATCTCATCCCGTTTGTGAATCAGAGCCCTAAATAAAATGTAAGGAAGCCAAATAGCCTCAAATCAGAAGCGCCAGAGACTAATACAGTGAATTAACGTATACAGGGTGGACTGATTCTTATTTGTCGTCAAGTGAACAATTGTTAAACAGCCTTTCTGGCACTTTACTGGTTAAATGATTTACCCTTTGCATCTAATAGTTTTTCTGACTTTAATACGGTATGAGAACCCATCCTCCCCCCACAGTATAACAATATCATTAGTATTTCAAAGAAACCGGAATATTGTATGGGAGCAGAATAATTTGGCCTACAAGTGAAATGCATTTATATAAATTAGCAAAGTGAGTAAGTAGGTCAGTGCTCTGAGGAGCGTAAAACCAAAAGGAAAAAAAAAAACGAACAAAAGAGAAACATCGGTAAAAGACAAGTGGATGCTTTTGTTAAAAAAAAAAACACAAAATGAAGCAAACTCAATTTTAGTGACACGTCGGTGTAAGGTATAGCAGCCATTCTCTGAAGATAATAGAGCAATTTTCCGAGTTAATGTGGTGCCAGTCAGAATTCTCTCGTTGCATATGGGAGGAACATTGAATGGAATCATTTGGCCACCGGTATCTTTTGCTGTTTTGCCAGGATTGCTTGGTTTACAGCATGCTGAGGAACTTGATAAATATACGTTTCAAGCAGGCTTTATCACTTTTTTGCAGGAGAAATATTAAGTGTATACATCGGTGACATGCGGGGATTGCTTTGTTGGAGAAATCAAAATATAATCTAGAAAGAAGGAACAAATGTAACACTCAGTATGTGGGGAAATTAATATGATCCTCGTCGAGTGCATTGGTTTGTAGAACATACTCTGATTACTGTTATAGGAAAGTACACTTATCATCAGGATACTGGTTTACAGCGGCAGGGCTCGCTTCATTTTATATACAAATAAATAAGCGTTATTGCCATAACAATACTTCAGTAGAAACAATATATTTCAATGAAACACAATGCTTTGTTTAGAAATGACACACACACATACATACATACAACATTTCGTGACAGTTATTTAAGTTAAAGCAGTCGAGAACCACATAAGGAAAGTCCTCACGAGTGTCCACCTGGATGCTCATGTCAACAAACAAAGAGTCTGTATGAATTTGGCTCAAGCTATCACACTTAACAAGCTATATACTTAATAAATGTAAATAATAAAGGTAAGTAGCTAACTAATATAGGTAAGTAGCTCCTCTTATAGGATGCGGGCAGGAAGTCCAGCAAATGTCGGTGGGCGGTCTTGGTGTTGTTACGAGGAGTTGGACATGTCAGAACACTGCTCCTGTACCCAGGGAATCACTTCTTCCCCGGGGTTCCCAAGTATCCCTACTTAGTAAGAGATCACTTTACCTCCAAAGAGCTGAGATCGGTGGTAAAGTAGCATAGTAGTTTTGCGTTCTTTACTCATTCTCCATCCTTATAAAGACCGCTAGAACCAACTGTCTTGCATTAAAAGGAAAAAGTAGAGCTTCAGAACAAGTACTTATGATGAGCTACCTATCATCCATTTATCTATCTATCCATTTATCTATCTATCTATCTATCTATCTATCTATCTATCTATCTATCTATCTACTTACCTATATTAGGTTTATTAAGTATATAGATCTGCAAAAGGGATGATTTTGGAAAATAATATATCCTCTTTTAAATGTCTTCTATTTTATAGGATTGAGAGATTTTGTCTTGAACTCGCAAATGGCGGCACCATTAGTGGGTTGGATAAGTTTACACTTTTTTGTTTTAGCAAAGATCTACTGGCATCAAAAGCTATTTCTTCAATGAACACATCTGTTTAGTTTGACTCAAAGGAGCTTTAATGTAGTGTGACATAGTCTATCTATTATTTTTTTTTAAAAAAAGCAGATTTCACTCTTCCAGTTGTAAGAAATGATGTCAGATGTAAACATCATAATTTATTTGCCATATGTTGACCTTGAAACAGTGGCATCTACTTCTGGTCATATCCAGAACAGCGCTACATAGCCCATTAACAATAATAAAACGCTAAAAGCAGATCTGTAATGCAATAAAATATACACATAAATGTATTCCACCTACCTCTGCCACTAGAACTGCTAATAGAAGATGAAACAGGCATCAACCCGAAGATAGCTGATTGGAATAAAATTATATAAAACCAGGTTAGTGCTAAAGTTCCTTACTGTATATAACACTCTGCCAATTGTTTTAATGGGACCTTCCCCTTAAATAGACATTTTGTAGAAACAAAAAAGAGATTCAGATGGGACTTTTATTTTACTTTACCAAGTGTCTACATTAAAAGTACATCTTTTCAGTCTTGCGGTGTCACACGAACCTAAGATTAATTGGTTTATGCCGGTTTGATTTCTGAGCCACATCAGAAGCTTACTAAACCGTTTTTCATTTACTGCCAGATTCTATGGGATTAGGTGACTAAGGTAAAATGCACTTGATTTATTTTGTTATACAAGTTTGAGAAACAATACATAAACTAAAACATATCCTGGCGTCATGTGGATAGATGTTACTTTAAGCACCCAGATACATCATAACTAGTGGATTAGCACTACACCAATTCCAGTACAACACAAATCTTCAATGAAACATAAAAATACAGTAAAGGTTTAGGTGCAAAGGTCATCATTGAAATGTAAGTCCCTATACTTCAAGATAGCATGGTACTACAACCATCATACATACATACTTGAATACATATGCTAGCTTAGCCCATATTTGAACTTTTTTCTCAATGAACTTTTTTCTAAATGTATAAAGGTATTTCTGAAAATTCTCTCTATACACTTAACACCCCAGCTCCTTTGCCTAGCAAGAAAATGCATTATAGGGAACATAATGTACAAGACCAAGGTACAGTGTTGGCTCACATGCACATCTGGTGCTCACATAGGTTGTAACTAAAGCAACATGTCCTACAGTGCAATATTTCTTTGAAACCATCGTGTGATTGTGAGTATCACCTTTACCCCGAGCAGCTTATCAGTCCTATCCTATCCCCCAAACAGCCTGCCTGTGGCATCTTTCCCTCCAGCTTATCATTACCCCCAAACATCTTATCTGTGCAATCTTTGCCCCCAAACAGCTTGTCTGTGCCATCATTGCCCCTTGACTGGACCCTCAGAAGGACCCTTTATGAATAATTTTGGAGTGGCACACGGAGACAAGAATACGTGGCAGCAAGAGAGACTGGTCCCCTAGAGAGACTGGCATCCTGAAGAGATGAGCCCTGTTGCAGTTGCAACCCCTGAGACCCCTGTAGTTATACTACTGGTTTCAATTGAAATACTTTCATACCAGTGATTGGCTGCTCTTTGTAAGAGATCTCAGACAGTTGAGGGAACCTTAAGCAGCTCTTCAGATGGTACAAGTATTTTTTAATGAAATTAAAAAATGCTAAGTACTTTAATTTGCGTTCATCATTGGTAAGGCTGTCTTGAACTTAAGAAGTCAATGTTTTTCCTGGGGATGTTAATTGTTCTTCCAAAGTAGTCAATGACATCATCATTAGTTATAGGCACCTACAATCCAAAAACATGTTAGCTGGGCATTCATCCTATTGTTTTTTGGAAATGATGAATTGATAATAATGTTTGTATGGGTTGAATTATTATTGAATCATTATATATTTTGTTAGGATTTAAATTAAACTTGACTTACCAAATGCTATGCAATTTATGATAAATATGGTAATAGAAGGGTAATAAAACGAAGACATTTGTATGGAATTTTCTTGAATCACTTGAATACGGTAAAATTTGAGTAACTTTGATATACCCAAATTTAATTTTGTTTAATGTATTTATTAACAAAAAAAAGAAGAAAACAAAAGTGACATTAACTAGAATACATTTCTTAAGTAGGATAACCATTTGCATTTAGAACAACCTTTGTTAAGAAAATAATAACAAATAATGTAATTTTGCTCTGATGTCCAATTACAGATACATACAATTCAAATGTTTTTTTTATTTGTCACAATTTTTAATTAACAGGCCTCTAAATTGCATTTGACCACAGCCTATGTGCAGGTTGGATATTGTGTGGTGTAGCATGTTAATGAGGCAGCTCTAAGTGACAAGTTGGCACAAGATAATAATACTATCTCGTAACCTTAATGTGTTAGATGGAATGGAAAATTAGTATGAAACTAATCTTTAAACTTCACATTTTCTGTTTACTACTTGTCAACAAGAGCATTTTGTATTTCATGTTCATGCTATTTCTTATGTACTAGATAAGGCACTAGACATATATTACATTACAGTATATTGATAGTGTATAAGATTTTCTATCATGGAGAAAATGTTTTGTACCAGACAAGCAGCTATTCAAGCATAGGCTGACTACACCTAGGGCAGCAGGTCCACAGGGACAGATTAAGAACGCAGATCTCCCTATTTGATAAGTGGCATCCACTGTGTACTGGTGCTCAAGGAGCTGGTTGAGGAGATCAGAGCGCTCCCTATTTAAGTTTTAGTAGTCTATGCCTAGCCAGCACAGCGAACGCAGTGTATCTTGCCCTGCGTGTTGTTCTAAGGCAGATAAGATATGATAAGATAGGACATATGGTAGGAAAAAGAAGCACTATTCACGAGGAGTAATTCTAGGCGCCTGCACATGTATGGCCGGGCCAGTCCTGATGATATACATACCTGGGACCTTCTGGGCTCGGGCTACACATTAGAGTCGAACTTTCAAAGTTTTTACGTTTTTCCGTAGCCCTTATACATACATACATATATATAATATATATGTATGTATGTATATATATATACATACATATATATTATAATATAATCCTTTTTCCATTTCGTGTGTGATGCATGAGTTTTCGGACAACAAATTCTTTCGGACAACAACTCGGACGGTTTTCCGTTTCTAAACTAATTTTGATACAATTTCCTTCTCTCTTTCTTATTTCTTGTTCGTTTCCGTTTGTTTCAGTGAGAGTTCATGCTCATTTTCAGAGATTCATGTGAATGAACTAATTAGTCAGATTTTGTTAAAAATTATGTTTGTATGAATACAAATACACAAGTCTAATTACAACAGTGCCTTGGAGCCTGTCTTTTCCCATAGTTAACATGGTGCTATCCTTTTTCCCCATGCTTTGTGTTACAAACAGTATTTTTTTCCCCTTTTTTCTATTTGCATCTAAACTCAACCGAGATTTCCTCCCATGCCAGTCCTCGAATAAAAGCTGCAACAATCCTATCTCTCAAATTATAGCTTCAGCAAACATAAGGTCTGTGTGTTGTGCTACAAGTGATACATATCAGCGAACAGCCCATTGGTTTCAAGCAGGTTAACAAGGGATGGAATCTCAAGTGATTTCACTGATACTCGTAAGTCTGGAAAGTTCATAGGCAGTGGGATGGCATGAGAAACTTATAGGCAGTTTATGGCTGTTTTATTGATAACATGAAGTACAAAAAAGTATTGTGAAATCACGCATAATTAAAAATGTATACATAAGAACACTTTTCTTAAAGAGACAGTCAAGCATAAACATTTGTTGTTCTGTAAGCAAAATTTACTTAACGGGCTCTGTGTCCTTGCTGCAAGAGCCTTGTCAAACAATGCATCACTGCTCATTCAAGAACCGTGCAGCTGTCTCCTGGCATTAATCATGAAGTCCTGGTTAGTTTACAAAAACAGGATAGTGTTGGTCATGTAAAAGGCACAGTTAATGTAGAGATATTTTTTCAAAAACATAACAGGTTTGGAGGTAAGCTTCCCTGAGCCTACTCCAAGCCCAACAGTACATAAGTGGAGGTGGAGGCCTACATAGATTTTGCCAGTACATACAAACCATATTGTCTGGGCATTTATCATGGTGTAAAGACTTAGATTAGATGGAGTAGCCATATGCCCATCCCATGCATGTTTGCATTCCCTCACCACCTTCTTTGTGGTCTTTGCTGCTGTTGGATGTCATGACGTGATGTCATAGCTTGTGCTCTTCAACAGTAGGGTTGCACAGGATCTGAGGGAGGAATCCCTGGGACCAGCAAATCAATAAATCTCTGCTAGTAAATATAAACTTCCAAAGGAAGTTGCCCCTTCATCTCCTTGTCAGACAGCATTGAGTATGCATTGCGCCAACTTAGATCATTGTTGTTGGTGAGTGGTTATTATAAACCTTATACCAGAGAGTTGTTCAACTTACTTTCAAACTCATTACAGTTTTGCCGTGTGAGGTCCAATATAAAGACACTCTGTCACTTATAAGTGGCTCTGTTCATCATGGCTACCTTGGTGTTGCGCTCATGCACAATTACCCACACTGCACACACAGCATTAATGTTGTAAAGCTTGTCCATCTTAGAAATTATATATATCTCTTAAATATCTCTTGATTTATGCATTTTCGAGCTAATTATTTAGCACAATATATAGATAGAACATTATCATTACAAAGTAACAACATGTCATATGTCTTTCATGGGCTATTTTTTGCTTTCACAAGCAATACCCATATTCTTATACATTTCAGGTATGTCTGACTCACACGTTCTCCTTTTTCTTATAAACACACATATATATATGTATATAGATAATAGTGTTTTTATATAGTTAGCTGAGCAGAAGTAATCCAAAGTTTATGTCTGATATCAGCCACATGTCTGCCTCAGATAAGCAGACCGCATTGAGTACAATTAACTCAAATAAAGAATCATTGACTTTAGTGCTTTATTTGTCTTCAATATTCGCCTGTTTTCTGAATTATTTTCCTCTACAATAAACATTCTGACAGATAGTGAGACTTTCTTTTTATTTGCCCAGTTAGGGTTTAAATTAGCTTATTTTGCGCATCGCAATGTATTCATGTTTCATTTTCAATTTTCTATCCAATTTACCTCCATGTTATTTACATCTACAGCTTTTGAAATGAAGCTTTCAGCTTAACTATTTTCCTCATCTCCACAATTATTATTGTAAATTACTTTTTGAAAACTGAGGCTCATACTTCTGTATTGGTATGTGTACTGCTTGAGGTTTGTCAGCTCGCTTGAATTGTGATTCCATCTCTCCAAAAGGTTTAATATTTTCCACGTATTATATGTATCGCATGGTTGCCCTACTATGGGGCCCTGGGCAAACCTGTGATGTTGGGCCCCATATGTATATCTAAACTATTTGGGGGGCAATGCATGCAGATGCGATCACACAAATTCACCAAAATTCACCGTAAGCAGTCACTATGGCCATATTGCTCTAAATGTTGATTTTACATGCATTACATGTTTGTGGGCATTAGGGAGTGGCTTAGTTTAATGTTGGGTAAATTTTTGTGGGCATATGGGAAGGAATAGGTAGGTTGTTTAGTTTGTTGCTATGGAGGTGAGGAAGAAAAAACTGCAACAAAATGGCAAAATTGTGTACAGCCCAGCAGGCATGACAAAATCTGTAAGTGTTACCTCAGACACTCTTGCTTTAGACTTAACTTCAAATGAAGAAGCCAGCCCACCACAGCATGATGAGCCTTGGGTGTCTGCCAATATGGCGGTATCTTGATTTATCCCCTTTTATGGCAACACCTAGCGTAAGTAGCCAAGCTGTCGCAAATGCTCTTTCTTATAGACAACTTGGTGGACCCTACATACCAAACTAATCTGTATGCCAGTCATCATATGACAGGCTTTATAAAATAAGACTCATTGTAGACCACAGCAGAACATCTGTATTGATGAATCCTTGATGATCTACTAAGGAAGGATGATTTTCAAGCAATATACAACTTCCGAGAGGGTAAGGTATGAGGTCAAGCAGTACAAGCCTTGTAAAAGTGACACAGGGTACACCTTCTCCTTTCTGCTTTACACTTAAATCCCCCAGGCTGCCCAGACTCTGTAGGCGGGGCACTTGTCTGTGACATTATTCTATTATTCATTATTCTACCCATTTTTAATTATGGGTATCTTGTGTACGTGGACCCCTATGACACAAGTGTCTCTTTATTCTAAAAATGTTTTTGTTACTGCATGGAAACAACATAAAAGTCCCACAAAGCAGCTGGTACAGACCACGCATAGTTGGGGTCCTGTAATGGCTTTCCGCCATAATGAGTTGAGACTCAAGAATGCAGACTTCAATGATGTGTGGATGTTGTCCACAATACACAATGAGTCCATTGTGACAACATGCATTAGATGGAAAAATGTCACTAATGTCAGTCATTCGCTTCTGTAGTCTGTGATGCCCCCTCCCTTACATTGCTCACTTCCTTTACATGCATTTTCTTCTGTGCTTAAGCTCTTAGAATCTGAAGGTCAGTCAGTCAGTCCATGAGTCACAAATACTATCTTCCAAACTTTTCAAATGGCCATCTAGAGGGTAATGCTTTCGCAGTACTTTTTATGTGACTATGTGACCTCTAATAATTGTCATTTATGTTACTGAGACATTTAGAAGGAGAATAATGTATTTTATTTGCGCAATTTAATCTATAAACACATGGTCTGCTGTTTATATACACATTATTGGGATACATTCATACCCACCAGCAATTTAAATGTTAGCAAAGTAGGACACCTACTTAGCAAAGAAGGCCATAAGAGGGATCGTTCCTCATAAAAAGGGACTTTTGGGAGGTATGCAAATAGGCCCAAACATCACATAGTCTATTTTTCTAACCTTGCTTGTGCTTCTAACATAGCCAGCAAGTCTGGATGCCATTATAATGACTAGTATTTTGTTATCATCAGAACTAATCACAATCCACATCCATAGTCTAGCCGTTAGAGAGAGACTGTCCTTTGGGGCACAGTTGTCTCCACTACTAAATCTGTTCTGACATATAGAGATACACTATTCACTTAGTTGGATGCTTTGTGTTTTTCAACACTTGTTTATTCTGGAATGAACATTCATTTTAGGAATGGAGGGGAAAAAACCCTGAAGGCCTGTATAAGATCACATAAATGGCACAAGATATATGTGTGATCATTAAAGAAATACATGATAAGTATTATTATCAGTTCACAAGGACTCAGTTCTGTGATGTCTCGAACTTCAATTTAGTTCACAGCCGACAAAAGGGAACTTTTATCTTCCTTGCATAATTATTAGTTGACCTTGTCTCTTTAGTCAACTTCTCAAACGTACAGTTCACATGATTTGTCTAAATGATCTGATGTTGTGTTCCCGGGGAAAGTTAGTAATGAAATAGCGATTGCTAAATTCATAAACGTGGACTACGTTTGGAAAGCATCATTACAGGAACACAAAAACAGATAATGGGCTTTTAAACCGTACTAAAAACAGATACACAGCAATGTACAAACATTCTTACAGAACGCTTAATACGACACATTCTAAAACACAAGGTAAACCAGCCAGAACAAGGAAGATGAACATGACTCAGAAAATGAGTTTTAAGGTAAGTGAGCATAGAGAAATAAGGGGAGAACAAGGTATAGAAGTAATTTTATCTGCAAGAGAGTGTCGAGAGTGTCTGAAGAAGTGCCAGTACCTGACATTAAGTTTCTACTCACAATATATACACAAATCTTCCTTCTTCAATGAATGTAATGATTTTTGCCTACTGAAGCCATCCCAAATCAAATTAAAGTATATACATGTATCCCACATGAAGAACATTATTTAATATGTCTGTACATTTATATAATATAATGTTTTAAAACATACAAATGATTATTTTGTATATTTAGTGCTTTTTCATAGTGGACAAATATGGTATTCTCCCATAATGGTGACATTTAGTCCTCCCAGTATTACACTTTTTGTTATGATTATAAAAGAGCTGCCTGCAATAATTATTGGAAAGACTCCCAAATCAAAAGTCTTATTTTCCTATACGGTCACATATAAGAACCAAAATGCAAACCAAGAGGTTTACTAACTAGTGCAACAAAGCATAGCTGTTCTATGTTGTCTGAAAAATGCAGATTAAATAAAAAAAAACAACAATACATTCCCATATGGAATGCAAATTCCATCATACTCAACCAACTCCCTTAAAATGACTTATGATACAGACAACTGCTGAATTCTAATATAACCAGCAACATGTAAACAATTAAAGCATAAAAACATGTTTATGTTAAAGTTACAATTTTTGTTGGTTCAGCAGTCTTCTAAAAATGTCTTAACGGAGTGCTGGAAATTGTCTCCCCATTTTATCAGCATGTAACACACTTTCTGGTGTATGTTTTAATCAATGAAAACTCAACAGAGCTCAGTAGGGTTGGTTGCATTATGTTTACATTGAATTAAGTTGGATCCAAATTGCTGTTTGATGACCTCGTAAAGAGACAAGCATAGTTATCCCCATGAATAGACGAGCATAGGCATCCACGTGCAGAGGCAAGAGCTTTTGCCCAGAGCAGCAATGCCCCCAGGAGCATTTTACATTTTGGGAAGGTAACAGTATGGTGGAACGGTTATGAACTGGGGGTATGCAGCAGGAAAGCAGGATGAATTAGGGTGAAATGAAGAAAGTGACAGATGCTTTGGAGTTGAAAGATTCATTGATTTGATTTTGGGTTTGTCCCATTGAAAATATTATCGAGGACACCTCCTATCGGCAAGCAAGCTGAGCACAAGTCATCATTCCGCTTTCCTTTAGTGTCTGTTTTGTTTGTTTATTTTCCTTACATCGGCTTGTAGTTTATCTGCTAAATAACCACTCATTCTCTGTGAGAGCTTCTGTTTCTATTTATTTTATCACTACTTTGTGGTTTGTGATGTTTCCTGAAGCATTTCCCTTTCCTCGAGAATTGTTTTATTTTTCTCAGCCACCGAGTTTCAGGTTCTTTTCGACTGCACAAGATTACAAAGTCTATAGCAATTACTATACATATTTTTACTTTAACCGTAGCCCACAGCACTTTCGTGAAGACAGAGGCATTTGCGTTAACATTTGATGTAACTGCAAGAGACTCCAATGAACATCTGTGTTCTAATACAGTATTTATATGCAAAAGTATTCCCGACATGTAATTTAATGGAGATATCTACTGTAGATTCCAATGAAAAGGATAAACGGCTGTCAGATTTTTTGTAAAGGGACATTTCAGCCATCATATGTACTTTAATTCCTATGATAGGTGACAGGTCCTTTTAAGTTACCATGGTGTCCCGTTGGCATATGCATTTGCCCCTTTGCCTGTCCGCAAACTATTTTTCCATGCAGGAGATGTGGTCATCCAAACACATCTCTTTGCACATGATAGAATCCAGCTCCAGCGCTGGCTTGGCAAACACCTCATATGCCGAAATTGCTCCCATTGATATGAAGCAACCAATCAATGGAAAGAATCTTGGACCATGGAAGATGAAAGCTGTGTCTACCTCTGGTATATATTTTTTTAAAACTTTTGTGCTTTTGAAGAATTCATATTAAAGTACTAATAGAGTACTTCATTATGCATTTGTCTTTAGTGCGGCTGTCAGGAAAAGTAAACTGTCTCATTAACTTACTCATTAAGGACCTCTCAGCTATCATATCCATTAGCATGCATATAAACGATGGAACATGCCTTTACAATAACTTTGGCTTCTTTTAGACAATACAAACTTGTTTTAATGTACTTTAACTTCTTACTAAGTTCGAAGTCCCTGTATCCACGTTCTTCTCTCCTTCCATGAGGTCCCTCTTTTCCATGACCTCAGAATGTTTGCTGGGTAAGAATGTACCCCAGTGTTTTACAGCCCTAAAATGAACAATAATGTGTTTGGAAAGTGCGTGAAATGTGTTCTTCTTGTAAATACTTCAATCGGTTACATAAATAAATAGAGGTCTCAAAGTCACATAAAAATAAGCCCTCTCCTTAACCCCACACTCCTAAAACCAAAGTGTCACTCTCTGGTCATTTGAAATGTTGAGAGGTATCGGGTTTTATAGAAAGAGCTGTTCTGGTTGTATAAGTGGTACATTCTTTAGAATAATCCTGTTGGTTGCTATGGTAACTGCACCACATCGGTATACAGACGCTTATTTGAAGGAATGCCAGGCTGCAGTCAGTGTTTTTTCTATATAATTAGTAAGTTCTGTAAATGAAACAAATTAAACCATGTAGATAGCGTAATGACAATAATCTCTAAATCATAACGCCACTGTGTAGTGGAACATGTTGTCACACAAAATAAGCCATAGATAAGATTATGCATTCATTAAGGATCTGTAGCGACGAATGCTTAACGAAGATGTGGGGGCAGAGATATAAAAATACAAAGCTCACAGATACTGCAATGCTTGATTTCTTTTTTCTGTGTGCAGGAGCGGCTTCAAACATGTGGTATATAAGAAATGGAAGTGTATGGAAAACACCCACCTGGAGAAGGCTACCTGGAGCTCTCCCTCTTTTGGGGGAGTGGCTTCAGAAATGGGCAGGGTTAGCCTCATGCATGGGGAGAGCCATCCCAGACATACTTCAGTGGGTGGGAAGTGGGCAGAAGTAGGAGGGACAACAGGCGAGGCCTGCTTTCGGAAGATAGAAATTGAACCAGGGAGGCAGGTACCATACGTGCGAAATCCCTGAATCTGCCCCTTACAATGAACACAAAAAGTCTATTTTCAACCAGATTTTTTTTAGTACCATTAAGAAAAAAAAAAAACCCATAGATGCTTCCACCAGAAACCAGGACCCAGCTGTCTTAAAGGGAGGTCAGAGGTGTGAACATATTGTTTTATTTTTCTCAGCCAATGGTTTTCAGGTTCTTTTTGACTGCCTGAGATTACAAAATCTGTTTGGATTGCAATAAATATATTTTACAACTGTAGCCCTTTGCTCTTTGGTGCTGACAGAGGACCTAGCGGTCATATCAGGAGGTCAACATCATAGATGCGTTTAAGGACCAATCACCCTAAAAAATCATAGAAAAGCCAATATATTCTAACCAATGAACTCTGTTCTCTGTTTAAAGAAAAGTTAACTTTAGCACTTTTGCATCTTTCCACCATTTAAATGAACGAAAGAAAGAAAAAAAAAAACAGCTGAGGAACATTTTTCATTCACTAAACATTCATACTAAAAGGCATAGAATATACTTCTTGCATATATTTCATGTTGCGGAAATATAATACTTACTAAATTATTTTCAGCTGTGAGGTAATAGAGAGGAACTGGATAAAAAAGAATATTTCTATGCAAATCATCTTTCCATTGTATTTCATATAATTCCAATG
The DNA here is from genome assembly GCA_009364415.1 of Spea multiplicata. NCBI lineage: Eukaryota > Metazoa > Chordata > Amphibia > Anura > Pelobatidae > Spea > Spea multiplicata. Next base: position 122,580 of record VKOC01000708.1, read on the forward strand.
GCTACATTTCTTCCTGAAGTGTACTGATCCTTTCGTTTCTTTGACACAGGCTCCGACGCATAAATTGAGTAGCGCTCTTTGAATATATGGCGAGATCCTAGCTTTAAGCACACTTGATATTTGTGGAACATTAAGGTAGTTTAATCAATTTTATTAAGTCAGCCCACAATCATTTGACATTTGAAAGCTCATAGAGAAAGGCTTTAAAGTCGCTGTGTCTTTAATTGACAAAAGGTTGCTCGATAATGGAATTTTATTAACAACTAAAAATGTCGGTGTGAGATGAATCTGCTGTATATTGTACAATAATATATCATTTTTCTTTCTCTATTCTCATGCTGCCATTAGAGATACATGCATGTGTTCTCTTAAGTATAATTTTACTAATGAAGCTGGTCATAACAGAGGGAAAAATAAAGGATGTCTAAATCATATTTATAACTCTACTAAATATGAAAACAATACGTTGAAAAGAAACTATTCAGCTCCTAGTTATCGTCGATAAGTGCTTGCACATCTGCAAATTAAAGCACATGAGGTAAATGCACAAAGATGTGAGTTGGTTTGCCTGTTGGATTAACTCATTCATTGACACAGAAATACTGAGGAATTAGTTCATTCCCCTCAAGTAGACAAAAGACAAAATCCTCTAAACACAGCAATGCCAGTTTTTATGTCTTGCTATTAACGCAGCACTGCCATACCTGGTAAATGTTATAGCTAACCTTGGGTTTCATGGGTATACCACACGCACACACATCCACACATACTAACAATACAGTATCCATACATCTCAATACATGTTATCTACTGGCAACCATTTAGAAAAAAACATTGTACATTATAGAAGGCGTAGTTATATAAGGAGTCGTTTTTAACTAAACAATTGGTCCATCGATCGTGTAAGTACCACCACCCTCCTTTTTTTGCTATTTTGCTTGAAGGAAGGATGTTTCTATGTCATCAGAGAAGCTGTTAATAATGGTATATTATTAATAGCATTGCAGTGCTTGCTTTACAGAGATAAGATTATCCCTATCCTGTAAGTCTGAATAAAAGAAGCTTTTGTTTTTTGGTGACTGAGGGTAGATTTTGGATGCTTTAACACATGGCTGCTGAGAATCACAATGGAGAGCAGACAGAGTCTTGTATTCTCGAGTCTTGGTATTCTCCTCAGGCTTACAGGATACTGACAGCGTTCAGTTATTGTAGCTCCCTGTAATTCTAACTTCCATATTATCTATCCACAAAAAAAATAAAATAAAAAAATATATATATATACCCCCCTTTCCTATTGTATTCATACCTGATGTACCCAATCCTAATGTTTGTACTACTATTGTACTTTAGTCACTAAGTGTATCTGTTAGTGCTAAATAGAAAAAATATAAATACAATAATACATATCTGAATTTACCGTAAAATTGTATTTGCCATGCAGTATTTGCTTCCCAGCATCGGGAATATTACTTACGTTACTACACTAATTTTGAGTTTGAGACATATGTATAATAGGCTCTTAACGCATGTCATTTTACAAGATACTCAGGCACCGGTTTCTTTTATAAAATCACCATTCAATAACTAAAATACTATATATTCTATATATTTTGGTTTGTCACTGGCCATGCAAGGGCTGGCAAAGGGGCAGGGGAAAGTTTCTCCCTAAGGTGGTCTGATTTAGAGATCTTGGATCTCTGAGTTCAACATTAACTATAGATTAATATAGACTAATGACTGGATCCATTTACTGCTCTGCTCGTGGGTTTTCTATTCATTATTTTATTGGCTAATGCACGTTGACATTTGCCAATATATATTTTGGACTGCTTCTTGACCCAACCATATTACTGGCCTTGCCCCCCCAAATGTCTATTTGAATTTGTCATATTCTTTACTATACAATCCAAAAAAATGTTGTAGTTATATAATCAAATGCACCAATAATAGATTACTTTACTAAATTGCCACAAAAACCTAGTCAGCGACCAAAAACTTTTAATACGTTCATATTTTCTATATTAAATGCTGTAATATCGAGATATACAATGTAAATAATGCCTTAGAAAGCTTTGAAAGAGGTACATCTGTTACGCTGGTTTATGTTCTTCACTGTAATGAAGTATTGGGATACACAATTTATTAAATATAATCGACAGTCAGGTTAAAATGTCAATTTTGGGCAGTTAATGACTGAAATGACAACAGAAACAACAGAAATGATCAGTATGCTTTCATACAGTAACTCATTCTTTGAAATATGGATCCTGTGATACTCTAGAAATTAAACATTCGAATGACAACAGATTGAACTTCAATTGAAAATGACAAGAAATTCTATTACTTTTCGTCTACCAATAAATTGAATGCATCTCTTGCTTACCATTACACATGTGCAGTATACTGACTGTTAGCCAGGGCCAGAGCTGGCTTCCACAAGAGGGGCTAACAAACCCCTCTCGGCACACGTGGTGCAAAAATGGAGCAGTGTACTGCAGCTCTGGAGCTGCACCTTCACCTAAAAGTGTTTTTCTTCTTCCAGGTAAAGAATGGATACTTACAAAGTACTTTAATATACATTATTTGTTGGTGAGGCTGGCGATGACAATAAACTGTCCCTTTTAATGTGCAGCTTTAGATTTTTCTATTAAAAAAAACGCACCTACTGAGCACAACGTGAACAACAGAAGAATCGTCTGGGAAAAATCCATGTTTTTGTTATTATACCCCACAAATGTATACTGTAGAGGATATCTTTATTTCTATAGCTAGCCATCCACCTGAACTGAGCTCATAAAAAGTATCAGCTAAAAACATCCTAATCTGTATTTTGGTCATTAAGGAAAAAATGGAGTCATTGCTCATTTATCCGCAGCATATGTCTGTATTAGAAACTCTGCAGAAACAATTATTGGTTTCGGTTAAGTGGAAAAGAACAACCTAACATTTTACTGTTTAATTTATGTTTTCATATATATATATATATATATATATATATATATATATATAATTATAATATAATATATATTATATATATATATATATATATATATATATATATATAACAAGTCCAATAATCTACTTATGTCTGAAAATGTAACATTTCTTTTGCAATCAGGGAAGAGCTGAGAGCAAACTGTATGCTACAATGTGATTATATTGGAATGATCAGAAGGGTCTGTATTCAGCATCTCCTGGCAAAATGTTTCTTCTTCTGAAAATCTTTTTTTAAACCAGTTTCTGAAAATACTCAAAATAAACATTTGAATGGATTTAGTTAGACATACTGTACATCTGCAGCTATTTTTTCAGGAGGAGTCCTCTTACCCCTTGGATATTTTGACACTTTTAGATGGCATTAGATTGATATCTTGAATTTCTTTTGTTTTTCTTTTCTTTTTTTCCCATAGTGTTTCTTGAAAGGCATGTTGACTTTAAGCAAATGTGACAAATGAAAAGTAAAACAGGTCACCCAGAGTTCTATCTATCTGTCTACCAATCTATCATCTATCTACAGTATGTATTAACCTATCAAGCTTTCTCTAAAGGGCATTTATGTGAATATCTGCCTGTGCCCAACGCATCAGGAGAAAATTGTGGTCCAGTCCAGTCCATGGATATAGATATATGACGGACAGCAGTCTTTATATATTTATGTATGAATCAATTAATTTTCGAATGTAAAAAATGTTCTCTTCTACCTCCATTGCAATTCTTAGCTCTTATTTCTAGGATTATAGACCCAAGACATTTTTATTAAGGTTGAAATGAGTGGGGTCAGGAGTTTGAATTAAATATTAATTGAAAGTGAGATTAAGAAGTTTCACTCTTTGTTATACCATGTAGGTCTACATTCTGCGCCTAATGAAGCAATATGTTCTAAGGAAGACAGATCTTGCAATGGGATCTATGGCTTCTGGAGCTGAAATGTCAGTGGTTTCTGTCTAGGCAAATGAACTAATTTCAGATATGTTTTGTGTTATGCCAGCTCCAAGGGCATGACTATCCCTGTACTCAGCAATCAGGTGAAACATTAAAACATTTCTTAATCAAAATGGATAAAAACAATCATTTATAGTATTTGACCTTGAGTCATACTGCAATGTCTCCTCGTCATATGAAATGTTTCCTGAAACATTCTAATGGCATGAACGAAAAATCAGCGAGAATTCCCCTCCAAGCCATGTGTGTAATGACTGTGTTTTAATATATATATATATATAAGCAGTTGTCTGTTTAGCAATGACATGTGATATGGTAATTCCTTTCTTTCCTATTTTTTATGGATTTTTGAAATGTGGAGGTTTACTGTTTAAGTCTGTTTGCAAAGTATAGCAGTACTGTGGGACAAATGGTACTGTAGCCCGTTAAGGACAATGGGCGGTCCGTAAACCCATTAAAAACAATGCATTTTGAGCCCGTACATGTACAGGCTTTGTCATTAAGGGGCTAGGGACCCAAAGGGCTTTTACAACAAAAGGACCCAGAAATATGTGTAATTGACCCCAAAAAAACAAAGTCAAAAGTTCCCCACTCAAATGAAAAACCATAATAGTATCTATTCTGAATACAGCGGCTTGGTTGTAGCCATACTCTTCAAAACTAAGTTTGTTGTGTGCCTTGGTGTTCTTCTACAACATGTGTGTGTGTGTGTGTGTGTGTGCGTGTGTTAGAAATCCATTCCTCTTATAAGCTGTTAGACAAATCAATAACTATCTGTGGAAGAAACATAAGCAGATATAAGTATTGCATTATGCAGCTATCAAACCAGTGATTGCTCTTGGTGCAATCAATCCCTTTATAGGAAAGGATTAAGTTTATAATGATCACATGACTGTGGTACTACGGATGTAAACTGGAGCTTTTCTGCTTCTAGAAGAAGCCTAGAAACTTTAGGACGGATCCGGCAGATGTTGCTGTTTTAAATCTGTCCGCAGGGTGCTTTTGGTTCAGTCTGCACTTTATGTAATATCAGCCCGAGGTAGACAGGCAATATGCTGATCTGGCAGGATATAAAACAGCTTTATGCCCCGCTATGTTCAATCACTTCTCTGGCAGAAAATTGAAGAATTCAGCTAAAGAAGTTCATAATATACTGAAACTGAGTGATAATCTTAAATAAACATATTGAAATAGGTGGAATTAATCATTTTACCCAACACACGTCAACTAATTGTGCACTAAGTGTATGGTACAAACGCTAACTTTTGTTGACTGCATCTACAATAACATTCAGCAGCCATATTGCTGTCTAAACCTCATGGGTATAGTAGTTATAAACTGGGGTTGTGGTGGCCGACCCTACACACTAACTGCAGCTCATACAGTCAGCCATAACTGGTTGAACACCATAGGAATTGTAAACTAAAGTTTCCATGTTCTGCGGGTACATGCTGGTCTGTTAGCTACTACTATCACGGTCAGATGTTTTTCCTATTAATGGGTAACTAACATAGAAACATAGAAACATAGAAAGTGACGGCAGATAAGAGCCAGAAGGCCCATCCAGTCTGCCCAACCTCTGAGTACTCTCCTTTAGTACTTGCCCTTATCCTATATCTAGCTTGGCATTATGCCTATCCCATGCTTGCTTAAATGACTTTACTGTATTAACATCTACCACTTCCACTGGGAAGCTATTCCATGCGTCCACTACCCTTTCCGTAAAGTAATATTTTCTGATGTTACCATTAAACCTTTGCCCCTCTAGTTTATGCTCGTGTCCTCTTGTTGCGGTTTTATTTCTCCTTTTAAATAAACTTTCTTCCTTTACTTTGTTGATTCCCTTTAAGTATTTAAATGTTTCTATCATATCCCCCCTGTCCCACTAGTATGTGCCTCCCACCTGTAACCCGTTCTCCTGAGCCTACAAAGGTCGGCAATAAGAAGGAGATAAGGGGGTATTGTGAGAGTGGGAGAGAGGAAAAGTGGAGAGGATATTTTGCCCCCTCTGGAAAAAATCCTAAGGACGTCCATGCTCGCCGCATTCTGTGGCTTGTCTTGGTGTGCGTCATTATGGCATACAACGAAGGTCCAGACATAGTACACTTTGGTTTAAGCCCCATGACCAACTCCCACAGTAATAGGACTTTTATAGAGGTTCAAAAATGTTCAATTGTGACATCGAATGTGGAAATGGCATTCTCCTGAATTACTAGAGATTGAGAAGCTATATACTACATATCTAATTTGTTCCTTAGTAAAATAGTGAAGATAGCCACCTTGCAATCTTGTGTTTCATCTGGCAGTTGCAAAGAGAATTATATTTTTTCCTTTTTTTTGCATTTCCCACAGCTCCAAGAGCAGATTCTGTGCTTTTCAGGCTTTTCAGTTTATACATTTTTGTTAACTATTTTTTTTTATTCAGAGACGCTTGATAAAAAAGATAGAAATCAATGTGAAATGATATTAGTGGTTCCTTGAGAGAACAGATATCTTTGAACTGAAAAATACAGCATTAACATTTTAAGTAGAGATGTGTGATTTTCTCAAATTGAAGGCTAAAAAATGAAAAAGTGGCTTTCCAGCATGCAATTCTTAGGATAGCGAAGGAAAACCCATTTCATATGTTTACACTTGCCAACATGGAATCTTTGACTCCCATATTAATCATCAGATAAATGGCACCAGTAGTCCCATCCAATTTTTCAATACAGGAAACCATGCTTCAAGTAGGCTCAATTTTCTATCCAACCCCTCTAAAAAGTAACGGACAATGGGAAAAAAGAATTATAGAAAAATTTGTATTTTTATATTAAAGATTTTAATAAAGGCACTGAAAGCTATTAGCAACATTCTATGAAAATAAATTTTGTCTCATTTTTGACCTGCATTGTAGATTATTGGAAACATGCATCACATGCTTGCACTTTGACAAGCAGGCATGAACTTGGCTTTTACATACGGTAAGTTTTTACATACGGTAGTACCGTTTACAAATGGTAGCATGTGGCGCTGTTAGGTCCACGCAGGTAGCATGTACTACAGATCACTATGTATGCTAATGGACTCTGTCTTGGGTTAGACAGAATCTCACATGCTATCTGTTTTTATGACATAAAGGTGACATCTAGTATGATAGAATGCAATGTACGACCAATTGATGAATTGATTTTCCTTATAAGAGATCACTTGGAGGCTAAAGTGATATTCTGAGAACGAACAATTTAATCCTGTTCCTCGCACAGAGAGAAAAGTCAGGCCTGTCAAATGGAGGGTTCTCTCGAAATGTGGACAAATTGCTGCCTTTCTCAAAATGGAGACGCTGCAACCTATAGTGTTTCTAGTAATTTAATCTCAGTAATCCCTTTGTCCTCTGGAAAACTTATATTTTTACTTCTCAGACTATATCTGATAAAACAGATCATGCTTAAATGAAGGGAATTTGTAGAACTGAATCAGCAATTAAATCCCACTAGCCTCCAATCACTTAAATAACTGGTGTTTCCAGATCTTCGTTAGGTTGTTCTTACTGCACTTTTTGCAAATAGAAGCATTTGTGCGTGATCCATGCCAGAATTTACATCTGCTGCACAATCTGGCTTCTGATGTAAACACTCGATGGGAAAACCGTTACATCGATCTCATGTGTAAACACTGGCTATGATTGGTAAATGTACAGATTTTTTTTGGGTGACTCTACAGGTCAATGCAATAAAGTAGTAAGCTTGTAATAAGCAATCATTCAACACAAAACCCCAGGCATTTTACACAGGGTTGTGATCAGCATCGATTATCCAATGAAGCGGGTACTTGAAACACATTTTCCCTTTTTCGACATTTGTGATTTATCTAATTTATATGGGTTAATGTATTTAAACGTTTGGCTTATGTTACATCTTTTTCTAAGTTGACCACAATAAAGAGTATCAAATTCATCTAAAGACTACCTTTTCTCTTAGGTTAATGTGCATGTGTTTTTCTTAGGTACTCCGGTGATATAAAAATCTAAAAATTTTTTAAAAAAGTGTTCCTCGAATGAAAATATTGTATTTGTTTCCGCTTCAAAAATATAAACAAAATTCTGTATTGGGAACACGTATTTACTTTAGCTAAAATCGTTTTGAGACTTTGATTTGAAAATCGGCTACCTAGACATGTTATTCATACATGAAGAATTGTACTACCGAACATGCATTTTGTTTTCGATGAGTTATTATGCTACTCTTTAAAGGGTTCCTACCACCATAGAAACCAAAGGAATGCTCTTGCAGTATCCCATTGGCCATCCCATGAAGGTACTTTTCAAACTGCGTAACCTTCTCTTTATAAATGGGAATCAAGAGGATGTTTGGGAAACCGTGATGAATAGACCCCTTAATCTTTACTGAGAAATGTTGTGATGACAGTACATTCCGTATTACTACAAACCTCTGCCGAGCTTGTAATATCAGACCTTTTAGCTTCACCCTTCACTGCTGTTCATTTCCTTCCTAGTCAAAAGCTACTTTGTTGGTTGATAGGTCTCCAAGAGGTAGCTGTATCTCAGTCACAGTACGTGGCTATTTTATGACAAGTGTCCCGGCCAAGGCAAATGTTTATTCACAAGATTTCGTGGAATTGCTTGGCTGTGGTTAAATAAAGTTTACCATAGCTTAGATTTCCCCCCCAGTTCTCTGTGTGTGTATAATGCAGCAGTATTGAAGTTAAAGGTCATGTGTAGAACATATTTCCATCAAACCAGTCTGTGGTTAGAAGCCACTGAAGTAATTTTTCACTAACCTCCTCTTATTGAATTTCATATCTTCAAAAGAAGAGGCACAACTATGTATTTGAGGCTTCAAGGATCAAGCTGAATGTTCTTTTTTTTCTTGTTTTCTTTCCCGGGCAGCATAATAAATATATACATGTTCTGTCATTAATGCATTTACTAGGTGAATGGTTATAGCAAAACGTTTTAAATTGAATGAGACCATGTACTCTTTTGAAATGCCTGCTTCTCTGAAACTACTTTAACTGTTGACTCTTAAAAATGAAATCAAGGTGGATGCTTTGGTAATGTTAAGGACATTCATGTTAAGGATGTCGGGGACAAGCTGGACAAAACCTTGGAGCCAAGTAGCCATGTTATTAGATGTTTAAGACTACCTCCTAACGTCTTGTGCTGCTTCCTGGAAAATCAAACTAGCTTCTAAAATAATCTGCCTGGCTTTTAACTTCTTTAAAATGTGTCCACCTCCAGATGATCCTACAGATCCTAACTTTAACTTTAAAATGTGTCCACCTCCAGATGATCCTACAGATCCTAACTTTAACTTTAAAATGTGTCCACCTCCAGATGATCCTACAGATCCTAACTTTGCAAGGAACCTCTGGTTATAAGGTTAAGATGCGGCAGATGAGGATGTAGGTTACATCCCATAACAACAGCAGTTAACCTGAGATTTCCCAAAAGTTTGAGAATTATCTGACTTTAGGCTTTCTGAGATGCGATATCAGTCAGCATTTCAATTTCAGCAAACTGTCTGAAAAACAAAAACCTACCAAATCGAAACTTCAAACTCATTTTCTCCATTTTGAAAATATGGTCAATTTTTTAATATACCTTCTTAATCTGCAAATCTACTTTTCAAAATCATTCTGGAAGTAAATAATTCTGTATAATATACGAACAGATGTTCCATGTAACACGTCTTCTGCGTTCGATAAATGCTTGAAATATTTCTGCAGAGGTTTGCTACTGCGATTACATCACACCCCTGGTATTTTGCTAGAAAATAAAGTTTAAAGTAATCCAAAATTCCTTTTTGTGAGTTTCACATTATATGGAAATCAGTGTAAAATCCGTTTAATATTATGGAGTGCAAAGACGATAAAAAGCTGCCTTTTTGCTCCCAGTTGTACCGTGGGAAGCTGCTGTCAAATCAGTGCTGGTTTACTGTAAATATTTTTAACCATTTCAGTTACAGATCCTACTAACAGGGCCAATAGTTGAAATGAAGAAATCAGAGAAAAAGGCTGGTTTGTTGTTTCTTTTCTGATGACAAATCAACCTGTGAAAAAATGTTATTATGAAAAGTTGGGGAATATATATATCTTTAATTATGACAGCATTTGAGAATAGAGACAGATACATATATATACATTGTACTGAACAAGCGAATTTAGGGGATTTATTACTGATTAGAAATACCCTAAAACATAAATACGTAAATATCTAAAAAGATAAATAATAAACTAATAAAATTAATTCAATCAGATAAGTAAATTAATTCCAGATGCAATAATATATATATATATATACATATATATAATTCCACTTATATTAAATTCTAACAAAAGTCTAGTGACAAAATTAATTAATTGATACTCTCACTACCAGAATTTCTGTGTATCCTTAATTCATCTTTTCTCAATTTAATTAAAAACCAAATACATGCCAACATGTTTTTTTGTCTGACAGTTGTTGACAATGTAAGAACTGCAATGTGAAACAAGTAAACCGTGTCCACCAGATTATAAAATCCTTTCCAACAGACACCATGAATTATTGCACTCTTAATAGCAAATATATCTGCCAATGTATCAAGAAGTCACTACCGATAATTAAATATATATTATTTATAAGACATATTTTTCATTTGTTGACTGTATATTGCTTTTTTAATGGGAAAATAAAATTCTAAAACCCATGGCAAATCAAAATATGGTATTTAAAAATACATGTACAATGATACAGCTTTTATAGATACCTTGAAGAGACATATCAATGTCCCAAGTGTTTTCATCGAGATGAAATAAAACTTAAATCAATCACTTAATTTAGGAGAAGCAATGTCTCCTTTGTGGTCAACATTTTGCACCAGGAACTGCAAATAGGACTCTTGTTTTTGGTCTACAATATTTATAAAGGCACAATATAATCACTCAGATATTAAGTATGTTAGGGGATTTTCAAGAAATCTTAGATACAGTATCTCAAGGGATAGAGATTTTTCCTTCCTCTGCTGTTTTCAAAGTTTGCCTTCATTTTTCCAGGCATAAATAAACTTTATCAAATCTTTCTGTCCAGGCAGGAATTCATTTTTAAGTCAACATTTTTACAGCTGCACCTGCATTTTTAAGCCAATATCAATTATTAGGTTGTATCAAACTAAACTATATTTGGAGTCTTTTAGCGCCAAGCCAATAGGGACGTTAGATGGATTATCCACCTTTGAAGGCAAGTATATTTGATTAATTTAGCATATACTTTATCTGTATATGAAGACAATGTGCAAAGTTTCAAGTCTTTAACACAGACAAATGGATTGGTCTCCCATTGAAAGTGGAAGACAAAGGTCTGGGTGTAGGGTGACCACATCGGCCATGTTTTCCAGGACGCAAATCCTTTTTACATATTGCTGACCAGCCCAGATAAAATGCAGTATTCCATCGAATCCTTTGTTTCTATGTTTCTTTTGATTAAGATGTGTCAAAAACCATTATTCTGCAGCTGTGCAAACAAAAAAAAATGTTTCCAATTATCCTTGCTCATTACTCAGCAGTAGAGTTTAATTAATACCCCACTACCTTATAATAGAGTAAATTTGTATAGGTGCCCGTAGGTATTGAAGTTCTTTGTGACATAAATAATTGGGGATTTGTGTTTTTTTGAGAGACAGATACATTGTAGCATTTTTCTTGCAGCGTTTGCAAATAAGCTCCATGTATTTTATCAAAACGAAATGTATTATTTTTTATAAAGCACAGTATTATTTCAGAGGAGTGTTTTCTGTGCTGCTAGTATTTAATCGAATCATTAGCTGCTTCTGCGTCTGCATTGTGTATAATGTATTTCCTCTCAAGTTAAAGTAAATATGTGATTTTGTCTAGATCATTGCAACTAGTGATATGTTGGACGAGGATTATCTATTTTTTTTAAACCTTACTACATAATCCAGGCACAACTGGGTATGTCCGGTATGGCGCAGCTGAATTTGGCACTGGCTTTCTGTATGTTATTGCCATACCTGATACCTTTTTTTATATTCCCAGCCAAAGGCTACAGAATCTGAGGTGATTACTGGTCCTCGAGTTAACTGTTGAAGCCCTTGGGGAAGCAGCGGTTTTTGCCTATACCCACTCCCTGACCAGATTTCACCCACTCCATCCCAGATCCCAATCCTGAAGCTAGCCAAATCCCTAGGAACGGCTACCATGCGTATTTAATGTAACCAGTTCCCCATTCTGCCTTGAAGAAGAGTTGGAAATTCCCGGATATACTTAAAACATGCCCAATGGTACAGTTTCCGAATTTGCAGTGAGGTCCTTTTGCCTTCAAATAAAATAAACCAGACGTTGTTTTCTAGTAGTTATTATACACCTTGTGATGGTTTGACAATACAGCTATTTGTGAGTTCAAAATGCCGTGTTCTACTGATGTTTTTTGCGTGTCAGAGAATGTAAAATCCCGATCAAAGGAAATCATAAAACGGCACATGCAGGATATTGTTTTCATTGAGAATGATTCTTAAAGAGATGTTCTTACATAACAGGGGATCCAGATCAGGAAAGCATTTGAACGTAATAAATCTAGGGCGTAGGAACGAATGCAATTTCTTATGAACACCTGGTGATAGCTCTATTAATGAAGACATGGTATTCATCTATTGGCCTTTTATTTTCTTGTTTAATCCACACCGTTATCAAGGATGGAAAAATACAATTTTTACTGCCTAATTTTGCATTGTGTTTTTTCAACTTCTATCCAATACCAAGATAAATGACTCTAATAAATAGTCAAGGCTTTCTTTGTTAAAATTTTAATACAGAATCTGGACTTTAATATAACATCTTATCACTTTTTGTTGATGTATTAGTGCAATCACAGTGGCAACTGAATGCTTGTAGCAATATGAAGGATTAATTTCCTCTCTTAATACCTGTGAGCCTCGTTCCCCTGCTGTTTTCTGATAAGGAAAACCAAGCTGAATATAAGATAAATGCCAGAAGCACTTATGTGCTAGGAAACAGTGTCATTACATTTCTACAAACCACATACACAGTTATTTGGCTTCTACCTATTGATTTAATGTTAGGGGTGAGAAATCTTTCAAGTTCTTTCTTAAGATCTCCTGGGTACACAAATTCACTAGCAGAGTGTAAATCCACTTGAACTTTGTGTATAGTTATGTTTCAAAATTAGCAACGTCCAAAGCTCAAAGATAGGGTAGTAGGTATTTCTCATCTGTCGGCAAGGTGCTTGGTTACTGGAATATGCGGGCTTTAGTTCAAAAAGCTAAGAACCATGTTTTCCTAGTGAAGGAAATAATTGATAAAAATGTCTTTCAACCTTAAAGCATTACCAAATCTATAGCATCCTTCTTTTGTGCCTTGAAATACTAGGAGACACCACTGTTCTCATTTCATAGTTCTTATTGATTCCCATTCAGTAAAACAAACATATGTTCTATTGTAAGAACGAAATAATTAAAATTAGCCTCTCTGATCATCTCCAGAAGTACACAGTACGGTTTATAGAATGCGGCGATCACGTAGATAAACTCATTGAAGATATTTTGTAAAGAAAAGAACTGAACAGACACTCCATAGAAATGGGAAAGGATCATCAGGGTTAAAAATTCAATTTCACCAGCAAAGACCAACAGATGTTTTGGGCAGATGAACAAAATGCATCTTGTTTCTCAGGCGGTTTGAAAGAAAACATCCAAACAGCTCAAAATGTAGACAATCACCCATGTGGCAGAGGCCTTCTGGAAGGTTTGGAATTAAGAAGGATGGCGTGTGTGTTTCCATTGAAGATAAAGCCCAGTGCTTAACTTGCGTGGACTTGTTTACTTTGAACAACATAGACCTTTGAGAATGAACAAAATAATATTTGGCAAAAGAATTGACTTGTACGCCATGGGGAAGCTCTCAGTAGAGTTTTTTCAAAACAATGTAAGCTTATAGAACAGTTATATGTGGCCATGCATAATTTTAATTTCAAGAAGCTTTTTCCATGGATAATGCATTATAGTGGATAGAACTATGGAAAAAAAACTTCAATAGTTTAAGGAAACTAATGTAGAGGGTTATTTAATCAAGTCGAGTCTCAAACACGTTATTCTTTGACAAATATGGTGCTTCATTTTCAATCAGACTGCCTTTGATAAGCCAGGGGTATCTCAAAAAGCTTCATATGAATTGGTGCATAGAATATTCTGCAAGTAGATATAATAATCCGTGGACACTATAGCTGTGTGACTATGTTATTATTTTTTAAAAAAAACATAGGTTCAAGAAAGTTATGGAATCTTGTCCCATTCTCTATGAACCCCTTTTTATTCTTCATCTATGTATTTACATTTACTTCACAAATATTATCTTTGTGAAGAAATACCAAAGTCTTTCTTATAATGTTTCTCCTGTTAACCTGAGTGATTTGCCTGACATATTTTTGATTATAGCTATGCAAGCCATTTTATTTTTAATAACCTTTCTTGACATTATCTCTGTAGAAGTATAACAATGGGTGTGCCAACAGTTCATATAACCAATAAAAAATGTATGGCTGAAGATATTCTGTAACCCTGTTCTGCTCTGTGGTATATACTGTAGTTGGGACGGGATTCTTATTTAACAATGGATTCCATTACCTCACCAGATTCAACTATCCCCACCAATATTATATTGGTTGCCTTCAAGCTAATGGGATGTGCGTGGTAAGAGCTCCCATATCTTTGCAGCTCACAACCGACTACTGATGATCCAGCCCTCACTTGTCCTGACAGAAGTTTGTTCCCATCTGTGACTGCTTTTATCTACCACCATACCTCCAAAGTGTCCCAGTTTTCACAGGACAGCCACAATATCAAAGGACAGCCACTGTCCCACTGTGGAGCTTTTGTAGGCAGTGGGGGTTATGAGCCGGCTGGGGAGATCCTTTGATCTCGTTTGACCGAGCTCAGTGAGCAGTAAAGTCAATGGAGGTCTGTGATGTTTCCATTCTCTCAAGCAGCACCACAAGGTGGCTCTTTTGGTATGTCTTGATTTGGGCACCTGAAATGTTGGGGTATGTATTGGTGAGGCAAGCACTTTTTGCTTCAATTGAAGTAAATGTGGGGCATCGGTGCTCCATTATCAATTATTAGTGTTCTTAACAGAGGTTAATGCTGGTGAAATAGCCTGTAAAAATTGCAATATATGCATTTATATTATGTTTTACAATGACAATATGTTCTTTTTTCAATAAAAATATTCCATTTTATAATTCACCTATGATTTCATTTGATTAACATTGGGCCTATGTGAGCATGGAATACCTGGAGATGAATTTGGTGTAATGAGCAATAAATTTCACGTAATTGCCCTTCGAATTGATGCTGTGCAAAAGATAACAGGAAGCAATTTTCCAATTTACAGTAACAGCTGCTAAGTGGGATAAATGGGATATGTCTGACGCATTTTAACTGAAATTTAGCATCAAACTACATACTTTTACTTGCAATCAGAATGAAGTTAAACAGCAAAACAAAACCGTAGTGCTAATTAAAGGAAATTGCTAGACACCTTAGTAATCTATTCTAAGCAGTGGAAAAAAAGCAAAAAAGAAAAACAGGGAAAAGGGAAGAAACTCAACAAAACGTCCTATTTTGTGCATCTTCTTGTTAGTGTTAAAGGATTACTTGTAAATGAAGTAAAGAAGCAATAATGACTATACCGATATTCCGGGAGTCAGGGTCATCTTTAATGCAGAGCAAAAAGGGCAGCTGCCCTTGGCCCAGGCTTACCTTAGGAGCAAACAGAAGCTTAACCCTGCCCCCCTCAACAGCCACCATAGCCTGGAGGTCGAGTCCTGTGCAACCACAAGACCTCTCCTCTAATCTTTTATTGTGGCCTTTGTATCACCTAGTGATGCAGCGTTCCCGAATATGATGTCATATCCAAAATGCAGACTGAAGGATGAAATGTTTGTGGAGTCAGTGTCCGGTCCGATGCCCGGACCGCCATCTTATACTCAGGTATGATTGGGGGGAGCTTGCCCAGGCTCCATTAGAATGTCTAGGATACGGACAATGAAGTTCGAGATGTACTAAATGTGCTTTTTCCAAATGCAGCACTAGAAACCTCCCAGAATTAATTATGTAATTAATGACATGGCATTTCAACATTTTTTGTTGGGAATTCTTAATTGTCATTCACACAAAATATGCAGACAGTAATAAGCTGTTGCTATAGAAACTAAAAAGAACTTCCCTTATGATCTCTGTGTAAAAACACTACTAAACATTTGGGGTAAGAATAAAATGACACATCTGCTTAGTTTTAACTTGCTTAATCATACTGGGGAACACAATTAGCGTACTGTCTTAATGGAACAGCACCTTTAAATCCTGGGCGACGAATGATGTGTCTGTTACCTGCGCATACAGGGTGATGACCAGATGGCCCCATTAACCAGGGGCACTTACAGAAAATGACTAACGCATTAAAACCCAGTGCTACCCTGTATGATACATTGTTTTTATGTACCCTCAGGTAAAGAAGCCATCTGATCGCAGTATTCAAGCACAACTATGCATTTAAGTAGCTGGTTGCAGCAATAAATGTTACATTTTCTAAATAATTATTTTTTTTGTTTTTTTCATCTACTATTTCACATTTACTATCCGGTATAATGTTCTTTCATTTGCTCAATATATTACAGTGCAGCATAGCTCTCATAAAACAAACCTTTGCACGTTTATTATATATTTCTTATTTCTTATTTCTTTATTATATTATATTGTAATATATAATATATATATATATATATTTTATATATATAATGGCTGATTTGGTGCATCTAGTCTGTCCTTGATCTTGTCTTAGATTTAGGATAGCCATATGCTTATCCCATTTATGTTTAAATTCCCTCAATTTATTAACCTCGACCACTTCTGCTGAGAGGATGGGTATCATAATGTTCAACAGCACTATAAGTCACAATAACGTGTATAGAAACAGCAAATAATGTGTTTATACATTGCATTGAATACATTAAAATACATTATTCTTTGAAAGCCTTTAGGCCTACAATTCCCTGTCTTTGAGGATTTAACATTTGGCCGGCCTTCAGTGTGTGATTTTTGATAATAACCTTTGGCTGACGTGGCATGACGGGATGTATAGCTAAAACTACTCAAAAGCCAGAAGCTGTCTTTCCTCTGCCTTTTACACATATAAGATTTTAAGATTACTTGAAGGTCAGAATGCAGAGCTGTTGTTAAATAAAGTCCACTGTAATTTAATTTTTAGTGTTCTTGCAGTGTATCCAATTCTTGTTTGTGCTCAGTGCCGTCTTGCTCCGAGCAAAGTAATTTTAGCAACTCTCCCTGGGAAATCATAGATCCTTGTATATGAAAAATCTTACTATATAGTTGTTACTTTATGCCAGACAAGAATCACTTAGACTTAAAACTATTATATTTTGTTCTGTGCAGCACAGTTATTATTGCTCACATCCATAATATTTTTTCCACAGCAGGTGTAGAGTGCTATTGGAAGGCTATATTTTTTGTCTCATTGGCCAAAAGCTGTTGTCTGTTTACTTCCATGTTTAAAAGACATTATGTGTACTTGAGTGTATTGATAATGTTACACCTGAATAATTCTTGCAAGGGCAGAAGGGGACATACCATGACATTTTTGGACAATGCTGTGCTTCCAACTTTGTGAGGACAGTTTGGGGAAAACCCTTTTCTATTACAGCAAGGTCCATAAAGACATGGTTGGATGAGTTTGGTGCGGAAGAACTTGACCGGCCACACAGAGCCCTGACCTCAACCCCATTGAATATTTTTTGGATGAACTGGAATGGAGATTGTGAGCCAGGCCTTCTCGCCTGACCTCACAAATGCTCTACTGGATGAATGGGCAAAAATTCCCACAGAAACTCACCAAAATGTTGTGGAAAACCTTCCCAGAAGAGTGGAAGCTGTTATAGGCGTAAAGGGGGGAGACCAACGACGTATCAATGTCTATGTATTTAGAATGCAATTTCATAAAAGTCTCTGTTGGTTTAATGGTTCCAATACTTTTGTCCATATAGTGTATGATCTGGCATATGACCTATATATAATAGGGGTTATATATTAGGATAAGCTAATTAGGACTCTTCACCCCATAGAGCTAACAGTTAGCATTTAACCACCTGTAGCTTTTATCTTTTGCTACGTACAATCATACATTACTGACCTAGGTCTACTTATATTTACATTAAATATAACGAACGTAACACTTTTTGAAGTGGTTTCTTTTTTTTAATGAAGAATAACAACAAAGGGTGCTACCTTGTTGAAAATAGCTAATAATGTGTCCCTGAATGGAGCATTGAAACACAAGTGCTGTGAGTCATGGTCTATTCCATTGAGTCATGACCCAATGTATAGACAGTTATATTATTACAGCTAAAACATTATTAATAGAGAATGGGCTTGGTCTCTTAGAAACTGAGATACATGGAAAATAATTAAGGATAGAACAGATGTTTGTATTAGAACCTCTTAACATCGAAACACAATTTTTCCAATTTTAAAAGATAACAAATATACTTTATTATGTATATCACAACAAGTGATGGTTAAGTCTAAAGAAGCAAACTTAATACATCAACTAATAAAAAAGAAGTAGGAAAAATTGCAGAATGATGGGGGCAGGTTGGAAGAGCGCCCAATCTTTGTCAGGGGGTTCCCAGAATATTTTTAAGCTAAAAATAGAAAAAAGTTTTATTTGAGAAACTATAACACATTTCTTTTAACTGTCAGACCCATTCATTGAACTTCAAATTGCTTTTGCTTAAGCAAGTATAAGAAGGCAACCAAATACTCACTAAAGTTAGTTCACATGTGGTAATATCCTGCACTGATTCACAATAGAGCTTCAGGTGCGCTAAAGAGTTCAAATGAAACAATGTCCATCAGCACCAAAAAGGCTAATATGGGATTGTGTGCAACCTAATTTAATATCTTTAGGGACTTTTCTCAATACTTTTTAAACTAGTTAGGAGCAAGAGGTTACATTTCTACTCAAGTCCCAATGAGTTTCTTCTGGAGTTCTCAAGTGTTGGCCTGCACCTGAATCCAGTAAAGATACGATGGTTCTAAAGAACACTTTTCCTGTTAAAGCTTTCGAGTTACTCAAGGAATGAGAATATAGTGTTTAGGTACAACACCAAAGCCAAGCCACCCCTAGAAGATGTTTTGAATCATTACTTTACAACAGTCCAAGCTGGAACCCATAATGATAGCTTTCCAACATACTTAATTATTTTAAGGTCTAACAGTACTGGAGTTACGATCCGCCTCCATCATTATCACAGATTACTAAAAATAAAATCTGATTTTGTGTCTGTTAGGAAGCATATGAAGCCATATGGCACTCATCCTGTTTTTATTCTTTAACTGCCAGCTAGCTTCAGTCAAATCCAGAGTCCCATATTAGGAAGGACTTAATTTTAAAATGTAAAAATGTGAAAATGTATCTCATGCTATAACCATACCTGGCATTTGGGCCACTTACTATGGGAAGTTCTCAGAGTATAGCTGGCCAGGTCAGTACCGCATTGATCGAGAGACCTAGTGAAGAATATGCTATTATTTATCATGAGTTATCAGTCAATTATGGTGGAAAAATAAGTTCTTTAAGCTCATGAAAGGGAAAACACGTTCTTCGTCTTATACTCTCCCTATTCCTTATGACACCCTTATTATTAGTGTAGGTTCAAATGTCTATCCCTCTGCTTACCTCTCTGTACACTCATGCAAAGTAACATATAGCTTGCCCTCAGTAAAACCTCTGTAGTTTAGAAATTATATTTTATACTGGAAAGTCTGGTGGCATCAGAAATTGTATTAAATCCCACTGTGACTTCTCACAAGACAATACATATTTAATGCAGAGTCTTCTAGCTATGAGATTGAACATTTTAAGAGAAAGTGCGTGGAGGTTCCACTAAATCTTATTTCCAAGTGTACACTTTTTCTGATATTGGGTCAGATGGCTAAAGGGAAACTCCAAAAATATAAAAATGTGCGAACTATATGCCATCAGTATGAGAATACAGTACATTGGCCTCACCAATTCACATGTTCCTCGTTATTTTTTATTGATCGCAGACAAATTATACGCAAGCACAGTTTCACACTTAAGACAATGATTAAATACACCCAATACTTGAACAATGTGTTTAACATGAAAAATCCACAAGAAGATAGTTTAACCCTCTGTTGAACATTGAGTTAAATTACATCAATGTACCTTTGGAGTCAGTCTCACTATTATCTATTTTAATATTATTTTAATATAATAAATGATCTGAGTACATATGACAAATCCCAGAGCTGAAGTTCATGCACTGATGCGTAAAATTAACAAAAAAGCTGTCCCTAAAGGCATTTAATTGCCGAAAAAAATGTATAATGACATAAATCAGTAAACGGGTTTAGGATACACCAATTTGCTGGCAGTTTTTTTGTATTGTATTGGTAATAGAACTGAAGAATATAATATGCAATGTACTCTGTCAAAATGCAAATATCTCCCATGTTTTTAAACCAGCAAGAGGTATAAATTCTATTGCTACTATATCTGTATCATAGCTTCCTAAAAGAACATTAACTCTGTTCTGGCAGGATCTAAAAGAAAACCATTATATTAGTAAGTATGTGAAATAAAGCAATTCAAGATATTTTATTACAAATATAAATCATTCCTAATTTAGAAATCACAAAATACCTTCTCAGCTAGAAAACAATACGGCACTGTATGAAATAAAACTGTAATAAAAAGTGGTAAAATAGTAAGTTAAATTGCAAACCGTTTATAAAAAGCATGAAACGTGGATTCTTATGTTAAACTGACAGGTCACTTTTATGAAACGTTGGAGGTTATGTTTAGAAAGTGAATTTGCTTAAAAAGTAACCTTTTCACATACTTCACTCTTTGACAACTTTTTGGGAAGAAGTGTGATGCATTTCTAAGTTAAATTGTACTACTTTTGTTGTAACATTAACTGACATTCTTCCCCCAAAAATCATCCCAGACCAAAAACGCTAATGAATAAATAACACGTCTATAAATTTTTCATAGCAAATCAAAAGTTCAAAACTTTTAACAGTGGAGTCACTGAAGTAAATATATAATATGTATTTTGAGGCTCAGTAGAATTGTATAAAAAATAAACCATCATGTATTACCCCAACTATCACATAAAAAAGATCTGTTGATACATAAGGTCCTATTGGTAGAGTTTTTCCCGGTATACAGTGAAATTCTGTGCTATGAACAGGGCATGTGTCACATTCTGGCCTAGGCTGAGTAGGTCTTGAGCGTCAGCCCCTTTGCTGGGCAATCAAGCTCCCTGTAGTGATCAGTGATCTCGCCAACTGGCCAATCAACGCTATAGAGGTGTGTGCTGAGTCCATAGTTTACTTTCAGCCAGCACCACCATCAGAAATCTTGGTGCGCAGAACAAATGTAAAGCAAGGCCCACTGCCCTACCACATGCTGCTCCCGCCACCATGCTCACAATGAGGCCACCAGATCTCAAAGGATGCAATGGGGTAACCAAGCAACAAAGCCTAAAAAGGGTCTACTCAGCCCCAAAGTCTGGAAAGAATCCATCTGGCTCCCAAACCCAGAAGATACCCAGACAAAAAGAGTGGAGAGAGTGGAAAGAATGAACAATACACGTGAACTGCATATAACTGACACTTGAAGTCTGACATTTAGTGTCTTCTGTGGGTGGACACACAATAATTATTTCCAAGAGATTGATGTTACCGCAGACCATTAGTTTTATACATTTTCTGTTTATTTTAATAATTTTCTGTCCTGGGCTTTGTTTAAAAAGACATTAGCTCTAAGGGATCCATGTATAAAGTGGATATAGAGGCAAAAGAGGTGATCGTTGTGAATCTCTTTTGTGTTTAGCATCATGGCTTTTATAGAACTTTTGTTTTGCATATTTAATTGTATTTAATTGACTCCGTCAACATGCTCAGTGCTTGCTTGCTTGTTGTGGTCAAAGATATAGAAAGGGTGCATAGTGAGTGAATAGAAAAAGGACAGAGATAATAATGGCAGAAATGTTAACTAAACATTTTTCTTACCCTACTTCTGACCCTACTGTATCTGGTGCCATGCAAAAAACTCTTAGGGACCCAGCTTCCCAAATCAAAAAAGCCACAGATACTCTTTGGAAACTACCCACTGCTAGCTTCCCACACATAATAATAATTGGTGTGAATGTTTGGCACAAATCATATGAGTTATTTAAACAACATTATTAAAATGATCAAAATATTTCATATTTATCAAAATATTAATTAGAATATTAGATTAAGCCAATCAAGTTGATTTCCAAATATTACTGGAAATTGTTTAAATATAAAAAGTATTCAACATTTGATATCTTCTTCAACATTAACATCATTAACAGAGTAAATCACTATTTTAATGTACACTGAAGGACTTTTCCATGGCATGATCTCTTAAACCTCAATGTCGACAATACCCTTGGTAATTGAATTTCTCTTTTACTTATTGAGTGATGCTCTATAACCACCTGGGCCTTACCCTTTAAAACCTTGGTCATCAATAAACACAATTAGGATACTGAAACGTATTTTAAATCAATGTTGTAAAAGGCATGAAAAATATCTTCATATTTAACTCAAGATGAATAATTTCCTCTTGCCCAGGGTGACGAGGTCTCAGTTGTCAGGGGACTGTCTTCTAACTGAGACATTTGTCCTTTCTAGTCCTGTGCCATAAAGAGCTTAGTAAAGCTTAGCTATAGAAACCACATCTAGCATGTTTTTGCCACTTGATCACATTACTAAAAGAGTGCTAAACAGTAATTATCACAGTCAGATATATATTGGCGAACTCTATATTCTTAAGCCTCTCCCCGATAACCTTACATTTACCCAAGATCACCATGGAAAACGGCCAAATAGAGTGACCCCATGTGTAACTGTCTAATTCAGATCACATATGTTCACCCACACTATACCAACTTGATTACTATGTCAAATCCTATTCAAATACAAGACCTGCAACATGTCAATGACAAAAACTGACCTGATAGGTAATTTAACAGTAACAAACTCAAATGTGAAGGAATGAAGTGAGAATGAGTACACATTTTCACATGGCCAGATAGTAGCAATATCAGGGACATCAAAGAGATCTTACCATAGATGTTATAATTCTTACAAAGTATTTTCACATCCTTGTTGGTACGAAACAATATTTAATACAAGTTTATCCTGACCTGATAGATGTCTTAATTCTTTAAGCCCTAAGCAATTTCTTGTGATAACCCTTATTACCAACTGTCGTCAGTTTTTCCATTTTTAAAGTTACAATATAAGGATTTTAATTTCCCTAAATGGGGCATTCTAATAAATATAACAATAACCAATAAGGTTGTGCTGAAGGTTTAATGATTCATGACATTAATGTTATTATATTCTAGGCATTTTACAGTTGTTCTCATTAAAACAAAGGGCACATTTGTCAGACGGGGTTATTTCATTATCATTTGTACAGATGGTTCCACTGTTATGGCTTTCATTATTGACAGAGGTGATAGTGCTATGAGATAACTCATCATTTAGATGCAAAGGAATTACGTTTATTATTTTTATCGTTTAGGAACTTTCAGGGAAGGTTTAGTGGACAGATATAATTATACATGGTTTGGTTTTCAGCAAAAAATATGTTTTTTCATCCTCCTTTTACTGCAGATGTTAAGTAAATTGTAGGCCCACTGTTCAGAACCACATATGAAATATCGAATATGAGGGGATTTTATAAGCATCATTTCTGTCCCCATGTACAATTGATTGAGGTAATGCACATGATTATAAATAATGTGGCTAGGCTACATAGAGATTAATTTGATATTATTACCTTTTATTTTTATACCTTTAAAATAAGGCTAGGTTTACACCTAGGCACCAAAGGCTGCAAGGGTTCCCTGAACACGCTATAAATAAAAAGATTTATTCCTTAAAATACTTTCTAAACAGGACATATGTGATAAGTGGGCATAGAGAAGCAGAGTAAAAGCAGAACATACTAAAAATATTGAAGTGGATAACAGTGGATAACTCAGAACTATATTTAAATAACTCCAGCTCATCCCCAAAGAGCCTCTGCCACCACGAAGGCAAGCAGTGTTTTGGGCAAGTTCTCTTCTGTTTTATAGGCATTCTTGCTCTGCTTCAATAAAGATCCTGCTGTATTGGTGATTAAATTATGCATAGTCTTCTAAGTCCATCTTTATTGCATTTCCTTGCTTACCTTCTAGTGATTTTGTTCTATTTATGGCAGTCTAATTTTAGAAGCGTCAATAACTCATTATGAGGGAATAGAACGATCATTGGCAGAATTCCATGGAGTTGAACAGTGGATGAGCACAGTGGAGAAGAAGTGTTGATCTGTCTGCGTTTTTATGTATGATGGATTTTCTAAGTCTAGTTCAGTGGATTCCAGATTTGGTTACTCATGTCCAGATGTAGTTTGAGACGCCAGAAGTTCAGTGATCTACAAATAATTATTGAGGGTACATCTGTGCAGATGTCTCCAAATCTATTCTTAAAAACCTGAGGAAGGGTTGTTCGCATCTAGTTTGAGAACTCAGACATATGTCCAGATATATTGGCCAACCCCAATTTGAGAGCTCCTAGAACTAGAACTCAGGGGAGCTTCCAAGTATGCACATCTTTAGGTGTTTTTGAACTTTTACCTTAAGCTGAGTCTTACAATTTGTATTTCAGTAGCAGCCAAAAATAGTCTTGACAAGTCCTGGTTTAAAAACTCTATTTCCCCAATTTACCATTTAAGCATTTTTGAATTAAATCTATTTATCTTTTTATTTTTTAAAGTTATTTTGCAAATATCCTCAACAGCCCTAGTGATGCCATTGGATCTATGTCACCCCCTCTTATTATATTACTCATAAATCTACAAGCAATATAGTTATCCGCTGCACTTCAACCTCTTGTCTTTTACTGATAGCCTTGCATGTGAGGTTAGTAAGTAGATAAAGACAGACTTAGTTAACCCAAAGATTAAGCTCAAACAGAATAGGAAGAAAGATGGGAATTAAATGATGAGTTAAGGTCAATGTAATTTCGCCTCTTGTATATGGGATCCATGACTGAAATCTCACAAAAAGGGATTCTGATAAATAGTTCAGTTAACCATTTCCATGATTTTACACACTAGCTGTCTTCCTTTGGAATGTAGTATTTTGCTATGACAAAGATAATTAGAGCTGTCGGTTACTTTTAATCACATGTATTGTAATAAAGTGCATCAGACTAAGTGCTTCATGGAAAGATGGCTCTTTGGATCCTAGAGCTGCTTCCTAGGGGCTCTGAGTTACCAATCACTGGTCAGGGGAGAAGTGTTTGCTCTCGCTTACTCTGCCTACTTCCTGTCTGCTTCCTGGCACACTCCTCCATATTCCTACCTACTTCCTGTCCCTTTAAGACTGGAGCCAACCACACCTCTTAATGTTGCTAGCCCTACCTCTTCTCATAATAAATAATTATGAGTAAAGGTAATAATTATAATTTTGATGGGCATGCTACTGTGACCCCTTCAGTGTTGGTGGTTATGTCCATACATGGGAACTCTGCCGGTTGAGCATTGCTTCTCCAGTTCTCTTGGTAAAGCCGCGAATCCTCCGGGTCGCGGCAGCAGGTTCTTGACACGCCCCGCTCCCCTGCCATGTTTCCTTAAATGGGTGTGTCAGGGACGTTCCCGCTGGCATCGGGGGAGTTCCTGTTGACCTCTGGGGCATTCCCGCTGGGGGGAACTCCCCGACGCCAGTGGCAACTCCCATTAACGTCAGCGGGACCGCTCACTGATGTCAGCAAGCAGCCCTGGCCGTGTCCCGCAAAGGGAATCGATTGTCTTGTAGCAATAGTGGCTTCTTGATGTCATAGCACATCATTTCTGTGTAGCTATCTGAATTTATCTCAACTCGTTATACTTTATTGCAGATTTGAGAAGTCTCTAGTATTGATACCGTATAATATCACACACCTGTCTTTCCAGTTGCAGTAATAAATTTCAATTATTGGAGTTCTCTGCGTGTATGTGAAGGCCACAGCTTGAGTCTTGTTAACATTGAGCGAAATGTCGAACTGAATGGATATAGTTTATTCTAGACCTAATCTCTTATGTTAACAATGCAAATCAATTTATTTTAAATCATAGTACTCTGCTGAAATCATAATGTCAGCACGACCTTCACTATAAAGTGGAACTGTTTAATTATAGAAGTCGAAGCATTGCATGGGTGTATAAAAAGATCTGGGACTACATTAAATAAAAGTATCTCTGTATTCTATGCAAAATATTCTGAAATAGTTTCTCCTCCTTCACCTCACACCAAAAGTGCATTTTAATATTTTTTTAACGTAGAACAGTTGGGTAAATCAGTTTGTTATTATTTATTGGAGATGCGTATGTATTAATAAAGACTTGCAATAAGTTGGTATTCTGAAAACATATGCTATTGGGTGGTTAGTTTAAACTAGCTTTATGAAACAAAATGTCTACATAGACTGATGTTCTCCACTTGCTCACTGATGGCCTATGCTAACTCTGATACTGGCTGAACATACAGATCTCTATATGGTTTTTATAATAAAAGTAATGTTGTTCTTCAAATGCGAACCTTACATGGTTGTCCAATAAATACAGAAGACTCTTTGTAAAAGAAACTGTGTTATCCACCTGGCATTAGCCTGATGAAAATGAGCTATAATTTGAGACCTATTGTCATATCTCCCAGTTGTCCTCATTTAAGGGGTACAATACCAACTTTTCCATATGGCCTCCTGAAACTGTGCTCTGGGATATGACATCAGATTCTGAACTTTTTCTTCAATGTGTTCTGAGATGATAAGGTGAATAAATGGTCCTACCCTGGACCTGCCTCTAGTCATGCCCCTGTCTGCAGGCTAACCAAACCACCACCAACCACTAACCATGTGCCCCCTAACTAAGATTTCTCATGTTAGGCACCTGAAATGTTGTAGAGTATGCATTATAGGCTCTTGGGAGGCAGAGCCTATATGACTAATGTCAACTCTAAGGCTTCTGAGCAATAGGGCATATGGTTCAACAACAACTGCAGATTTGCCTTTAGGCACTATTAATTTTCATAATGGATACTGATTTTATCTTCTGTCATTGTTTATAAACGTACATCAGAACTGAGCTGATGAAGCTGTCACTCTGTAATGCAGTCATCTATAGTTTTCTTCTCAATTAACACTTAGTTGGCATTTTACAGACTTTGTAAAATGTTGAAAGCATGAGAACATCAATACGCAAGGCCTGCAGATGCTCTGCTGAGCTGTTTATCTTTACGTAAATACCAATCAGCAGCATACATGATGCTTATCCGTGGATTTTAATGATAATGCTAGGGATAGCGCCAGGAGAACTGCTGTATTCAACGTGACACATTGTAATAAAATGCAACAGTTCTGGGGTTATATAACCTTGTATAGCCTCATAAATGTGCAGTATGCTTCTGAAAATGTGATGTCACTGAGGACTTCTAGTTTAATGACAAATTATACTCAGATTCCCCATTACCATAGAAAAAAAGCCACATAAATAATAATAACCACTGTGCATCATCTTAACCTTTTGGGTGCACTCATTAAATGTGTGTAAAGCATCTAGATGACTCCCAAAGGACTGAAGACAAGTTTTCATCTTATTAAAAGTTGTGTTGTTTTAATCAATGGCAGACTGTTTCTTTCTTACCTCTGTCCTACTAAGTATAAATACTTTCTGGACAATACATTTTGGTAAACTAATTATTGTAGCTGTTATTACCAGCTTTAAGTGCCACCCATGGCATGCCAGAACTCTGATCTCAAAAAGCATTATTTAAAGAGAAAGAATGAGAGAAATGAAGACTTATGATTTCAAATATTATAAATGCATATTTAAATATGTAATTTAAATATATCTAATAATGCATCTGCAGAGATGTAGCTTTTATGGTTTGATTGTCAATATGTAAAATAATTGTCTGCACTCCAATTTTGGGGTTATATATTTTAGCGCAATCTCCATAGCAACCAGTTGACAGATAAGGACCATTCGACCCATCTAGTCTGTCCGTTTTTTTAAAATAATGCGTTTGTTTTACAAAATAGCCAGTGCTGTTTGTTATTGTACTAAATGTAACTATTTGTATATCTTCTCGATAGATGGCAAGGTTGAAGTTACAAAAGAAAGTGTGAAGCTTTGCACCATGGGACCAGGGAAGGTGTTTGGAGAACTGGCGATTCTTTATAACTGCACTCGAACAGCTACCGTCAAAAGTAAGACTTGCTTTTTTCATATTACTTGCACAGTTTGGTGTTGGTTTGTTTTGTAAATAATTAATTCCTTCCCATTGTGGTGCGGAAACACATGTAATAATGCTTTGGTTGTTATTAAGCAGATGTATTGATTTAATTTAAAGAGTGTAAAAAATTGTGTTTAATTATACCGCTTCTGCTTATCATAGAGATGCAAAATTTAGCACAATGAATATTCATAAATATGTAATTGTACCATCTTGATGCAAAGATTACACAGGCAAATTCATGATATTTTGACTACAGGCTTAAAGTAGGGGCATCTTGAATGTCTGAAGACAATAAAAACATAGGATGCATTATATTCTATAATTTAAATAACTCAGGGTACAGACATAGTCTATATGCCATTTTTGGATGACTAGACATATACAGTATATATATATATATATATATATATATATATATATATGATACAGTATCTAGGGTATTACCTATATATTTGAAATGAGGGCTTTCATCTTTTTTTTTTTATGCGGAGGAAGATTAGCAGGGTCTAAATATATATATATATGGGCAGCAGGGGCTAGTAAATGATATTTGGACAGGGAATTTCAGTGCTTGCCATAGGCGCTATTTTCAGTAGATACGCCTCTGGAGGAGGGTAGATTGGGTTGGGGGGGTCCCTTAACAGATTCTCGCACCGGGGCCCTGAGGCTTCTAGTTACGCCCCTGTGATACAATATCTGATTACATATATTTAAATAGGATCTTATGAGAGATTAGATAAAGCAGTAAGATTTCAAATTTTATTTATTTTTCAACGTTACAAATAAATAAAACATGAACCGCTTTTACCGTTCTAAGCACTTTTTATTATTGCAGCTGTCCTATGTTCTACTGCACTATTCCATAGGCACATCTGAAAACCTTTTCAATTTAAAAAACAGATCATGGCTATGGGAGACAGCAAGGTTTGTCAATTTAAGTTCATTGGATACCTGTCTCTCTTCTGTTCTTAGCTACAGGGGGTATTGAAACTATAGTACCCCAAACATTTGTTATTTGATCAAAGAAGAATTTGAATTACATCTTGAAAAAAAACGTAAGCACATGAAAATTACAAAAGTACAATTTACAAAAATTGGTTTTGTTCCTATAGACCTGACATAGGAGACGAGCTGCCACTATCTGGTTAGTCATGAACAAATGCAATTATTCATGTTGTCTGGGATGACTGGACAACAGTAGCCTATGTCTTGTATTTATGATGTAATAATGATGCAATGGTTCTAATTATTATTATATTCAGTACCTCTATGGAAAAGTGACATACATTTTTATGTATGTATATATATATATATATATATCTACAATTTACCTTTCCATCATCCATCTACTCAAACATCTGTCTATGATTGATCTGTCATCTATCTACTTAAAGATCGATCATCTTTCATCTGTCTATTTATCTATCTACTTGAAGGTCCATGATCTATCATCTGTTTATCTATCTACTTAAACATCTATATTAATCATTTTATTTATCTATCTACTTTAAGCTGTATCATCTGCCTATCGATCGATATGTCTATCTACTTATATATCTGTCTATCATCTATCTTACTATCTGATTATGTTTTCACTGAAATGATAAAGAGTATTTATTTAATAATTTAGGTAGGAGCTGTGATATCAATTAAATGAAATCAGAGTGGGGAAACTATCATAGTGAAGCAGTTAGCTAGTAAATAAAGCATTCATTTTCAGGCTCAGTTGAGATAGGATAAGGCTGTGTTAGAGGGGCTGTCAGAAGTTAAATGTATTGGCTCAGAAATAAAATATAGGTGGCCCCAAATCACAGTTCACTGACCCAGAATAGAACAGATTGAAGAAACGAATGCAATCTGGGATTGTACTTGCTGTGCTACGAAGGAACAATGAACTGAGCCAATTTCAGATCTATTTTAGTACATGGTATAGAAACAGGTTCTGGAGAATTCACAGGACCCACTTGCCCTTAAGAAAGGACAATGAGTGTGAGTGAGAGCCCCACATGCCCCTGTACAATGGTGGCCTTGCATAACAGTAATTACTTAGGTAGTAGATAATACATTTGTGCCTTTTGGAAATAATTATCAGATAAAGCAATGGTTCTATTTTGAACAAGCAAGCAACCAAAAATGGTTAAGAGCTATGTGAAAGAAAACCAAAAACACAACATCCCCAAGACAAAATGATTAAGCTCTGCAATAAATGAGCAAATTGATTTTTTTTTACAAAGAATGCCATTCTTGTATCTTATTACCGCCAGGCGACAAAACAGCATTTGACACCCCCCCCCAATAAAAATACATATATCTCAACTAAATAAATATATTTTGGTGCCCAACAGAATCCATTTAAATAGTACTTGGATGGAAAACAAACCTCTCTGCTGTAGGCATAGCAGCTGTGCTAACAATAACCTGCATAAAACCCATGTACTGGGTTTTTTTAATAGCACTATTATTGCAGACCTATCTACAGCTTCTGCGTATGTTGTAAAGTAAAGGTAGGTGGATGTAGTCCCCTTATCATTTCAAATTAAGATAAAAAATAACTTAAAACTACATTTCTTTTCATTTTATTTTTTGAGCAGATTGGTACCATATATTATGAGTTGCAGCTTTGATCTTCTTCACTTAATTCTTTGAATCAGATCACCGTCAATTGTTCAGCGGAAAATATTTCAGGTTCATATATGGACTGGTTGGTGCTGGTGTTCTGTCACTGTCTACCTTTTACTGAGAACTAAATCGTTTTCCCAAGCTTATTAGATAAAGAAGACATGTTTACACGGTTAGCATCTACAATTTGTTTTTAGTTTTGGGAATACATATTTAGGTTAAAAAGTCCATCAAGTTAAAAAAAGAAATCACTGTTCGGCCAGAAGAAGGCATTTAACAATATTTTGACTATATTGTGTGGGATTCAGCTTTTTAGGTTGTGCTTTAGGGTGCTAGATGTGAAATCGATTGATTCTCAATATTTCACAGGTCACTTAGCACTCAAAACACTAGCTTTGAATGGGTAACCCTACAGGATTGTTTACCTTCTTAGATGATCCACTTTGGAATCCTCTCTTTAATGATTTGGAAAATATGCAGACCTCCACAGAGCTCTACTACTACAACAAGCTTTGCTACCAGCAGACATTATCCTATTTCCCCTTTTTATGCTTGATTGTTTGAAAAATAAATTCACCCTTTGGCATACAGGTGGCATAATTTACTAATTCAATGCAAGTGTTACCCAGTGAATATCGGCCAAAAATATCTTTAAAAAAGTTGAGTTTATTTCTTTAACTCAGCTGTACCTACCGCTCAATGTATATAACATGGTTCAAATAGTTCTTACTGCTAAACAGACATAATGCTAATTATATAATAGCTTTACATGTGGATTAATTTCAATGAATATAAAGGGCTCAGATTACATCACATATTCCGCTGGTATGTCCTCACGGTCACCTTTGAAAGTTCCTTGATGTGAATGTTTTTTACTGTGACTAATATATCATGCCGCTTTAATCTTCTGTGAAGTCTGATCTTCTCGCTGTCCCTCGAACGTAAATTAACAGACTCCAATTGATATTAAGAACATTCTCCTCTGTATCACTGCAACGTCTTGTAAAAAAAAAAATATATATATATATATATATAACTGGGAAGATTACAACTGCTGAAGAATTTCCTGCCTGGAAAATTAATAATTCCATCATGACTTTAAAGTATCTTGCTGTTTTCTATTGAAAATGTAATTCTATTTTAGCAATAACAGTAATAATATTTGCTAAGAGTTTCTTGTAAATAAAAAGATTGTTTTTGTGGCAGAGAAATGTTTTCTTGTGAATCAATTATATCGGAGTAATTCATATTCCTATCGCAGACTGTGGCACCTCTTAAATGTTACACGGTTTTAAAGTAAATCTGTTATAAACTGGTGTACACAACAGTTAAGCTGTCAAAGTCAGAGAAAAAAAGATGAAAGGAACACTCTGGTGCCCCAAACAGCCACACCAATGAAGAATATGTTAAAGAATGCATTATTTACCTTTAAGAGTTAAAAAATGCACTTTTAGAAGAAGCTGCGGCTCCAGAGATTCACCCCCCCAATTCTGTTATCCACTTATTCAAGAAGCCAATCCCTAACAGAAAATACCTCCCATTGTAGTCTGCGCATGCGTGTTGGGTCTTCTCACGTGACCCACCGTTGTAGATGGCTGGTTGTAAGCATACAGTCCTCATCAACATGAGAGCATGAGAGGAGGTCCACCCAGTGGAGTAGAACCAACATTATTTCCATTGACCTTCTATTTGATGTGTTCCGGTGAATTGTTTCATTGTAAGCATACAGTGCACTCATTTTTTGCCCCCGTGCTGATGTCACATCTGCTTCTGTAAGTGGAAGGAGGGCATTGC
This sequence comes from Spea multiplicata, assembly GCA_009364415.1. Lineage (NCBI taxonomy): Eukaryota > Metazoa > Chordata > Amphibia > Anura > Pelobatidae > Spea > Spea multiplicata. The sequence goes on from VKOC01000708.1 coordinate 155,353, forward strand.
TGTCTTCACCTTGGGGCATCTCGGACAGATGTCCATCTTGTCCTATTGCAGGCAAAGGAGCTGGGAAAGGGAAACAAAGGGGATTCTTTTTAATACTCCATGCATTTGGAATGGAGTTAACACTCAGCTATCACATGCTTTGAAGCACATATTATGGTTGGGGTATTTCAAAATTGAAAGCAAAAGTGTAGGTGCTAAATATTTATGTTTAGTAACATTATTTTCTAAAAGTTTAGTAACTTCCATTTGGGTTAATAATCATTTGTATGTAATTCACAAAAACCTATTTGAACAAGTTTCTTCGTGTTGTTCAAGTACTTCTCATACTTCACAGTACATACATGAGTTTTTTGGAGCTATCAAAAAATCTTGATAGCATAGATTAATTCTCATTTCAAAAATACACACCAGCAATTATTTCCACCCTTAAATAGTAAGTCACGATACACGAGAAAAAGTCTGGTTTTTATTTTAATCCTCGTGGATGTCCCAAAGTATTTAGAATATATTCCCCTTTCAAAAGGCATTTCAATTGAACGCAAGCACTGTGCGTGTGCTGTAGGACACGCTAAGACTTTCAAATGACAGCAGTGTTTAAATTCATTGTTACCTGCAAATGATTGACAGCCTTCCTACTATAAAGGAGTTTTGTCAGCGTTCGTATTACACATTTTTCACCGTTAGGAGGTGGAACATATTATCATCAGCAGATATTCTGTGAATAAACTGAGGATAGTTGGACGAGAAAGGCAATCATATCACAGGCTAATCATGAACAATAAAATCTATTTCAAGATCAATACATATATATACATATATATATATAATTAGATTTGTGTTAGAAAGTGTTCAGAAACCTACCTTTGCGTTAACTATGTTCCTTTATATGTGTATATATGTGTGTATATGTGTATATATAATATAAAAGTGCTTTCCAGCAGAAAACCCAATTTAAATATTTAATGGTGGTGGAGTTAGGACAAAACAAGACCACTGACATTTTGATGTGGGGCAGTACAAAGGTCATTGCATTGCCTAGAGAAATTAAGGACACGGGCAATTTATCATCCTCTATAACCCTTGTTGAAACAAATCCGTTTTGCACATTTAAGGACACTACACAGAAATCAGGTATAATAAGCAATAGTAAAATCAAGAACTTATATAGACACATAATATAATAAGCAACAAAAAATAATTTAGGTATTAGGCTATAGCACATTTCTGTTAAATTGACTCTTTTACATGAAAGCACATGCTGGCTTTAATATAGTACAAAAAAATTCTAGATGTGCCTTGAAACCAGCTCTCCTGAACCATCTCCGCCCAATGCAGACTATGGAGCCATTGAATAGGAAATGTTGAGATTTTAATCAATAAACATTTATTCCATTCATTCCATATTTCTTGTTAGAATCTGAGTCTCATTTTTACTAAGTAAGCAAGTAAAAGTCTCCCATCAGAAACAGTAGAGGCTAATACAGTGAGGGAATTTAAACTTGGATGAGGTATCTATAAAATACCCTTATTCAACGACAAGACTAAGGACTGGTTAAAGGCTTTACGGCAGGAAAAGATTTGGTGTGCTGAATAGTTCTTATATGTTGTCAGATTCTATATGTATATGCTTATGTTTCTAGGTCACTCATCAACGCTGTATCTTACGCTACAGAGACATGGTCTAAGTCTACTGGTTGGATGAGATTTCAGTTTTGGTGGAAAATATTGTAAAAGGTTAGGTCCCGATAAATTTTCTTGTTGGACCATCTTTTGGGGCAATGGGGATTTTGACCAACAGTGTGTTAGTAATAACTGTTGTGAGTTACTTCATAAATAAAGCTTCTGGAATGTATATTTACCATTAACTGCATGTGTTTGGACCTTATCAGTAACCAACAGACCTAAACAATATAATGTTGTAAATATTTTTAAAACCTTCTCTGTAATTAAAAACTTGAGACATTTTCTTTGGTTTGCAAGGGTGTATTTTCTATGAAAATACATTCTTCTGTGTCACTGTTAAAAATATACATTTTGCTTGTGGAGTGAAGTGCAATCACGGCCTGTATTGTGCTTAAAGAAGTCTCTTGGTCTTTGAATTATCAACACTGTATCAAACACCATAGTTAAGCAAACACATGGAATAATGGAGTTCATGGGACCTTTAATACCTTTTACTGATAGGGTCTGCTGATAATACGGTGTAGGTGGCTGACATTAAAGTTACCATCAAAATCTGAAATATGTGCTGCTAGCTCATTAATCTTTTAATGTCAGAATTATTTTTTTCTTTCCATGCATATATATTTAGAAGTGAGACTTCAATGATTTTGCTAGCACTTATAAGGAATAACAAAGGATCTTAAATGAATATGATTTCTATCCTTGTGACAGGCAGTAGCCTTGAGTATTCCTGCTCTCAAAGAACCTTGGCTTCCCAGCCTATGTTTAAGTCCAAATCTGCTCTTGTCATAAAGGCTCTTGGTATCCCAGGCTGACTATGATTTGGCACCATTGTATCACAAAAGAAGTGCCCCCCATAGCCATCTAGTTTGAACTATCTACGTTGTCTTATGGATGAGCCAGTACTATTCTTTATGTGTCCTTTCTTTCCAAGACAAGTGACATCAACTCTCTGAACGTATAGAAAAATGCCACAGGCATAACCCAAGGTTCCTAAAATATGGCATTGTGTGTACTTTACATAGTCTTTTGGACTTTTTAAAGTTCTGGATCAGTTTTGCCTAGAGGCAAACTAAGGAAACATGTTCTCTGAAATTGCAGAAGACATCTGAGCTTTACTTCTTGCCAGACATTTATAACAACTGTCTCTCTGGATGAGAGAGTCAAGCCCAATATGAAGTGAAACAAGGATTTCACTTTCTGATAATTATATGTAAGTAAAGATAATATGGGTAGGATTATTCCCACTCATTATTGAAAGTCCAGTTACTTAGCACTTAATTCCTTTGGCCATGCCTTCTGAGACCAACTTACTCAACAATCTAATACTGAGTAAATGCTCATAATGTTACAAAACGTTTATTAAAATTCAGGGAATTCTTGTCTATTGTTTTTCTTTAAACCGGGCTGATTTTATCATCTTCCCGTCCTTCTGAGGTTTTCTTCAGCCTCGCTCATTTTATTATCCAGCACTACATAAACATTCCATATTCTGTATCAAATTAGTTTTGCTCCTCATGTCCAAAATATTGCTCTATATCATACATGCATTCTTCCAATGGCCATTCCCGTGCATCATGTTCCTTCCCGTTCTCTCATATGATCAGCAGTGTATTTAGGTTTTGTTCTGCCCTCGGCCTGACTAAACTCATGCCCTAATCATAAAATGCCCCACCCCTTGATACCCAGGCCTCACCCACTATAATATAAACCCCACCCTCTCCTATTTTGGTCCCACCCCTCCTCTTTAGGCTCCACCTTTTTATCTTTGAGTTTCACCTCTCTCTCTCTCTGTAAAGTGCCACCCTTTGCCCAATCAGGAATATAGAGAACCCGTATGCTAAGAGCCGATTTCTTTATTTTTAGATGTCTACAATGACTTTCAATGGCCCGTATCAGATTTTTTATTTCCAAAAAATCATAGTTTTAGCTCATTTGCCACCTAAGCTACAAAAGTCAGCCCGAACTCAATTGTTGGCCTTGCTAACCAACTTGAATGATTAACATAAAGAGTTTCAGCTTTAGTAAATGGGTTCCATGTATTTACCATTGACAAAGTCTGTCTCAGTAACAGGTATGACCTCTTGTGCTTCTGCTATTAATGAACTTACATTGACAAAGCCTAAACAGGTATAGTGACTTGCCATAGAGAAGAAGCTGATTTCTGTGAATGAGTCTTGCTCAATATTGATGACAGGATAGAGGGATAAGGATACATGCTTTAAAGGGTAATATTGATGAGGGATGGGAATAAAGGCATATTGTGTAAGTGGGGGAATGAAGAACTTTGAATACATAAAATAGTGAAAGACAGAGGACAAGAACATTACAGAGAGAAAAATGGCAGTACCCATAGAAGATAATGAGAATAAATACAATATCTTCTTTGCAGCCTACAGGGGGTGAACCTTGTACATAAAATTTCCTAGACTTCTCCTATAATGACATGTTTGTGAATATTGTAGTTCATTTTAAGCCAAAAGTCCTTCTACGTCTGATAAAATGAATATATTCATATTTACTTTACTTATCAATGTCAGGAGAAAACATATTACGTTTTAATTTATGTAGAATCTACACATGATAAAATATAACCCAGCTTTTCCCTAATATTTTATTTACTATAAATCTTCTAGACTGATAAGCTGCTCCTTCAGCCAACAACGTCAGTTGCCATAACTTTGAATATTTGTCAACCTAATGGCACAAAGTCATTTAGTCAAGTCACATCAACAAAATAGACAAACCGAGCTTCCACGGACTATATGCAGAGACAAAATCCCCACGTAATAAATACTTCTGTTCATCTGAGATGCATGTCATCAATTTTAATAATGATATTTCAAGCTGAAGTACAGATTTGCATTGGTGATGATGCACAACACATGCCAAACTGGTTATATCTCTATACCAAATTGTTTGGACCTAGCACACATCTGTCATTGCCATGCCTCAAATCATCAATTTACACACTCCACTTCTTCCAAATCTGAGGTTGGACTAACATGGACAGCGAGAGGTCAAATATTGCAAGAGATTAAAAATTATACAGTTTACATGATATAGAAAAAAATACATATTCTTCTGTTGTATTGAAAGAGCAGATATGAATAAAATTGTCATGTATAGGTTTCCTTTGGCCATTTTTATTTGGGATTTGATTAAAGGTTAAAAAGTCAGCTCTTAAAAAATAATGAGCTTAAAGTATTTTTTCAACCTGTGTAACTACATTTGTACAAATATAACATTTATTTTTTCCGTAAATGTACAAACTTATTTTGATCTGGTGTATCAGGGCGTAATAGAACAGGCTGGCTGAGCATCTTAAGAGTCGTGATCCACAGACAATGGACTTTCAATATGGAAATATCTTTCTCCGCTATATAACCTTGAATACCCTTTCCCAATGTTCTTTCTTTGTAATTATTGCCTTTCTGTAATTTTCTCATACATATTTCACATCATGCACCTGCAATGCAAGTATTCTACATGAGTATAATCACAATCCTCTTTATAGTTTGGTTAATTAGCTTCATGTCTTACATGTTTATTGTGTCTTGATGTTTAATTGTTTTGTGTCACTTCTGTGGTTTGTTATCTTTTTCATGCGGAGATACACTACCCAGTAGGATCTGTCAAGAGATAAAATGATGTATTTTAATTAAAAATACTATTGTGGTAGCTCATACAATGAAAAGAAAAGATCGGTTCGTTTTGACACTTATAAACTACCCTGTACAGTTCATGTCATTTTTAATATGTTCGCTTGATGTGTTGTGTTTAATGCTGTCATTCAAAATCTTATGAGACAAATAACTATTACTTTCACAACTTCTTATGTGGATTAAGAGTAAATCTGGGAACGTTCTGGGTTTGTCCCTGATTTGTCCAGGTTAATCCCTGCTTTGCTGGGTCTCTGGGTCTAACTCCACCTTCTGCGTGCAGACATAGACATGTTTAGCCACGCCCACCCCATCCACTCCCCCTTAATCAATATTACTAGCCACACCCATTACTAGGCCACTCCCACCAGAAAAGGGAATTTTCCAGGTATAATAAACAGGCGGCATATTACATTGAAAGTAACTAAAACCAAACAGGGGTTCATGTATGAATTAAACATCTAATTTTAACTATCGTTAGGATAATTCTGTATGTAGAATCTCTCTCTCCTCAAATGATGGACTTGTGTAATATCTTGATTCAGCAATGGTAAATATAAGATATATTATACCTATGGAACCATATGGCATCTCCATGAGGTCCTTTGTATAAATAACCCATGTCCATACCCGGGAAATTTTGGTCTCCTGCTACCCAGAGCCTATCTTTGGGGGACGTGGGCAGGACTGCCCGCTAAGGTCAGTGGGCAGTCCAGCTGACATCAGGAGTGTTCCCGCTGATGTCCATGGGAGTTCCCGCTGCCGTCAGTGGGCATTCCTGCCGTTGTCAGTGGCCGGTCCTGCTGACTTCGCAGGAAACACCCCAATTTAAAGGAGAAATGTCCAGTGGGGGGGGTGTCAAGAACCACTCCTGCGACCCAAAAGATTTCCCATGTATGCACATGTCCAATGTGGACCACAGGCACCACATTCAGTAGTTTTTGGCTTTTTGCCTTGGTTTCCCTTTTGTAGTACTGAAAACAACAATCTAAGAAAAGTGCATCACTTACAATTAGATGACACACTGATTAAACATATATTGTCCCTTTAAAATGTTTCTTTGTAACATTACATTTTTAATATGTGCATCACAGAATTAAGGACTCTGTGGTGTTTCTGGAGAGTAATAAGACCTCATTACAAAATGTTATACAAAAACAGTTAGTTACGCACCCGAGGATCTAGTTTATAACAAATACTTGCTAGATTTAGTAGATGGTAACTTTATGATGCAGGTCAGTGACTTTTTGTAGCCTCAAGAGCAGTAACAATTAGTCATACAAAATATGATGTTTTATCGGTTTTGAACACAAACTATGATTTAGCACATCTCAAGGTGAAGGCGATAGCTAATCAAGATGAACATGACCTTACCTGATAAATGATAAGCCCTTTACACAAGCACAAGTCTGCAAAGTTTGAAAATCAATAGAGTTTGGAAGAGTTTCTCATCATAATCCCTATGCCCTATAGCGCATGTTGATTAGGAAATCTGAAAATATTTATAGGTACAGTAATTAAGCTCCATGGTCATTTTATGAATTAACCAACATACAGCTAGCACTAAATACGCTGTCCTTTGTTATACGGATATAGCATTATATCTTTATATCTCAAATGTCTTATATCTTAAATATACCTTTATTTCTCTGTTTGTTTCTCCAAAATCATGTCTGATCTACCTTATCTAGATAATTTTTTTAATCATGTCCCCAAGTCTTCTGTCCATATTTTAAAGTTAGATGCATGGGCTACATTTTGGCCACCTGTGAATTTCTAGTTTTATCACCTGCACTGAGGTATATATCATACACTGAGTACCTGCTATAAAACATGTTGATGGCTATGATGTGTATTCTCCTGGGTCTTATGAATCCTTGCGGGGAAAAAAAGCGCTGTCAAATCATGAGTATAACACGTACATATAATCCCATTTATCATAGATTGTAGGAACGTTATTTGGTCCCTATGATAAGGAGCTCCTCCACTTTCTCTGCATTTATTAGATTTATAAATGAATACAGCCCTGGGGATATATTCACTAGCACTCTTGAATGGCCAAACCCTGTAAATCATTCCTTAATCATGTACAAAATTTGCATCATTCACAATTTTTCAGGGAATGCTTAATCTGCGCATGTGGTACAAACACAGGCGCTGATAGGCTGTTGTCATAGAAACTCAAAACGTTTATTAAAGGGTTACTTGTTGATTTCACGTTTTTGATGAAACATTGGGAGGAATTCATAAAATAGTAGATCTGCTGAGGTTTATTTGCTTGTACGTTGCATTTAAAATACACCCACAACTTAAGTAACCTAAGAAGAAGTTTTAGCGGTTTCCATGGAAACAATCTGTAACGTGCAATTTCTTGAGGTTTGAGTAATAATTTTAAATGGGTCAACATATTCATACAGTGACTGGTCTATTCACTAGAATTATTGATTTATTGAGCGGAAAAAAGGTATCCATCTTCACAAAAGTGTATTCACTAAAAGTGGAAGTTTGTATGGGAGCCTGCAAAATTCACTATGCATATACAGAATATTCAATAGTTTGTGGCAAAATGTCTGAGAAAATATATGTTCAAGATAAAGACAGTCTAAAAATGTCACTTGGTTGTCATGATCATTTTCATTTTCTCAGGATTCAAAAGGCTTGTGTTGTGTGACCAATTTAATTCAATATACTGCGTTTTCATTTCTTCACAAAGTGCTTCAAATGTACGGCACTCTGTGGAAAAAAAGATTTTTCCTAACCTTGGATGGCATCTGTTGTTGTCCTTATCTTCAATCAATGGAAAAGGACGATCCCCCCCAAAAAATACATAAAAAAGAAAGGAAATGCTGTTTTACGGAATAAAAGTTCTCGCCCGTTGTAGTGGGATACTCGATGACCCCCTCTAATGGAAGGACATGTAGCCATAAGAAAGGGACATCAGCAAAGGTCAAAGAGCTATAACTAAAGCTGGAGAATGTAACAATTTGCTGCCTTTGCCAACAGATAACAACCATTGAAAATATGAATTTGCTGCACACATTTTTTAGGGCTGTTGATCTCTGTTCTTTCCCTTTTCATCCCCATTTCATTGTTGGATGCGATTGTGAACCAACCAGTCTCATCAAGGCAGTATTTCGGTGAAGTCATTATGTCCTAGTTGTGATAAGTGATGAGGCCACTGACTGTGGCCACTGCTTGGGCTGAAGGAACAATAACACTTTTGTCAGTCAAATCTTAATAATTCTCAGCCTCTTAAGCCTTGGCTGTATTGTCAATGATTCTAGAGCAGAAAGGGGAGATCTAATGACATCTTTGTGGGACATATGCAATGTGTAAAAGATTTACTCTGCATACAAAATTAGTAGATCCGGTGACAAAACGTATGTCTTTTGGCTTGGCTACATGTTCTATATTCTATGACAAATATAATAAAACTGTTTTAAAAACGCTTTTATATCATGTGAGGATGAATTATATAAAAAAGATGCAACAGATGAGTTCATTTTAGAAGATGATGCATTGATATTCCTCATTCACAATGAAATTGGGAGAAATTCATGGGAGAAACATCCAATCTTGCCTTTAGATTTAGACCATAAAACACAACATGATATTGTTTATAGTCAGTCGTACACATTGGGAGACCAACATTAGGAAGAGAAAATGTGTATAGATAGTTAAATGAAATGAATACAGATTTTTTTTTCTACCACTCTCGAAATCATCCTCATGGAAACAATAAATAAATACCAAATATTTTGAAAAAACCTTTTCAGCTATAGTTTCCCCTAGATTCCACCTACATATAGACCTCCTTTGTGTTGACCCCTGTCCGGAGAGTATGCGGTCCTTTAACATAGTTTATAAGAAGGAACTGCTTCTTGGTAATCCAAGGCAATTAAGATAAATCAGATAAATGTTAGCAATAATCTAAGAGTGAAATTGATGAATTTTTATTTTGGGTACTATGCTATTTTCTTGATGGTGAAATATGGTGATGTGTATGTCTGCCTTTATTCCCAACGCCCTCCATCTGTCTTTTAACTGACATCCGCCTGTAGCTTTTCTTACTACCAGTTAAAATGCGGGATGACGGCTCTAATGCTCATACGGTAATCCAACAGGGAATTTGATATGTAAAGCTGTCAGCAAGCTTTTCCCCGTGCAACAGAATACGGCCCCAGGGGGTTCTAAAAAGTAATTTTGAGTTGTTGACTGATGTTTGATTGGACGTGCCATAAAGTAGCACTGATTCTTTGGTGTAAAAACACATAAGCAATATTTGCAGGTACTTCTGCATCCATTACCATGAAGGTGCAAGACAACGGCGGCATTCTGCATGAATAATTAATCATATTGAAAGTCATTCAACTAAACATCACTAATGAGCTGAGTTCAACAGTCCAACTAATTTGTATGGTTCAGTATGCATATCAAAAATTGTTTTCTGCTGTTCACGAGGACTAGCATAAAAAACTATAACTGTTAAAACTAGTTTTTTTATCATGGATAACCACTTATCTGGCTAGTATTAAAATGACATTCTTATTATTATGTTTGCTAGACTTGTTTAAAAAAAATCTAATATGTATTTATTTGCTGGCACTAATAGAGTCCCATTATAGAAAGCAAATGTATTATTAAATTTGTAAAAACGGATTAGATGAAAAATACTGATTTTGGCTAAAGCACAATAATGAAATCTAGATGTCTGCGCATATTTGGATGCATTTGCGCTTGTCATACAGATCGGCAATGATTGTAGAACTTGTCAAAAGCTATTTCTTCTTCAATTTAAAGCTGTGTTTTAGGCTTTTTGTTCTCTGGACGTTTGGATATTAAGAGATAGCACAGCCATTCCTTTGACAGATAAATTAAAAATTAAAAAAAAGGCCATTGAATCTAATTACTTGGAAGGCATGTAATCAGCGCAGGTGTTGGGTACATCGATAACACTTTTTTTTCCAGCCGAATGATTCTACTACTTAATAAAATGGGTTCAGTAGACAACAAGTAGCACAATACAATTACGTTTTAAAACATCACATTTACATAATCACACGATGAAGACCCCGTCGATCACTGTACTTTGTGATAGCATTGCTCTCAATATATACTGAGGTCTTGGAATGGTTTATTAGATTAAGCTTTTGATGTAACAATTTCCACAGTTATTGCCATTGTCATCAGAAGCATATAAGAACATCAATATCAATATCTTGTATATCAACGTAAATGTATAAGATGAAAATTTTGAGATCAAAAGGTCAAAAAGTTATCTTGCAATTCTCTGCTTTCATGATATATCACCTCTTCAGTACAAATGTAGCTATTTAAAACCTGTATTTATCCATCTTTGATGCAGGGCCAATTTGGCCCCCTCAGTGGCCACCATCACTTGCTGGTGTGGAGTATCAAGAAATGATGGCTTCTGGCTCCCTCGCGCGCTCAATTGGGCTGGCTGAGGGTGGCTCCTGGAGGAAGCTTACTCATTATGTATAAAGACCACTAGCGTATCAATTGTAGTTTTGTCCTAGCCTTTGAATGTTTTAACTGTACAGAGCTCTGCATACATTGTTGGCGCTAGTTCAAAGATAATAATAAGTCCAAAAGTTTAGGTAAATGTTGTGGGCATTCTGAGCAATTTTGATGTTATTAAATGTTCAAATAAAACGGCAGATCTGTCAAGGTTGATTTGTAATTTAAAATCTTATATAAAATTGTTTTGTTTTAGTGGAACAGCACAAGTGGGGTGGCACATTACTGTCTCTATAAATCGTAGGCTTTGTGAGTTTATTGGGGTTCAATAAAGTTTATTTTATAGTTTTATAAATATATTAATAACATTTGAATATGCATAAATATATTTTTCAGAGATTATTGTGTTTCCTAGAATTAATTATACCTTCTTGACACGGAAATATAAAAGTAATATATATATATATATATATATATATATATATATATATACTGTATATATATATTTAAATGGCTGGCAATATTGTAAAGGTGCCTACGTTTAATTATTTTTACGGAGATTTTGACATATTCTTGCAATTTCTGTCACTTTGTGTTATAGTCGTGTTCTTTTATGTAGGTTGTTAAAATTTTACATTAATTCTTATACATATTTAGTCATAAAAGTGCAGTAAGAAGAATATGCAAAAACATCATAATCATAAAGTTTTAATGGAAACGCACCCACGCTGTTTTCAACTCAAGAACTTTTGAATACATTATTAGTATTTTTCTCTCACATTTTTCACGTGTTTATATTAGCACTGGGATTCATTAAGCAACAATTCTCTGCATTATATAGTCGCTGCATCTAACAAACAAACTTAGCTCCAAAACAAAAATGCCACTATTTGAATAATAAGAAATAATGAATCATATTTACACCTGGGAATGGTTGACACATTGGGGTGATTTATAATGACGTTGCAATCCCAGATTTCTGTGAAAGTGATGAAAATCTGGACTTTCGACGAGTTATGAGGACAGAAGCATCAGGTTAGCTTTTAACCTACGTGAAGTCTGTTTATTAAGAAACACCAGAAATCTAAAAATTTTTTATGAAAACTAAAAAAAACAACTATTTATATGTCGGTTTTGCAGATGAGACCCAAATGTATAAATGAAGCGTGGCTGTCCTAATATCTTTAATGTCTTGACTGCCCAAGTGTGCAGCATTCATTTGTAAATGCCCATTCTTAATGCACCCACCAACATATTGTTGGTATGTTCTGTCAGGCCATCCTAAAATTGTCTAAAAGTACAAAAATTCTGAATTATGCCAATATTTTACAGCACTGCGATCATTCATGTGTCTTGGCAGGGATGTAACTAGAAACCTCAGGGCCCCGGTGCGAGAATCTGTTAAGGGCCCCCCCATCCCCAACCCACCTATCCCCCTTCTCATGATCTACCCTCTCCTTACCCCCCTTGTAGGTCACTTACCGTGCAGTCCCGTGATGGGGGGGCGCGAGGCCTCTGTCTCGCTACGCACGGCTTCACTGCTGAGCGCCGGCATATGACCCGAGACAGACGCATCACGCAGACGCATCACGCAGACGCATCACGCTCCCGCCCCTGCAGTCGAGGCAGCACTGAGTCAGGCGGCAGCAGCGGCGGTGGGGAGCAGAGGAGCCCTGGAGTTCTGCCAGTCAGGGGGGCCCAAGAGGTGCCGAGCGGTTATTTTTCAGCAACCGCTCGGCACCCCTTGGGCCCCCCTGACTGGCTGAACTCCAGGGCCCGGTCACAGTTGCGACCCCTGCGACCCCGGTAGTTCCGCCACTGTGTCTTGGCTAGGAGCTACCTCAGGCCTGACCCAAGGCAATGCCACAACTTCTACTCCACCACTTAGAGATCCGTGTGCTGAGAGCTGGGGTATGGTTTCATATGCCGGCATGCTACATTTTAAGGACACATGGAGCGGAGTAACTTCAGTATGAGGCTCAGTCCTCCGTAGTGTATATGGGCCAGAAATTACAGAGATCTCTGGTCAGAATAGGCCACTGACGGTTGCATATGATGTTACTATAGAAATGAATGAATAATAAAAACCAGGATAAGCAATAAGTGCAACTAAACCTCTCGATGAAAAATGTGTAAAATTAAGGTGGTTTATATTAATAAATCTAAATATATAGAGATATAATTATTGGCTTAGCAAATATTTATTACGTCCATGCTTCAACAGAGTAAGTGTACCTTAGAGGACTAATGCATATATATTCAACAACTCTACTAGGGAGGGTAAGAAGGGACTCTATATCCTTTTGGGAGTGTAATCCAAGAAGAAGGTTGGGTGCCTTCTGTCTGGGAGGGAAGGAAGAGGAGGCATATCTCTTCAGGGAGAACACAATTTGTTGTCTCGTTCACTCTCACACACTCTCATTCTCGTTCAAAAGGCTTCACTTTCGGTGACCTCCTGTCATCTGATTGGAGGTTCAGACGAAAATCGCTTCGTCTTTAATGATGTTATGTCCAATCCTCAATTGTGGTGAGAGGATGGCACCAAAAACGCTGCCATTTTGCCCTAAGGTGAACTAACGGCAAAATGGTGGCCTCATTTTCGTTGCTTTTGGCTCGCCAAAATTCAGTAAATTTGCAATTTGTACGAATCCGAATACACAAGTCTAATTATTACCTAGCAATAAATTATACGATTATGTTTGCATTGACGCATTGCTTTTTAAATTGAGTAGAATAGATGGAACGGCACCTTTAACCTTTCATTGCCAGAATGTTAGCCAGCCTACTGCTTTTTTAATGAGTAGCTCTCCCCTCTGGCACTGAAAGGGTATGGGTTCAGCTATTTTGCCTCTAACACGCAGAGAGAAATAAATGCAATAAACAGAAAATATATCACACAGCCCTCATACATTCTAACTAATGACAATACCATAGGCAACACATGTACATAGGTATAATCCTGCTAATACATTTATTCATACAGTTGATTGATGTCTTGTTTTATTGCTTGTCTACATGGACCTTCATGCCTCGAGGTCAAACAGCAACTTAAGTATAATAAAATTTATCTCTATATCTATGGAGTTTCCTTGGTCAGACACCCTTCCTCATCTTTGCATACGCTATTTTCCTCAACAAATGTATAAAGCTTTGGGGAAAACATGTGCATTTGTGAAATGTATACATTTGTTTTACAGCTGCTCCTCTGCTTTCAAGATTCTAATTCAAGTTCAATAATGTGTCTTTCTAAAGCTGGGAGAACATGGGCAGCTATTTTCAAAACAAGTTGGATTAATGTCCAAGTTTGCACCAGCTAATTTGAATGAGTTGGACAAAAGTATAACTCGCAAATGAATTCAATAAATTTGCCCACGTATACTCGATAACTACCTATGTGTAATTTGTCCGGGTTCAGCTTCTTACACAAGATGCAGAGGAACATGACCCTGTTCTCCCCTCTATAGTAGCCACTACTACTAGTGAGCTTACAATCTAAGGGAGTAGTAGGGGTAAATGAAAAGGATTATTGAAAAGAGGGAGAAGCAGCTGTCTTGTAGCAGTAATTAGGGCTAAGTGGTTGTAGGATGCAAAATAGGATGTATAAATAAGATGAACAGAGGGGTGGAATGGGTGGGTTAGTGTTGGTTTCGGATGGACGGCTTGGGGTGTTTTGAGAAAGCTACAAGATGGGAAAGAGAGAGTGAATACAGTTTTTAGGTTAGAAAAGGGACCGCGTAATGGCGGTAGGCGGCCAGAAGGGGAACGGATAAAGACAACAGAATGTACTTTCTCAAGGCCACAAAAGAATCAATGTCCTCAAAATATATATTTGGTACATATACAGGGAAAACATGATAATACTAAATATGAATTAGTAAACATCTGGCAAAGTCCCAATGTGGTTGAATATATTTTGGTTCTTGCAAGGTTTGAGGTGGTGTTTTGCAGAGGGCTTGGGATGTTTCGGGAAACCATCAAGAGGGGAACTTGATTCCAAAATATATTGTCAAAACAAATTAAATGATTGAACGTCAAAAAGCACAGGTTATAGGTAGCTTTAATTAATGAATTTAGTTACACTAAAAGCTGTGACAGCTCCTCTTCAGTGAGTTGTATATGATCAGCAACAAAGTTCTATAATGTTTGATTGGGTTTTGAAGAAGGTTAAAATGTCTGTCTAGATGTTATTCCATACTGCCATCTTGAGTCTTCTACCTTCCCTCTTCATACTGGGGAAGAAGAAGTGAAGAATAGAATAAAGTTAGATTTTGATGGTAATGGACAAAGACAGGAGGCGATAGGAATTAAAGACCATAACACATGCCGACGATCAGTAGACTATGGCAGATATGTGCTGACTAAAGGGGAAAATCTGCAGACTGCCTATGGGAATGTAGTTTCTGTGCATATTAATTGCCTTTTTGTGTGAGGAGATCTTCATTTTATTATGTGTATTCCCATTGTTTTCTTTTGTTTACATTGTAAGCAGCCATTTGTCTTGTTAGTCACTTTTTGAATCAGGAAATGAAAAAGAATATTCTGGTTAATGAAAACTGACAAGGTTTCAAAAGACATAAAGCACTTAATTAGTGTTTTATATTATCACAGCAGGGAGCTAATGATAAACAATGATTGTAAAGTCGCTATGCATTCATGGTTCAGAGATTCTGATGTGAAAAGCAAAGGGCAAAACTAACCTCAGACCGACTCAAATAATACGCACAAAATGGCTGACTTTTTTTTGTAGATAACTGTGATTCCATTAACCGTGAATATATGTAGCCACACAAAGTTTGTTTTTGGACGTATACTCAGAAATCAACCCACACTCAGTAGCTATGCAAGTACAATAGTTGAAATGCCATGTCCAATATTTGCAGCTTGATTTGTAATCAACAGTCAGCCTACAGACTTCCATCTGGCGATAATATAACAAAAGATGTATTTATATATTTATTTGCCTTCTTTACCAAAGGCAGCAAAAAAAAAAAAACACCAACCCAGATTCATTCACACACAATCTGTTTTGATAATTAGACTTTAATTAACAAAGTCTGGTTGATATTTTTTCTTGTGCTTTACTAACATTTACAGAAGCTGGTACTGTTCCACTGTCTGCACCTTGAGAGGTCAGCAATCTCCAAGTTTGAGAAGGTACCTGGAAATTAATATATGTGAATGCACAACAACACAAAATGTTGAAGGATATCTGGATTTATTTATATATATAAATAAAGTTTGTGTTTAAAAGCGTCTAAAAAGGTACATGAAGTTGAAGGAAGATTAAAAGAAGGTAAATGAAGCTGAAGGAAGTACAAGTCAGAAAAAAAGCAGGGGATGTCGAAGATACCAGACAGAGAAGAAATGGTGTCAGTAGTCTGGATCGCCTTACCTAAAATCTAAATGTCCCGAACTGCCTTCCAGGTTGTGGATAAAACGTTTACAATAAATGATTAATAATAATACATAATTACTATTTTTCTTGGCATGGTGTAAAGATAACATAAGATAAAACTATCTCATATACCACTCTGATACTACCATTATGATTTGTAATAAAAAATGTTAGATTGTGATAGCTGGTTTGTACCACAACAAGAATTGGGTCTTTATACAATTTTTTATGTTTTAAATTAAGTTTTCCAGTGGTCATCTACTTACGTAATTATCCCGAAATTATGATCTTTAATATTCAAATGACTGGCATGTGTTCTTGGTTTAAAAAGCATGTCCAGATCAGACATTCAGCTAAACCATTTCATAAATGATCACTTTTATCCCTTTGTGTTAGTTCTGTTTGTGGCAGCCTTTTGAAGAACAGATATTGGCTATCATTATAAGGCCTGATTGTAACATAATTAGATTACCCATCAAGTCCTTTTCATCTATTTTTTTTTTGTATGGCTAAACGATACTAGTATTAAATGGAATAAAAGACTTGACAATTGGATGGCAATCCATGGAACTCTGTATCTGATGTAAAACTGGCGCTTTGCTTAATACAAAACTCACATGAATACCTACATTTATATATGATATGGAAATGCTTTGTGAGTAAAATCAACCTTTCTTTTAAATCTGAAATAATTACTTGACTTCTCAATAGGCTAGCAATGGGTTTTTTAAATTTTGATTTAATAAAATCATTTTTGACATTGAACAATTGTATCTGATAGAGACATACAGTACATAGTGCTATCCAGTATGTAACTAGAAATATGTTCAGCCATTCTGGGATTGCTGTAGTTCACGTCATATTCATAGACCACTGTCAGATTTTACCCTTTCCGAACTGTCGGCTTTATAGAAGCCTGTCCTACATTTCCATAGCAAACTCTTTTTATAACAATATACTTTCCTCATCTCTTTAACTTTGACGCCAACCATAGACTGCTACATTGTTGGCGCTATATAAGTAATAATAAAAATAATAATGATAAAAATAATAATAGTGTATTAAAATCCTTGTTTTCATCTATACTAAATGTGCAGGGAGTTCAATCCAAGTTCAGTTGTTCTTTAGAGAGTATCAGTAGGTTATTCATTAAATATATTAGGGTCCAGGGTCACAAAGTTCAGAGGATGAGAATCCAACTTCAATTTATTCCATACCCAGGGTTTTGATCCTTAGTGGTACCATCAGTTTTTTTTTAATGAGACTCTAAATAGCAGTCCAGGTTCTACTGGGAAATTAATGATGAAATCTTTACTGACAAATAGATATATTTTCCTCTCCAATAATAATTCTCTTGTCAATAGTATAATTCATAGACCAATCGATAAGTAGCCTTTTAGTTCTGCTAACACGCTACATTTTATGTACTGCTTGACTTTTTGCGGTGAGATTTCTCTGTTTGATATTGGTGCCTAGCTTTGCAGCTTCTGCCAGGGAAGATAACACTATGTTGTGCTCCCATTTTTTTTTTTGCATCTTGTAATAATATTTTCTTATCTTTTTGCCTTTTTGACCTCATTACTCAGTTTATTTTCTCACTGTTTTAAGAATTATACAACCTATTATATTTTCTTAGAGGACATATAATTCAGTTTCTCGGCTGTGTTAGAGAAGAAAGGTCTTCATCAGAATTTAGTACAGGTTTCACCAGAATGACAAATTTTTATTCCACTAAAATGAAACATGTAGTTCCTTTGTCTGTATGAGCTAATATTCTGTGACTCCATAATAGTTGGCATATTTTAGCCCAACTGTACTCTAGGCCTGACGCCAGGAATCCCTACAGCCACCTCCCACCACTTTTCATGGCCGTCCACTATGGCACACCCTCCTTAGTATCTATATATATATATATATATATAATATATATATATATATATATATCTTTTCAATTACAAGGAAGATACCCAACTGGCCCATGGAGCAATGGAGCAGTGGTACTCCAGGTACCCTGATCGCTGGGTAGGGTGATCTGCCCCTGGATGTGTGGGAGAAGGGCTGCCATCACCTGGATTTGCTATCCTAGGTCATTATAATCTAGTGCTTGTTTTCCAACCAGAATCATTTATTCTAAGTCATTTTTTTTGTATCTTATTTAATTGAAATGTGGGAGTTGTGATTATAGAGATTATAGAGATTATATTATCTAGTGCCGCAACACTATGTGGAAATGTGAGTTTATTTTGTTGGCCATATACCAACTTTTGCCCAAATTCTATTGTGAGTGACTTGGGTGAAATGAACGATTAACGAGTGGATTAACTGTAATATACTGGGACTTTTGCGACCCTGACCTGATGCATTCAATAAATAACAAAGGCATGAATTTACTTTTGGCTTATGCATACTACCTTTCTGAAAGAAATTAACCTTTAAAAACTATTTTGGTTTAAATAAATTGTTATCTCTGGACAGGATTAAAATAAAAATAGGAGGATTGGAATAGGCATGCGGCTCAGTGGCTAGTGTTAATAAGATGCCATGTATTTTTCAACAAACATTGTACACCGGGTTACCTTGTCATCCACGCATATGCCACTTCTAAAACCATTTGCATATTCATCAGTTATACATGTCTTCCCAAATATATGACAGGGCAAGCAACAGTAATATTAAACTTCAGATAAGTAACTAACTTTAATTGTTTAATTTTATCTTGCTCATGCAGGACATCAGTTTCACATTTTAATCCAGAGCGATGGCATTTAGCATTCAGCTCCATGTGTCCCGGGTTTGAAGTCTCTATTTTTTTTTTCTTGTACATTTAAAAATGTTTTGGCAAGAAACTAATTTATCATATATTGCAGACTTAATTCATTATTTGCATGATTTTACAAGCTTGAGAAGAAATAACATTGCATAAACTGGTTGACACTTAATGGCGATAAAATGTTACATCATTTTCTACTGTAACAGTGGACTAAGAATAGACTTTAGGGTCAATTCATTGTTTTCCTGGTACAATTATATATTTAAAGAATCTGGTCTGAATAATTATGTCCCATTGTGTGATTCTAGTACTGATTTTTAATTAGGAAAGATTCATTACAAAAAAGATAACGATTTTCTCTTTGAATATCTTATTTGGATTACTTATCCTTTCTTATAAAATATACATATTTTTAGAAGAATGATGCTAGAAGCCAAGAATAATCTGTAAACCTAATATATATTTTTCACTGTATTTCCATAGCAACATGATGGTGTTTGTCAGTTTATCCTAAGTAGTTCTGCCACTAAGTACTAATATATTTGGAATTATTTGGAAACCATTATTTTGAGACATAGTGAAATCTTTTTTGCTTGGGACACCTAGTAAGAAGGAAAGAAGGTATGTGCAAGAATTGATTATATTAAACTTTGTGCTAATTTAGAAGAAATTATCAAACAGCAAGCAGAAATAAATAAGTACTTTTAAAAACAATAGTTGACGTGTATTAGAACATAGGAGTTATGTTTCTTAATTTCTAAATTTTAATTATCCAGAAAGGTTATTGCCAGAATGAACGTTTTTAATTGATAGCTCATGTAGATATAGACAATGTCTCCTCCATTCCTCTCTTTTCAAATTGAATTTGTCATATACTTTACTTTCATATACTCTTTCTTGTACCAGTTAGAAGACCCCTGTAAGGACTACATCCTTACATGGATCTCAGCAATGACCCATGGACCACAATAGCATACAATATTTTCTTCCTGTTTTATTTCCTTATCATCGATATCTCATCCAAGTAATTATTAATAATTATTAACAATTTACTGTTAAACTGGTGAGAGTTAATTTGAAGGGCCCTGTGTCTTCATTCTGGGGTCTTACGTTCTATCATACAAAGAAAATGAAATTAAATGACTGTGCATTATTTAATCTGCCAAATGGCTAGATGATAGGTAAATATGCTTGCCTACTGTATAAAGGGGTTTGCGTCTTGACTTATTTAAATGAAGTAGAACTGAACTCTGTATTTACTGTTGGTATTTACTTCTTAGTTGTAGGAGCATAGTAAATCCAAGTTTTTATGATGAAAGACCAAATATTAATATTTGAGGTTAATTAATGAAATAATAAATGAATGCTACATATGAACATATTGAACATATGAAGCTGATTTAATATTTATTGTAATGATTTCTTATGAGGAACATAAGAGACGTTTATGCCATAATCTCACCGCATATGTGTGTTCTGTTTTCACACATATGTGATGTGCTGTGACATAGCTATTTAGATACATAACAGATGAACATCAGACCACATACTTGGAAAGAGCTCCATAGATGCTCAACATAACTTGCGAGGAGCAGTAGCATTTTGTGATATCCCCGATACTGATTATGAATGAATGTCCACAAACAAATGTCTCTTAGATGGACAACCTTGTTTTCCTTGTAAGTGGATTCTTTTTCCATTGACTTGTACTGTACATACAGCTTTTATTACTGATAGAGAAACATAATCATGCCTGCCACAAGCAGGAACAATTTATAATAGAAGCAAAGTATACAAAAGGTGACACATAACATCATATCTGCCATTAACTTTGATTATTGCATTATATAGAATGTATTCACACAAATAAACTAAATCATTCCAAGGTCTTGTATGAATTCTTCAGACCACATTTGTTGTGTCACACAGGAGCCATAACATGCATTAGAATATTTTTAGAGAGCACCTTGGTGCCTTGGATATTTTCCGATAAATTGAGATACAAAGAGGCAGTTAGCATTTGAAGAGTATTTTGATGTGATTTATATTTTTTTTATTTGTAAAGATTTCATTTTTTAAATATAGCAGTAAAGATTAACTTTCAAAGACTTCTTCAACAAGGTAGTTGTGGTGAAAGGCGATAATGTCCTGTTATGCAGCTGTTGCTGTCCATTGCACCAGTTGGTTGGGAAAAAGATCAAAATTGCTGCCACTACACAGATCTGTAGCTATTGCTCTTGGCACCTTGGGCAGAGTTGGAGGTTCTACTCCATGCAATACCACATTATAACTATTTAAAGGGGCAAAATAAAGACAAATCTGTGAAGAAATTATAGTGTTCTTAAATGTCAAGTGTACATTGCATCGATGACATAGAATATACTAAATCTAGGGACTCAACTGTGTTCAGATGCAATAAACATTGACATCTAGTCCATAGCAATTCCAGCAGACGCCAGAGCATGAATATTGTTCATTTTGATTGAGTCGTCATATTCTGAACAACAAAAACTACATAAAATGTAACGTAAACGCTCTTGCTTGTACCTTCTATAATTAGGCCCAGCACTGTCAAAGTGGACACATTATATGAAAATGATTCAAACTGTATGTTTAGAAAAAAAAATGTGTGAAGAAGTTAAAAGTGATAATTTATCCTGGGATGAATGATCAAAAATCCTTATGCAGAAGTCATGCAACCTTTTTTGACACTACAAAAGTAACTTCAAAGTCAAAGCTGTTAGTACAAAAGAGAGAATGTATGCATAAAATCCCGAAACATAGCACTCTGATATCAAAAATACAAAATTATATTTGGATCCTTTTTACCAAAGATCTTAAATATGTGAGTTTTCTTTTGGAATTAAAAAAAAAAACATTTTAGTATAAATTCAAATTTAAATAGCATGAAATAAATTCAGTTTAGCATCACAGCTGTTATAGTAAGTCCCAATGTATCATCTATGGTCTGCCAAGTATTCAAAGCTTCAGAAATTGCATCACATGGAAAGTGTTTAATTCCTCCAGATTGGCAGAGATGTCATGCATGGCATTGCATTAGGCAACAGTACACATCATGTTATTGATACGACTTGGTTCGGATAAAATGCCATTACATATGAATGCTTTCATCAGCTCAAATGTGACACTTTGAGGTATTAAATAAAATAAAAAATGCTCTAATTCACTTGATAGTTAAGAAATAATAAGATTAAATCTGAAAATGTTCTGCCTGTAGGAAAATTGACTTACTATAATAGGATGTATATTTCTGACTTATCACCTATGCAGGACTTTGAATTAAAATCTCAAGCCATAAAATGAATGAATGAATGAATGAAAGATCAGGTGGAGTAGGCAGCCCTGACCAGTGTGTATTAGATGTCTTATTTCTTATAAAATGGCATGAATGAGCAAAGTATGCTTCTAATTAAACACTTTATTAACTATGGGACAGTGGAAAGCTGGTAAGGTATGCTGTTTCATGCATGCGCTGGCTGGGTTCTGTGACATATATGTATTCTTTCATGATCATGTTTAGTTGTAATAATTTTCCTTCCTCTGTTCCTGTGGTGGGAGCAGCTTGATCATAGTCTTGACCACTTAAGAAGCACATCTTCTATTAGAACACAAAGGGAGATTGCAATTGCATTGGTTTTATTTCAGAATTTTAGACTCTCATAATGGGGTTTGCTCACTAAAGAGAGGTGTCTGTGGATCTTGCACTTTTCAACTCTCTTACTTCACTACTTATCATGAAGAGCCGGTAACTTTTTCCTCCAGGAGAACATGAAGAGAGACTGCAACTATAGGAAGTTGGGACATGTAAGAACTATCTTTGTGCCACCATAGCCACCCCACCAAATGTGTTTAGATGTATCAGTCACTGGTCCGCTGTCACTCTGACTTACAAATGTCATTAGTGGATGACAGGTCGTTTATAAAGTTTAATTTAAGCATGTGTCATTTAATTGTGAACCACCAAATGTGAAGCATCAATGCATCATCCACAACAAAACTATGTAAAACATTATGGGGCAGGCAGTAGAAATTACCTTGATGGTTAATATTGACATGAGGTTTCATGTCACTATCATTTTGATTGTTCATAATCTTTGGGAACAAAAAGTATTTCCAATCTTGTAAAACCTAAGCTTTCTTTAGGAATACCTACCATCTTAAGATATTCCACAACTTCAAGGTGTAAGTTAGTTTCATCATTGATAAAAGGTCATTGATTAGAAATTGTATCATTTGTCTATTATTTTATTTACAAATTATTCCTTTCGTCATTTATAATATGAGAATGTTAAATTCTTTAATACTTTGATGCATGGGGATTTATTACATGATGGAGTGTATACCTTGGCCAACATCAACAACACAAAATAAGCCTTAGATCTAAATATCATTTGGTCTTTGTAATTGTTAATACAGTGTATACACCAAATCCCCTGATTTCAAGTGTACCTCTTTCATGTTTTACATGATATTATTTTAATAACAAAGGTTGTAATGTTATTAATCCCCTACATAGTTTTTCCTGTGTATTTTCCAGGAGTCAACTCATGTTAACAATGTTTTTTTCAAGCTGAGTGCACCACTGAGTTTGGCAAACATCAGAAAATTACAGATGGGCATCGAAACATTAAAAGACAGAGAAAACATAGCAAGAAGGAAGGTTGCCGTATGTCATTTTAGCTCCCCTGGGTTCCCTTCTGTTGGAAAAGCTCACTTTACAATTCCAAACACCTGTGAACAACTGTATTATAGTTTAAATACGAGGCAAATGCAATCTATAGGGTTATTCTTGTTTTATATGATTGTCTTGGATATGCTGCACCAAGACATTAGAAAATTGCTCTTTATTGTTAATTGTGTTAAATAGAGTGGTATATCAGCTAGATCCTGCTAACCACAAAATGCAACTATTGTTTTTCTTATTTATCTGGATTGATGATTTTCATTTGTAAGGTGACTGAACTTTTTCCTGTTTTTGGTTTGTTATGTTTTATTGCTGTTAATAAAAAAGAAAAAAGCTATGGCCATGAGTAGAATAAGCCATCATGGGAACTCGGTGAATCCACAGAATTTTAGAATCTCATAGTAGGGTTTCCTCACTAAAGAGAGAGGTGTTTGGGGATTTTGCGGGTCTAAACTATTTATCATGAAGAGCCAGGAACATGTTTCTCCAGCAGGAAGGGCTGAGCTGGCCCTGTATAATGGATGAGTCAATGATTGAGAATACTTTGGAGGAATCTCACTGACTTCAGCACACATTATTTGGGGCCAGCCAAGCTCTTGCAGCAGCAGAAGCTCGTTTGAATGGGTTCTTCATAATGTATAGTGAAGTAAGGGAGTTAAAACACAAATCTCCGGCAAACTATATTGACAACTCTTCTTTCAGTGCTTATACATCAAGATGCACATGAACCCTCTATATTCTACACGCATGTATGGCAGAATGTCAGTATTGGGGAAACCTCAACATCTTTACAACAAAGTATAAGGATAGAATCTTGCAGTGAAGACACGATTCTGGAATATATACATAACTACATAATGTTACCCAAACTGGCACAATTACAATATATCCATGTCTACTACAAATCCCACAAATTAAATAACTTCTCCACTATGGTGGACAACACTGTGGTAAAGAGCAACAGAGAGTTTCATACAAAAAAATGATTAACATTGGATGAGCAGTTGAACTACATACAAATCTCATGTATGAATTGTCTACTCCTCCTAAAAACCCTATACTACGCGCTAATACCAAAACATGTCAAACATATTATTTCCAGTGGCAGGTATTGCTAACATACAAATTGTTATAATTGTCTTGTACTCGTGTTACAAATGTTGTACTTTGTTATTGGATTGCCAGAGAAATCATGTATCAATTTCCATCTACAAAACAGCAGCAAAAATGTAGAATCCCCTGGAGAAAAATTAATTCATGGATGACCTTTCTGGACGTCTGGAAACTGCAACACCACACATGCTCGGCGTAGAAGCCAACAGGACATCAGATAGAATTGGTATAGGAAAATCATGTATCATTGTCTTTCTGTGTGTTTTCTTGTGTGTTTAATTTTAAAAACATTTGTCTTATGGGAGCATTCTTTTTGAAATTCTTCCCTTTAACTCACTTCGTACCAGAGAGACATATTCCTTTATCAATTTAAAGGTTAAAATCCATTTGTTGACGGTGCTCTATAAGAGGTCTTAGATGGTTAACAGATTATATACAAAGGGTCATCTGTGCTGAGTGTGCGGCAAATAATATTTGGTTCATAAACATAAGGCAAGATGATAACCAGTGTCACGCAATACGTCAGCAGGGGTTGTTTCTCTCTAGCCTTCTGGCAGTGGACTTTTTTTTTTATAAAAAGCAGGTAAGCTGTCAATCTTCTATTTTCAAGACGTCTTTTTCCAGCCTTAAATACCAACAGGTGTCACTTACCATCTTACAATGATATCTCACGATGCCAGTTGGATACTGAAACAATTGTACTGTTTCGGAATTTCTAAATTGGAAAAAGTTTATTTGAAGGTCAAAATAAGCCCTTGTATATTCTACACAGTCAATTGACAAAAAAGAACAGAATAAACGGCTTGATCACAGCCGACGATAAAAGAGGCATTTCAAACAAGCCTGAGTGCAATCCATTGGCCCCTTAATGGTAAAAGAATGGCACATTTTCTGTAACAGCGATGCTTTATGGACAGCGATCGTATACTTGTCATCTTTCTGTAGCAAATATTTTAGATAAGACATGGAAAATAGCATGAATTGGTAATGACAGGAAACCCCTTTCATTTTATTTCTCCTGGAAGCTCATCCATTTTTCTAAGCATAGTCATTTTCTGTAGAATTTAAGTGATCTATTTGTACATATTAAATTAAAATAGTATAAACAGGACAGGTTAATAAATAATTGTCTGATGCGTTGTTATTATTATTAATAATAGTATAATCGTTGATTTATAGAGTGCCGTCGGATAAGTGTTGAACAATGAGATTGTATATTTTTTTTATGTATTAGTTAGTAATTTTATGGACCAAGATGAGCGACCAGTATATAAGAGATTGGTTTCATGTTGCTGTTGTCATGTTGTGTGTATGCGCATAAAATGAAACTCATAGAAAAATGTATTTATGACTTCTGGGAAGTTTAGAATTGCTAACAGAGCCACGGGACAGAGTGTTTCATTCAAAGGATGCAGTCATCGTAAGCAGAATATTACGTAAACTGGCACCTATATGACAAAGAAATAAACGTTATAATGAATTCTGGGAATAAACCTGGATGTTATTTGTACAGCATTATTTATTACGTTTTGCAGTTTAGCAAGAAAAATGACACTTTTTTGTCAAACTCTAGGCTGCTATCCTTATACATTATATATTACAGTATATTTATATAGCACCAGCAAATTCTGTAGCGCTGTTATAATTAGTGGGAAAACTTAAAATCACAAACAATAACAAACAGGTTCAAAAGGCGAAGAGAGCCCTGCTCTTGGGAGCTTACAATCTAGTCAGTGGCTGAAGGGAAGTGACACAGTAAGAGAGGACTGCTTGGATGGGTTGGATGAGTTGATAGGGTCCGGATGATCTGTAGAGGTTGTTGGTCCTTCAGATGGTCCTTGATTAGGATGATGGCTGAGAGTGTTAGAAGGAAAGGTTGTACGCTTCTCAAAAAAGCTGGGTTTTCTGAGAGCTATTCAAAGTTCCGTACGAGGGTAATGGTACGTGCCTCCATTATGTTGTTCCAAAAGGCAACACTTTTAGATATATTTATATAGAATATGTTCTATGTATGTGAGTATAACTACGTTATACAGCCATGTAGAAGGTTAATGAGAAGCAGTGGACACTATTACTATTGCCATTTACTAAAGGGAGAGATAACAGGAGAGTTTGCAGGAGAATTATTATTTCAACCCTTTCACATTGGCCTGAATGTGGTTCTGCTGCATCAATGGTTCATTTGAACCATCAAGAAGATTGAAATAGAGTGCATGTGTCCCTTTGAACTGGTACCCCACCTGAGATCATATATTAATGTATTATACAGTACATTACCTATGTATGATAGGTAAGTATAGATAACAAATCCATGTTACACAGTATTTACTGAATTTATTTATGCTTTTACAAGGCAGATGCATATGATGCTTTGCACTTGGTATTAATAATATAACCGGACCTCTCCAGGAACCATTTGAGGAGAGAAAGCAGTTGCCTGTAATATATGTACAAAATATGTAAAAAAAAGAAAGTCAGCTCCGCCAGCCTAATAAAAAAGTTATGTGTTCACTAAAATAAAAGTCAGATGCTACATGTCATTAATATTTATTTGTTTACATACTGCAAGAGAGGAAGCACCATATTACATTTTAGCATTTGCCTCTTTGAGAAACACTAGTTAGACAACTAATTAGCAAACCTTGGATGGTTTTCAATTCCTTTTAGAAGATTGCTTACTAAATAATTAATGCCCTGGAATACTCGCGGCATCAACAGAACATTAGAACATTATTTTGGAAAGCATCACTACTAGAGTTTGGCCTTTCATTTTCACAAATTAACTTTAATTTAGGCTTAACAAGAAAAGAGATATTAAAATAATATGGGAATGTGGAATGTGTCCGTAAAACATACTATTAGTACTCACATCTTAAAACATCTCTCTTTAGTGGAGAGGCTGTCCTTGTGGTGCGCGCCATGGCTTCGTCCATTTGTGGAAATACTCCAGGAGGTCAGAATATTGCTGATCGATATGCAGAGAAAGAGAGGTACAGGTTCTATTCTCCAGTGAACCCATCTACAGTATGCTGGCCTCTTGAAGCATCGACGAGCTCTATGGTGACAACCAGCCTCTCCCTCGTTCCTCCAGTTGGGAGGGGGCTCCGCCATTTTGCAGAAATACCTGGGGAGAAGTGGACGGGGAAAGAAGACAGAAGAACAAGGTGTGGCAAGAGAAGAAACGGAGCTGTGAAAAAAAGAAAGTGAAAGTGTTAGAGCTACAAAATCAAAAACAGTGGATTTTAATTTCCCCCCCCCCAATGGGGACGTCTTATATTGAGGCCTTTTCTTTTTTCTTTCATTCCAGCTGGTAGCTGTAGTTAGTACTGGGCTAGTGGTTATATGTCTTGGTCACAATTGCAGCCAGGACAATATCAGCATTTCCTTGGATCCTCACACTGGCTACATGGATCGTGACACTGCCGTCTCGGGTCTGTTCTTCTGTTTATTAGACACTCTCTTTTTTCAAACCCACATTGCAGACAGTACAGTAAATGTACAGTAGCCTGTCTAACACATATTCAAGGACTAGTAGTGAATATCAGACTAAAAGGATCCAATCGTGATATAAGTGTTCCCTTTTTTTTTGTGTTCCACTACTAGTCTTGAATCCAACGGTGTACGAAGTGTACCTAATGGCTTAAAAGCTGTTACCCTACCCAAGAAAGTGTGTATTTTGCATGTTTTAATCTAAAAACAAAAAAACAACTTTTTAACCTTGCAATTTTTGGATTTCTTATGGATTTTGTGCTCCTAAAGAGTGGAATTCTGAGCATTAAAGGACACAAAGAATGACAAAATCAAATCTATGGTGAAACAGACTTCCCTGTGTAATGAGATGATTTAATGCGCTGGTGCAATCAGCCTAATTGTCATCACATTTACAGATAAATGCTGTTGGTACTCTTTTACAAGTACAACAGTTCATCAGTTGTAAAGATTTCTTTTAAGCTTGGAATTAATATGCTTTACACAACCATAGTTTCAGAATCAACTCTAATTTGTTTTATTACTACGAATTAAATGTTTGCTTTTAAAACAAAGCCGCTGTTATCAGCCTCCAGCAAATAAATGCTTGCTGTAATTAAACAGCTAGTGATGCTGTATGAGTACAGTGGTTTATTGATACCAGGAACTGCCAAGTTATTTCGAGGCACATCATGGCGTCATGGAGCTCCCTACAGGAATGGTGTAAAATTAACCAACACTAACACCGTTGTTTCAAAAATAGGTTATTGGTTCTCGTTAAGCTTTTCCTGTGTTGACGTTCAGCAGGGTCACACAAAGTAGTGAAAAGAGATCCTTTCGTAGAAAAAAAGATCTTTCTGTTCAGTCCAACCTCAGATCCATGTGTCCTTCTCAACATCCATAAGACCTTACTGCTTATCAGACAGCTGGTGGGCTACCTAATTCAATGTACCGTAAGTCTTAATGATGGCCCACAATAACGTTATCTGGTACCTTATGTTTTATTGCATCATTCCTGATTTTTTACAATCTGTATAATATTTTGTTGTGGAAATTTGAAAATATACAACAAGAACAAGATTATTCTAATACAAGTTTTATTATATGCAATATGAGTTTTAAAGGTTTAAAGTTTTATTTCCCTTTTCCATCTTTGAAGTTAACCTTTTGTATTTGTTTACATTTTTAAGCTAAATTTATGTTACTGATTTGGCACACATGATTTACGTGCAGACGGCATTTGTTTTGAAGTGTAAAGTAATTATAATGTAATTAAAATGTATTATTATTAATATTGTAATACTATTAATGATAAGAGTGCGTTCTCTTCTTCCCACTACATTTATTATCCTTATCATCAAACGAGTTAAATATCAGGAAAGCGGCCATGTAGATTTTGAGCTGAACAGCAGAATTCCAAAGTCAAAGGCTCCGTGCTGAAACTAATCTCCTTTTCTCTAATGTCATCAGATGACTTGCGGTTGAAATATGGAATAGTCGGCTATAATCTAACATGGCATATATATCTTTGTGACTCACTGCAGGCCAAGGGCTTGTGCACTCTGGTGGCAGAGCTGGCTTGTGAAGTTGATTTATACTTTAAATGACCATGCAAACAAGGACCAAGCTTCTACTATAAAGAGATTCCCAAAAACACATTATTCTTCGTTGATAGTAGATTTAACTGCCGTTTCTCTATGTATCTCAAAGTCAAACTCATTGGCAGAATTCTATGAAAAAGATGCTGGGCACCATCTAAAAGGTAAAAGGTAGAAAATTATGATTATTTACAAATCTACATGAAAAATGTGGGTTTTTTTCAATTTGTATATGCCATTGGGAGAATCTGTGCAGATACAAAATGACAGATTGTTTTATCTGCTACATTAACTACATTAAAAATATTGCGCTACTAAGACATATAACTGCTTATAGGTAAAGCATTCATAACATCCTTCCACAGGGTCCTATTGCCCAGGGATAGCAGATTTGGGTTAATGAGTGGTAAATTCATTTGTCACTAAATAGTTAACATATTAGTAAAGCCCAGTCTAGGGTATTTTCCTTAAGGGCTGAGTTTGTCAGGGTGCATTTCATAAGTCGTTCAAACATAAAGCAGAAAATCGCTCTCGCAACAGGATTCGCATGGACCACGCAACTAAGAAGTATCTGTAAAAGATATGTAAGAGAGATATCTAGCATATATGTAATATATACATACATATTTCTATGAGAGTCCTATACAGGGGTATGGAGCAACATTCTTTGTGATGAACATTTGACTATTTACCCCTAAGCAACAATGACTTCCACAAGCCTTGTCAGAGACACAGGTGTTTGGGTCAAGGACTGAATGATGATTCAGCCATGATGATTCGGCCCCGCCATTGCCTGTTGACGTAAGTGCAGCCAACGGCTGGAAATGCGAGGCAGACTGCAGCACCCGAGCTGTAGCAGCAGATTGGCTGAGTGCGTGGCTCTCTTGGCCAGCGGTGTGCCAGATAGGGTGCCTGGGACAGTCCCACAATGGGCAGCCTTTGTCCCTTGATGAGAATTTTGAGTGAAGGAGAGACTTCTCAACTGTCCCGATTGTCTGAGAGTTGTGACTGTGTTTGCCTGTTTGTGTGACTGTGTGTGTAATGTCTGGTAATTCTCAGAATTTGCTCATGTCTGTTAATAGAGGGGTTAATTCTCTGAATCTGCTCATGACTGGTAATGGAGAGGTTAATTATCTGAAACGTCTCATGTTTGGTAATGATTGTACGTACATTATAATATAAATGTATTATTACATTGAAAATCAACATGGTTCCCAATGCTTCTTAATAATTAACATAAAATGTATTTTATGTGTATGTGACGTTGTGTATATGTGAATCAGTGTGTATGTGAGATCAACATACTTGATACAACATCAAGTGTAGACAGATATATATTTAAATATGTTTAACGTCTATGAAATACAACAATCATGCATGTTTGCAATGACTAATATTAAAGAAGTTTGTAGAAGAAGCTTTTGACTCTATGATTGAACATAATTAAAAAGAACCCAATATTTTTTGTAGGGCCCAATAGGGAAGTACAAGCACACATTTTGTCAAATTCTCATTAGAGGTTGCTGAACTGCAGGGTTTTATTGTCAGGGTGTCAGCAAATCTTCCAAAGCAGACCACGGCTTTACAGATGAAGAAGAGATTATTGAAATCTCCACTTCAGGAGAAAGTAGACAGCTTTTCAGGAAGGGATTTAGGGATATTAAAGATGAGCATTAGAAGCATCCAGCTGGAAAGACAAAAGTTTCACTGAACTGATTTGAATGAGATAAGAGTGTTTATTATTATTGCTATATGAAGTGTTTATTGTCATTTTCAAATGTGAACTATATATTACTAATATATACAGTATATATATATATATATATATATATACTATATATATATATATACATATATATATATATACCCAAGGACTGCAGGTTATTTGCCTAAATATGCCAAATGTCGCATCGCTAGTTCATGTTAAGAGTGCTACCACAATTAAGATACAAGGTATATGTGTGCTGTGTGTGTTTGTATACTGTGTGTATAAATGTCTACTGAGTGTGTAATGTCCCATACTAACCTCTCTCAGCCACGCATATCAAACTCTACTGTACTCAGATTACCCACACAGCCACCACGCTTAGCCACAGCTTCACAAATCACTTTCTATTTCTAACATTCACATCACTCTCAGCCACACAGATCACCCTAAATGTGTATTATGTGTGGTTTAATACAAAATTGCACAATGACATGCTTATATAAAATATATCACAGATAAGTCTGACTAATCAAAGGTGTCCCTTTTTTTACCCAAAGCTGGGAAACCTAATTCTTCAACCTGAGGCAAATGTGACAGGAAGCTTAGAGCCCAATTTCTTCCAATACTCACGTTCTGCAAGTCTGGTTTGCTAAAACAAAAAGTTTCAGGTTAGGTGGATTCTAGAATACTCGGGCTAAGGTGCACCACTTTTCAACTTAGATGTCCCATATTACTATTATTTATTGTTTTATATAGCACCATCATATTGTAAAGCGCTGCACAATCGGTAAACATGACATAAGTAGTATGAATACATGAATGAATGAATGAATGAATAAACGTGATGAACATGATAATCACACATAAACATAAGGTGGCTTTCTGCGAAAGGAACTGTTGTTTTCATAACATTCTCAGGGTTCTTATCGAAGGAATTGGGTTCTAACCTTTGAGGGTCTTTTCTGAAAATCAGAGCTAAAATAAATGAGAGTTCCAGACGCAGTGGAACTAGTCAATACTTATCTGCCGTGACAGACATTGTGTGTGATTGACATGCAGTGTTACTGTATTGACTAGCAAAGCTTTTATTTACTTTTCATGTGACATCTGATAAAATGAACAAGCATGTTTCGTTTGCTTTGCTATGGTAAACCAACAGGAGATATGGAGGTTTATTTTCTCTGTATGTCCATAGCAAGTCCACAATGAGCCATTTTGCCCTTGAATCTTTAAAGGAAACAACAATTCTTCATGGAGGTCTCTCTTTCATACAAATACCGCATGAAGCATTGAAGCCTATTACTGTATGTATGTTTAATGGGTGCTCGGCGTATGTGTCTTTACTACATGTATATGGGATGTTCCGATTAAAGAAATATGTAGAAAAGAGAAAGCATACTGAAAGAAGGCAATTTTGGGATAGCCCCAAGACGGAACCATGGAAACATAAAATTTTACAGCAGATAAGAACCATTCGGCCCATCTAGTCTGCCCATTATTTCGTATGTTAAAACCCAAACCCTTCACAGTCATTCATCTTGTCCTAGATTCAGGATAGTATAGAAGTATTTTATTGATAGCAGCGGTTACACTGTGGCCCCAAGATAACATAAAATTATTTAACTTATTTTTTCTTCCGATTTCAATTTGGTACATAGTCGCCACAAATCTCAGAGACCATTTCTGCCCTGAGAATTTTGACTCTTAAATGAGTTTAAGGTGTAATAAATCCCCAAATTAGCTCAAGGACCTTTCATGTGATTCATTTCAGTAATGACACTGAATTAAGAAGAGCAACATGCTAGAGCAGAAGCTGTGTTGCATTCAAGTAAAATGTATTTTTTTTAAAAAAAAAAAGTTTGATATAGTTCTGTTAAGTAAAAATTTCTTTGTCATATGCCTTACAACTTTTTACAGCATTACATTTTTTTATCAAGATAAAAAGTAAAAATCCCACCTATTATAATGGGGAAAAAAGCCAAGGGTGCTTTACGTACAGGTTTAGAAGTGAGTAAATACTGCTACTTATTATTTAAAATATTTTATATATTTATTTTAGCCGTTTCATGAAATTATGATATGATCTGTAATAGGACACTAAAAACAAAGTGATCCTTGGGATTTTAGCATATTCTACAGCATCCATGGTCAATTGCATGCCAAATATTTAGTTGAGAGTTGTTGAAGTTAACGTCCAAAATTGCTGTTTGTGCTCCAAATGTTTGGCAAGGATTTATGAGAGATATAAAGAAAGCTCCACCTTCATACCCACATGTTGTACATTGATTTTACCAGAAGTGCTGCAGTTATCTATCCTAGATATGGCATTATAATAAAGTAGTCACTAATTGTACTAATTGTGTATTCTAAAAACTGTGGGTGGGAGCTTATGTAAACAATCATTCATTCACATTATTGTCAGGAAAAATATAAGCAATATCTTGGGAAAACTTGCGCATCAACAAATGAACAATGCTCATGCAATCTTCTAGTCTAATCTAGCGTGAATCAAAATCCTTTCATGCTAAACACACGTGAAATGAGTGCAGCCCCAGAGATGAGCACTTCTGTTAAAATAACCTAAATTGGCATGCGATTTGAATACTGAGATCAGAGAAAGATGCACACACCAGAGCAGTTTTAGGATTCAGTAAGTGAATGCCATTGAGTCCATTGACTGACGGACATCGTAAAGAAGCAAAAGAAAGTTGTAATTGCCGCGCATATGTGTTGCCCATATGTTTTTCAAACTTTTATTTCTAAAAAAACCACTAACACCATGAAGAAGAATGTGAATCATGATGTATAATTTTCTGGTTAGTTACTCTTCTCCTTTGAGAAAGTGGGCTTAATGTGATAATAAAAGAGACAGAATTCAGAAGCTGTTTTTTTGCCCAGTTCATGGAATACATTAGGCTTGGCTACCTAGTTGGAGTGCACTTGGCCACCCATGCTTTGTGCTGACCAAAGCCAGCCTTGCTCATCATGCAGGAGCTGGTGCCTCCTGGTCAGGTTGGCTTCAAGAATCTCTCTAAATAGGGGGTGCATTCACTTCTTTAAGGACGCTTACAACATAGCACATTAACGCATTCCCAATATTCCTTTAGCTCACCTTTCCTAGTCCCTCTCCTGCAATACTTTTACTAGTGTGGCTGGTCCATCCCTAACAACGGCACTTATACCTATTGTGTAATAGACCCTAAATCCCTCTAGATTGTAAACTCGTTTGAGCAGGGCCCTCCTCACCTGTTGTCTCTGTAAGTCAATTTGTTATGTTACATACTACTTGCTATGTCCTGTCCACCCATTGTACAGCGTTACAGAATTTGATTTTGCTATATAAAACAATAATACTAATTATTATTAATATTTTATATATATGTCTCCCAGATGTAGCATATTAACTTGGGAGACCTATATGTTGGGGCATTTGAGCTAGTGTTGGTGCTTCCAAGTGCCTTTGTTCTAATTTCTACTTTCCTATTGGATTAGTGATCTTTTGCCTTGAATACCCATTCTTGAACCCCAGTCATTTGTCCTGATTATAAGATTGTTGTCTTTTCTTCCCTTTTGTACATTGATTTTGGATTTTTTGTTTATGGCCCTACAACCAGTGATCTGTACCTTACTGCTGGGTTCTAGACTAACTGTGGGTGAATCCTTCCACCAATTTACAAAGCTGTGTTATCTTCCAAATTCAACAAGTGGAACAGCAACTTTACAATATTTTCTAAGCTATCCTCCCACTACTACAGCTGAATTATCCCGCCAAAAAATGCGAGTACAGGATTCTATCACATTTGAAAGAAGGGAATTTAGTTCCTTTTAAGATGCTTTTATGTCGTATCAAGCTTAATTAGTTTTAAACATAAATTGAAGGCATAAAGGAATATATTCGGAATATTAGCTCATGCCTGATTGCTTGCACAGTTTTTCAATTTGCCTCGCCGCACATCTTCAGGGCAGTTATGAACTTAAATTCATTTTGAATACTGCTTATACAATTGTAAAACAATGTTGAGATATCAAGTTTCTATATAAAGAAAGTTTGACCTACAAAATCCGTATTAAGCAATTTTGGCAGAGCACATCTTCTACAGTTAAAAAAAACCTTGAACTTCAGCTCTATTTAAACTCTATTTCAACTCCATATAAAGCTCAACTCTATTTCATCTCCTCTGTAATTATTTATATTACTTAAATAATTTTTTCCTCCGATTTCAATTTGGTACATAGTCGCCAATTCAAAAGAGTATTTTACCTTGAAGATAACATGTTTCTTTGAGTTAATTCTCTTATAATAAAGTTTTTTTTTCCTGGATGTTTAATCTGAAAGTCGAATTGTTTAATATATTTTGCTATTTCAGAGGAAAGGTAGGTTTCATTTGTCATAGATTAAATCTATATAATATTTTGTGTGGCTGATAACATCTAGTTCGCTGAAGAAAATGATGCAGAATTTATAATGGGCACAAAACATGTGAATCAATAGGAAAGAAAGATGACATTATTCACAATAAAATTGTAGAAATCAGGGTTCCCAGTGTTGTCATTGCTTGAATGAATTTTACTGCACAAATTTGAAATATACATCAATATTTTGGCTTAGCTCAGGTGCGGGCAGCATTTGATCGGCGGGCCGTATGTGAACGCCGAGGTACGACCCATATAAGATCTGCAGTGGTAACCTACAACCATTGGCGGATGACTCTCCATTCTTGAAATAGACAGATGCTCTGGGAGTATAGATTAAGAGGTAAACACATATATTCTTTTCTGGTAACCCCTGGCTTAGAGGTTTATATGTATTGATATTATACAGTCCTAACTCTTAGAGTCTCTGAAGGGTACACTTGAAAAGACACAAGTGTTTTGCTTTTGAGCAATATAAACGTTATGGGTAAGAAATATAAAAATAAAGTGATACAACATTTCTATTTAGACATATTTCGTAGTAGACCTTTTTCAATCAGGTATGTTATTCTGCACCAATAATTATATTTGGACCTACTAATGAGACTTGTTTATTGAATATGGTTATTAGCTAATAGTTCATTGTCGAGTGCACAAAACACTCAAGCTGGAATTTAGATAAAGGTAGCGGAAGATCTGAATTCCGTTAGCAATGTCAAGATGTTTATATTGCCTGTCACCCTAAGTAGCATTTAGTACCATTTGTAACTTAGCAACAACGATGCAGAGCGTATGCATGAGAATTCTCTCCTACTGCAGAATATGAGCTCGGGAAGCAGAATAATGAAGGAAATGTTTAGGGTGTTAATGGATTAAGTTTGTGTTAGTATCTTAGTCCCCTGTCCCTCTTTTTCAGGCAGTGGGGATAATGGGCCAGTTGGGGAGATCCCTTGGTCTACCCTGATTACACCACGAAGCTGTGAAATCAATGAAGTTCCCACATGGTCACGTAGCTACGCTGAGCACTGCCAGGTGGATATTTAGATAAGGTGGGAAGGTGGTCTCATCTCTGACCCTGCTCACTTCCGCACCTCAGCCCCCCCCCCCCACCGGCCTCTGGTTATACTCATCAATACAAGCATGCATATTGGGGCATCTGAAATGGACTTATAGTATATAAATAATGTGCTCAAGTACTAGCTGCCCCCATATGTACCAGGAATGTACAGCTAGGTCAGCTTCTGATATCCTACTGGCTTCAAATCTTTGATTTTTTTTAAACATTTTTAAACATAGCCATATCAATATTTATTTTATATGCAAATATGTAATCACGCTGCTTACCACATAAGCAAATTTATGCAAGTTGCATTAAGTAGTTATTATGCAATAACCTAGCACAAGTTAGAGGCTTAATGCTTCTTTAATGTATGTATCCTTAGGGAGGCAGTTTAATTTATATGCTCACTAAACACCAAACATTCTCTCTCTCTCGCTTTCTCTTTCTCTCTCCACTCTCTCCTCCCTTTCTCCCTCTCTCTCTCTCTCTCTCTCTCACCAATAATATGCTATTGCACTCCAAACCAATTTTGTGCTAGCCTGGTGCTAGGTAACAAGGCAAAGTAATATACACAGTCTATGGATAGTTACCAGCACTCTAGGTCTTTTTCCAATAAATACAGATTACTCAGGAACACTGAGGAAGTCAAATAAAGACTGAAAATTGACCTGCAAAAGAGGAATTTGTATTTATTGGAAAAGACCTGGAGTGCTGGTAACTATCCATATATATATATACACAGATAGAGAGAGAGAGAGAGAGGAGAGAGAGAGAGAGAGAGAGAGAGAGGAGAGAGAGAGAGAGAGAGAGAGAGAGAGAGTGAGAGAGAGAGAGAGAGAGAAGAGAGAGAGAAGAGAGAGAGAGAAGAGAGAGAGAGAGAGAGAGAGAGAGAGAGAGAGAGAGAGCGGTTCTATATAACGGATAGAGCGGATATAAAGAAAAGCTTTAGATAATCTCCCTAAACCTTGGGATGGGAAGCAGTAAGAGGTGGGCTGACACTCTCTTGCTCCTGCCCCTCCCATGTAAATATACACACTTCCTAACTCACACACGCTATCATGCTTACACTCAGCTGGAGCCTGTCTTCCTACTGCACTGCTATTGCAAACTCTCGTAATGTGCTTTTACATGACCCAACTTCCTTCCTGCCTCCCATAGCAGGCAAATAGCAGGCAAACCGGCTGTGTTTGAAGAATTTCTAGCAGCCTCTGTCCGCAGCATGCATATAATATAGAATCTAAACAGTAAAACACTACGCTAATTTAGTTTAGTTGCTCTTTGATTCTCTCTCATGGAAAAATCACATTTACTTTGTATACATGGACATTTATGAAAGCAGACCCTGCATGATTATGAAACAACATTTACATCTTTGGTCTTCTAGAGGAAAACAGTTTCATTTAATGAGAAACTTACTTGCTATGACTTTTTGTAGTGTAGGGAAACCATTGTTATCGTAACCCCTTTTGAAATATAAACGGGTAAACAGTACAAGACTTCAGCCATCTATGAAACTGTGAAAGTGTTCAACTTGAATTTATTGGATTTGGATATTTTATAAGCAGCAACTGCAAACTAATGTGATGACAGGTTCCTATTACGCTCCGACAGCTGTGCTGCAAAAAAATCTAGCACATTTAGACTGAAGCATGGGATTGTGACCTTCCCAATAAAGCAAAGTGTCTATCATTTTTTCATATACTTCATGAAATGTAAGCAGTTTGCACACTGAAGTAATGTGTGGCTGTAGCGGAATCCTCTGACGTCCTTCTACTTATTGGACGACAGCCCAATTTTCTCTCTTAAAGGAATTCTAAAAGGAAAAATAATGAATCCCTGCTTACTGAATTAAAAATAAAGAAGAAATGTAATGACTTTCATCTAACTTACGTGATTTTTTAATTTACAAATATTTGGTGGGTCGCAGGTGGATGGTACTTTATACTTGAGCGGTAGATCGGATCGGAGTGTGCTGCTGGATATCGCGGGCATAATTTATGTTTTTGTGTATATGCAACTTGTGGCTGCGAGCATCCAGCCGGAGGCTGCACTTACATAGTAACATAGAAGCAATTTAGGTTGAAAAAAGACCTAAAGACCATCAAGTTCAACTCATCAATTGGTGGTAGCTCTCCTTAAAGGGTGATGGCCGCCTAGTCATCCCCGTTCCGGCCTTGTTACAAACCCAACATAATTGCAATCAGTCAAGAAAATGTTAAAAACAAATGAATGCTTAAAAATTATTTCCTTCATTGTAAAATAATGGTATAGTTTAAGTGGAACCCTGAAAGGTCCTCAACAAAACCGATCACAATATATTCAGATTCACTTCTGATTTTTTACAAAATATGTGTTCACAAATAATAAGTAGGTTTTTGCCAAGAGGAATCCAGTGGCTTAGGAAACAAAGAGAAAATATTATTACTTAAAATTCTCTCTGTGTATGCTCGGTTGAATGTCTTTTTTAGGGGGAAAAAAGAAAGAAAAAAAAGAAAAGTTCATTGTCTATGCCTATGAAAGTAATGTTTGCAAAAACTGGGGAACAAAAAATCAGCAAATATATTATTTAAAAAAATATATGTATTGTTTTATACTTTTGAACAAAGAACAGTAATGAAATATACTAAGCAATTTACACTTCAAGTAATTTCAGAAAGCTTATTTCTTATAATAGCAACCTACAACTTCTTATCACCATGGCAACATTTTATTGAACTTATCAAGAAACAGAAAATATTATTTTTAATAAACCAGTTCCATACTGTGAGGAAGAAAAGTTGCAGTTGTATATTTTTCTACTGTTTTTAATGGTCTTGGGAGAATGTTACATTTACAAACTATGATTAGCAGACACAAATAAAACAAAAGAACTAATGGGAAGCCGAATAAAGTGTTGTTTTGGATTCTTAGATTTAGTTGACCAGATATCATAGAAAAGTGACCAATTAAAATTAGAAAGTACGCCAAAAAGGTAATTTTGTCAATAACATCGGCATTATGCAATTTTCATACATATCTGTGTTTAAAGAAGAAGCTTAATATTGGGCAGTAATACGTACCTCCCAAATGTCTTGGTTTTCTAAGATCTTTCTTAATCTAAAAAATATAAATATTATTATATTGTTAAGATGCTGGTTATGACCATGGACATAGGGGATATATCACAAAAAAAGTCCTTGAGGACCAAGGTAGAGCCCTGCATGGGACTGTTTTTTTTAATCCGGCTCCCGCTGAATTTCTGACCATTACCGCCCGCTCCCACAATGTGTGGGTTCCACTCCCGCAAAATATGTGTCCAATCCCGCCCTCCCCCGCAAACATATGTGTCCAATCCCGCCCTCTCCGCAAACATATGTGGCTATCCGACCTCTCCCGCAAACAATGTATCCAATCCCGCCCCTCTCCCCCCGCAAATCATATGTGTCCAATTCCACACTCCCGCAAACATATGTATCCAATCCCAGCCTCTCCCGCAAACATATGTGTCCAATCCCGCATGTGTCCAATCCCGCCCTCTCCCGCAAACATATGTATCCAATCCCGGCCTCTCCCGCAAATATATGTGTCCAATCCCGCCCGCTCCCACAATGTGTGTGGTCAATCCCCTACCTAATCTGCAGATTTCCCATGCACTCCGGCAAGACTGCCTTCGCGTTGCTCGCGCACAGCGTCTCTTCTTTTGTTCCGCCCAGGAACCCAGCAGAGTCACGTGAATGGACAATAAACAACCATGATGCTGGCTGTGTAATTTAACATTTATAACGACAGTAAACAATACTATATATAGATATCAGGGGTTACTGAACAGCAAGATCTATGGAAATGGGTATTATTCTAATCCACAAAACACAGGTTACAGGTTTTTTTAAAAAAATTGATTTTCCGTTTGCTTCATTAAGGTGTTCATGTGAAAATATCTTTCTAGTCCCTTTCCCTCTAAATTGTAAGCTTGCAAGCAGGATCCTTTTTACCTAATGTATAGGTTTGTCTTATTTATATATAACATAATTTATGTATGGTAAGAAGTGCTGTGTAAATTGCTGGTGCAATAACCTAATAATAATAATAGTAATAATAATAAAGCTAAATTGTTCTAAATAATGTATACAGTTTAGTATAGTTAATGTGAATCTGCCTTTAACTTATATAA
This sequence comes from Spea multiplicata, assembly GCA_009364415.1. Taxonomy (NCBI): domain Eukaryota; kingdom Metazoa; phylum Chordata; class Amphibia; order Anura; family Pelobatidae; genus Spea; species Spea multiplicata. Next base: position 196,556 of record VKOC01000708.1, read on the forward strand.
TCCCACTGTTGTCCAGAATCATAGTTTTTGTAGTATATTTTTATTGATTTTAACAGTAAAATTGATTTGTAGGACATCTTAATGGAGTGATATGACCGGATACATCATCTAAGTGGACACAGAATACAATGCTTATGGCGTAAAACAAATATTCAGTACAAGAGTACAATAATTTGAATGAATAAGTGCTCTGCATAACAAATCCTATTTTTCTCTACAATACCATGTAGAAAGTTATGCTAATGAATGAAGACACTCCACTTTGCCTGACCAGGAATATACATTAGTTATTGTTGGGAGCTTAAATTTATTTAATCACTGTCATACAAACTATTCCTCTCATCCTACCTGAATGCGTTGACTGCTAATAGTCACGATAGTTAAATTGTACCATTGTATCAATACAAGTATAGATATACAGTTATAAGGATTATATTATACCAATATGATGCTTAACATCTATATGGTTACAAGGCTTGAATTGTACCTACATAATATAGCTCTTAAATGTATAGACTGTTACATTCTACATACATACTGTATAAAACAATTATGGAGATTACATTCTAGCTCTTGAGCTATATATATATATACATATACATATATATATATATATATATATCATAGAGAGAGAGAGAGAGAGAGAGAGAGAGGGGGGGGGTCACATTTACACACTTAAATGTATAGGTTGTTAAGTGCTGCTAAGAGTCTAGTATCCAGCTCATGTTAGAATCATCCCCCCATAAATTACAGAAAAAGGGATGACCTTTTCATAGTAAGAACCGTAATATTCAGTTTGCACTCTCGGGCAGAATAAGTACAATGTCGCACTAGGGAATACAGAATTTAGTATTAGGTTTTTAAAAACTAACTGTGCCAGTAACATATTATATATTAAATGTAAAAAAAATTAGATACTTATGTCAATCATTTTAAGATGCAAACCCTAGGAAATGTTGGTAGAGTGGTAGAGTAAGGAACACTCGTAGATCAAGTTGTATCTTATTTGTTAATATTAGACGTTACATGTGCCACATGGGAGGAAAAACCATGACATTTCTGAACCTACATGGGGCATTTTGCATGATATATAGCATACGCAGGTGCAGGGAAAGGATTGCACCTTCTGGCCCAGGGGGCATATAAATCTAAGTGGCCCTGCTCCCCAACCCCAAACACTGCGATAAACACACATATATATATATATATATATATATATATGTATTCAACAAAGTTTCAACCTAAACAAAAATGCGAATTTTGAGATTTCAAATGTATATGAAGATTAATTTGTGCTTAGCTTATCAATAGATTCTACTTATCTGACTTTGTTCTGACAAAACAAGATTTGTACTAAAATATGAAGCCAGCTAATGGAAACAAATTTAGATGAATAGATAAAGTCCTTTGACTGGTTTCACTGATTTTGAAAAATGTAAAATAATCTTAAAATATGTAGATCAATAAAGACTAGGAGACGGCATCAATCATTCAAAGGCATTGGTAATAAAAATATATAACGTAGCCAAGGATGAGGTGGGAGAGTAGGCACTATCTATCCTTTGACTGTTTGGGATGGTAGATGTGCATTATAGGTGCTATATGTTATATATATATTGGCTTGTATGAATTAAAACTGAATGTCAATACATTTTGATGTGATAAGGACACCGTGCTATAATGTACAATGTAGAAAATGTGCATTCTATCAGGAAGCACATGCCAGGGACGACCCTTCCAAAGGGGATACTTGGGAGGTATGGGTACTTTGTGTTGCCCAACTATGAGGTTCCCATGTGTTTTGATTAGTGCACCTGGAATCAGTCTCACGTGATAAAACCAATTTTAAAATATTACTCTTTGGAAATAATAATCCCTGGTACTTTATTAATTTGAACAGCAACAATGCATATGATTTGATTAATGTATTTTAAAAAAAATCAACAGTACTAAAACAAGGACAGTACTAGTAGCTGAGTGAACCCACAAAAGTGGTTAAGGTGCCCATCTGGTAACTATGAGGGATCTGTTTTAGGACAATACCAGGGAATACAAGCCAAGAGAAGCTGTAAAGCACGAGATCCTGACCGCATGTGTGGGCACAGCAATGTAGGTACTTATTGAACTTTGTAGCAGATGCCTGTTGTTTGTTCTATTTCTGTGATATGTACATCTGTATGGTTGTCAGAGGGCCCAAGGGCCAAGCAAAGCCAAGTGGCTTTCACACTAACACACATATACCTACACTAACACACACTTTCACACACTCCCTCTCACACTAACATACACTCTAACACACATTTACACACACTCCCTCCACCAATCCCTTTAACATACAAATACATAATCATGCTAACACAGATTCCCTCTCACACATAGACACTCATGCTAACACACACACACATACTCTAACACATACATATATTCATAATTCACGCTCTTATACACATGCCTGCTCCCTTGCTTACTGCATGGCTCTCTCGTTTCTCCACCACCTTCCAGCTGTTCGCACATGCCAATTGTATTGTTTTTTAGCAATGTTACGTGACGCCCGTCACATTTCCGCTTTCATGACTGGGCAGGTTCAAGTTGGACTAGCCCTGTTTGTAAGATTTTAGACCCCCCCCGCCCCCAACCCACTCTGATTGATTACTTTTTGCAATTTGTATTTTACATTTGCAAAAATCTGCTCTAAAAAATAATCCAGCAACAAACACCTCCTATTAGTATACTAAATGTCATGTAAACAGAATAATAAAATACTTTTGGTGCGTTTGAAGTCTTAGGTTTAAAGTTTTCGAAAACAGTAAACTCATAACACTTTAAAATCCCATGTGCTCTATTGTGATAGTAGCTTGGCAGATCAGTGACAAAATGCCAGTGTTTTCATATCCTCAACTGTGACAGACAATAGAAATAAGAAAAGTTTGTGTCAATGTTCTATAAAGCTGAGCTGAAATATGTGTCTGTGTCACTCCATCTATTATTTTTATTTCCACCTTTGGGAAGAAGAAAAACAATAAATTGTCATATTCGGCAGGGACAGCTTTATGGCTTGTGCCCTTACACACACAATCTGCGGTGCCTACTATTCCTAAATCTTTAAATATAGAACTGACAAAATGCCATGATAGAATTTAACAAAGGCATCTGTATAACATATTATTGATTTCACACAACCCAGAACAATGGAATTTTAATGCCTTTATGGATCAAATGTAATTCAGTAAATAAGAGCAATTACATTTAGTTCCCATTTTACATTTTGGTTAAATCTTTTATGTGATCGTCTTTTTTGTTTTTGTAAGTACTCAGTTAAAGTAAACAATTTCTGGTACAAAATATGGAAGTACTGCACATATACAATGAGACACAAAAGCCTATATTATAAAAACCAATGTCACAACTACTTTACCATCATTAAATTTATGATCCCAACCAACCATTGCTTTCACACATATCTTACAAAGAATGATTGAACCAATTATTCTGGCTCAGACTGGTCCAGACTGGCCATTTGGCGCACCAGGCTAATGCCCTTATGTACTCGATCTGCGACTCTAGCGGCAGATCAGGTTCTGCAGAAAGTGGCCACCGGCCGGATGTGCCCTGCTGCATGCTACGTGAGTACAAAAATGTAATACGTCGCCTGTCACGTTCAGACGTCAGCCATGCTTATTGTCATTCCCAGTCCAGCCCTGCAATCGTTCCACCAAGAAAGTGGAATATGTTAACAAATGGGGATTTGTAACATATTGAGGAAAATGATTATGAGGAAATGGCTAACATGAAGTTGTTCTCATAAGCCTGGTATAATGAATTTAAACATAAAGTATTTCTAGTGCAACTTTGAATTTATTTGTTCTCTATTACATTTATTGTCAAGCAGATATGCAATTGGCAGTAAAATTGTCACCGATTCACCGCTCTGATACATTTTAAATGCCTCTGGTGTTATTTTAATAAGTATATATATATTTCTGCTATGTTTATGGGATTTTACAAAAAAGAATCTGACATTTCGTGTCAACATTAATGCATTGATAAAGCATGTGATACTTACGTATTCCGCCGGACTATGATTAACATTAATGCATGTTAAGGTTCAGTCAAGTGAACGAGCCTAAGGATACAGTACAGTTTACGATCATTTAGTGAATGTGTAATATGTCTTTCAGTGTATACCCTCAAGTTATTCTACTGCATAGCAAATATTATCCACTAACAGGATGTACTTGTAGAAACGATGTTGTCACAAATTGTTTAGGTAAGATGTCTTACTTTCTTATTTTAACACATTATTACACAAATTTAACTTAGGAAAAGCTTCAGGAAAGAAAATTGGGGGTCCCAAATATTTCCAACTTGAGCATAAAATACTGTGCTGTATACAGTAATACTGGTTAGTTTTATCTCCTTTTGTTCCAATATTTTCCCTTTATCGGGAGCCTGTCCTTGCTGTCAGTCATGGGATATTTTGTGTGACTTTCCCTGTACAATCACCACACCGAGCTGATTCTTTATGGCAATGATAATGAAGTCTGGTCCTACAATTTACAGACAACTAGTTAAATGAAGCAAACCCTTTAAATATCAACAACACAAATGTGAACGTGAGCACATATAACGGTGTATACAAATGTACATTTCACTACAGATGTAATCTAGAAATTGGTAACTAGAAAATATATTTTAGATGAACGTTTGAATAATTTGGGAGGAATAGTACTCCCATTCAGTTATTAAGGATAGTTTCTTAATGAATATTTTATATGGCCATCAGGTTATCAAATAAACTTTTGTCAGAAAATTAGTATATAAGATATGGAGTATTCGACGTACATGAAAATGAATTGCAATTAAGCTGTATGCAAGCTCTTTTGGAAATAAAGGTTTAATATGTAGGTAGCTGAATGGTTTGATAGGCCTAGGTTCACCAGCCAGAAAGCTCTTCCCAGATAGTGCTTCGATTAATGAAATCCTCCGTTGGTGTTAAAGTAATTCCATTCCACGTGTAAGTTTTGCCCTCCAATAAAGAAAATAAATCCCTAAAGCAATTTATCTAAGAATACTGAGAAGTGCATAGGTTTGATTGGAAATCCTATAGCATGTTAATCATATTTACTCTTGGGGGATGATAAAATAGAAATTTCCATGTGTAAACTAAAGAAATGGTAATGGCTCAACATTCTTTGACCCCGGAGGGCTCATTTTAGAGACTTATTCGTATTATAAGCAATACACTCTGCTTTTACCCAAGGAATTATTTTAATATATATAGTATATGCTGTACTCCACATTCAAGTGAATTTATGGAGGAAATACATTTTGTTTTCACTTAAAATACATTATTTTTTTCAGCCTAAATTTATACTTTCCACCTGTTTCTAGCTGACCTTTTTTACTAGGTACAAGTTATTTCATTTCTTTCATTTTTTTAAATAATTTTAACATTTATCCCCAGGCCTCCGACACAGGTGCATAGAACAGTAACATACAATCTAAAAATACAGGTTTATGAAGCAATGTGCAATGTTAAAATACAGCAAAAGTTGCTAGTCGTAGTGTTATGCTTACTTATATTTTATAACTTTTTTGCTTCCAGGTTCTTCTGGAACACATCTTAAAAATACTACATTGAAAATGAAGTCATAATACCAATTATTTAGGTTTTTAGTGTTATACCCTTTTTAATAATAAAAAAGAACAATTAAATATAAACTCTAGAAATTGTGTATTTGTTATTTATATATGGAAAAACATCTATTTTTTAAAAAAACATTTCCACAAGAATTTTAAGTAAAATATGTGTTTCCTCTATATGGATATAACATAAACAAATACACATAAACACGCTTCTATATATTAAGCATTTTAGATATTCTAAGCCAGTTATTCAAAGTTGAAGTTAAGAAGTTTCCTTCATTTTCTGTTGCGACTTACAGCAAAAACACGCTCTTAATAACACCCTGCTGTGGGATATTTGATTTATACAAACTTTATTTTATGGTACGCTACTTTTAAATAAATATGTAGCATTATTTTATGCAGAGAAATGTGTCGGTTTATTCATATTTCATTATATCTGAAGCAATTTATTAAAGTTAAGATCTACTCTTTCTTTTTCATTCATATTAAAGATTTGCTTTCTTTATATTTTTCAAACATTAAACAACATCCCTTAATAAAAACGAATATAGTTTAGGCATATTTATAACTAATAAGTTGCCTCTAACAATCTTGGTTGGAATATATGTTTTAATTAAGGAATGCACGTATGCTAATACTTAATACTAACTGTTTCTAACAGTTTGTATACGAGAAAGTGGGAGGGGGGACAAATTTAACAGAGTATGAATATTAGTGAACCTCTTAAAGCCACGTTGTCCGTTTAGACTTGGCTCATAGAAAAATATAATAACAACCTGCACCGATGAGATTTACTGCAGGGTTATCATTGAAGACCCCTGGTTGATAAACGATATTATTATCACCCTGTACTATGTGTGCATTTAAACGTGGAATTTGTTTGTATTGCATATACGGGTAACCAGGGTCACAAAAGACAAAGCAGAACGTTATGAATAAAAAAACAATATTTGTACCATCACCATAGTAAACAATAGAATGTTTGTTCTGCTCTCTCTCTATATATATACCCCTTATGTCTTGTAAGTGCACCCAATAAATATCATACATACGTCATAGTATATATGTTTTAAAAACATTCTATGTCAACTAATTCTCACTTTTCTTAACGTTTCTAAAAGACATCCGCCATAAGTGAATCACAAAGCTGTATTGGGTCTTGTAACCTAATCAGGCTGCCAGTGTGTAGAATAAAGAAGTCTCAAGGTGGCCAATTAACTTGTTTTATTCACTGTTGTTGTTTCCAGAATAATAGCAATATTTTGTTTTAGCTTTATGATGTTGGGAAAGAAACATTAATCACATTCCAGTAATCTTTTTGAGCTGTTTAAAAAAAAAATGCGAACAGCAAGAGATGTTCAACATGACCGGTCAACATAACTGGAAGAAATATCAGAATTAAATCAGAATGTGATTTATATATTGCAGATACAATCAACAGTAAAGGGAAGTACTGACTGTGAGAATATATTTTGATATAAACATAAACGGAAGTTTTGTAGACATACTCTCCATTCCATTTATGCCTTTGGGTTTGTTACTGGTTTTGTTACTATGCAGTAATACTGGTATTTTGTACTTGTGTACATACCTGGGAACTTCCCAAGGTGGGCCGTGGAGAGCTCTCCCACTTAAGGACTGGGCATGTGTGGGCCAGGATTAGTCACGTATATGGGTGGAGATAGCTCCAGGCTACCTTAAGTGTGCTGAGACCAGGAGGGGAACTGGATTGGGCATGACCACATACCATCCCCCTGCCGAGAAAGAGGGAAAGTGACCAGGACACCTGAGGAAGCAGTTCTTTCCTTGGAGACCCCAGGTCAAACCTTGACAGTTCCCAGGTATGCCGGTGCAGAACCAATTTCATGTGTGTTTTTGTTACCATTTACTCCATGGACCCAAGGAACGTGGCAACGATGCAAAAGCCTCAGTAAAAACACTTAACGTATGTTTATTTTTAAAATGTATTTGCAGACGCACAACGTATGGAAGACAAACAGAAACTTACATGTTTTTCAATGCAGAATAGTCTGATGCTGCCAACCACTGTCTGTATAATTACAATTACATCATCATACGATAACTTTGGGAGAATCAGGTGCTCTAAAACTGAATATAGTGCCATGGGTCGTATTATTACAGGCATTTCCTTTGAGTAGTTGTTTTACTGCTATAGTTTGGTAGCTTTATGTGGTTCTGTGCTTTTATTTAACAAGGCGCTTGGCAGATGAATCTATTTCCCAACAGAAAACTTCACCAATCCGCATCAATGATGATTGGGAACTGATTTGGTCTTGGAACCATATCAGTGAATTCAACTTTCAATGCCAGAAGTAGAAGCAGTAGGGGGTTTTAGCTCCTAATGTGCACATGCAAGAACTACATGACTTGAAATTAACATGAGCTTTGAATTAAACATTAAAGTTTCTTAAGTTATTCAAGCCCTGCTCTACACTTGCTTGGTTTCTTCTTGGCCCATGCATTTACAAATGAGGAATGTATGAGCTTCTCTGGTTAAATCAATGGTTGAATGTCATCACGTACCAGATATCCCATGCACTCAGCAAGTTTAAAACTCACGTCATTAGCCGGCGTGCTGTTTATATGCTGTGGCTTTATCGGCTGTAGAGCATTGGTATACAACCAAATCTGGCAAATATTCTGAGCTTCTAGAAACAAGGGACAGAAAAAAGGGACAAAGGAATTGGGAACCCAAAGAGGGAACTCTCTCCTAAAGAGGGATTCTATGTAAGTATTAAGATGGAATCTTTTTTACACGAGCCTTCAGCCGAATATAATTGTGTCCTGTCTGTGAAGCTGATTAGAGCCCGAAAGAGCCTGAAAGATCAATTAGAATTTTCCACCCGTTTTTTTCACCCTCTTCAGCATAAACTTGAGTTACATTTTAATTTCAAAAATACATTCAGATCAAAAAAGTTATATGATAATATATAACTGGTAAAATCCCAATGTATTCTTTAAAATAATTGAAATAAACATTTCTATGTAACATTCAGACACTGATTGAAATTAATAAATTATTGTTTTCCGATGCTTTAGAAATAATATGTAAACCAGTATAGCGACATCTGGCAAATAAGCATATGTGGCTGTCTGTTCTTTTCTTCCCTTGTTTAGCATTGCAAATTTATAAAGCTCATTGAATCTCTAATTTTATAATACTTTGAACATTTTATTACGGACAAGAAACTAATAATCCATGCTTTGCGTGTATTCTTCCCATGTCTTTTTCCGTCCCAATATTTTCCTTTGCGGCATTCTTGTTTTATTAATAGGAAACGTATCTGCTCTAATTCCTAGAACTTTAGAGCTAAACTTTGGATCTAAGTTGGGATATATTCCTCGGAAGTTATTAAATTGGAACATCTTCTGCTAGTGTTTTATTTTTATTCTGATTTTATGTTTTTGTTTGGTTTTTATTACTTCATAATAATTTAATCAACGGGTTTTGAGCCTTGAAAAGAAAAAATTAACTATTATTTTCTATTATACTGTACGCTCCTCTTCATGTGTATAATGACTTCCCTGAGCGGAATAAGCCAAATTGGATCTTCTACAGGCTGGATCTAAAATGAATTCTAGTTTAGGTGTTAAATAATAACATAGTAAGACAAATATTACTGCTCGTGGGTTATGATCACGTTTGTTTTTTTTATTTAGAAATGCATATGTAATGAAAATATGTAACAAGTTTTTCAATCAATGCAATTGTTTTGGGATCATTTAGAGACTGCTTAACCTTATTTAAGTTTGGAGGCAAACTATTTTGTCCAGAACTCCTCGTCCGTCTCCTGACATCACCCTCCGAATGCTATTACAACAACATTTAGAAAAGGAGAGAAAATTAAAAGATACCGAATAATCATACAACTCCTGGGGTTTTCCAGTAAAGATGGCTGCTAATGCCCTTACAAATCTATACATCTCAGTAATCAAGTCCTTTTGAAAACATGTTTATTTAAAGGGAATATAAAAAAAATTCCAACAAAAAAAAAATGTAGTATGGTACGTAAATAACCATTATTATCTCATTTTTTCCTATGAAGAGTTTGGGCATTAATGATGATGCTTCTAATTCAGTGTTTAGTTACAAAACTGCACTGAACATGAACATGAACGTACAGAATCCCGCCATTGTGTGATGCTGCCTAAATGCTACGACAGACTCTACGCTCTTGTGGCTATATGTGGAATTGCAAGTAACATATGTAATAAAAAGGTAAAGGCATACAATCATTAAAACAGTTGCCCCCATGGCCCGTTTTAGAACCTTACTGAATATATATTGCTTTATTTTATTCTATAAACACTATTATATAACACACAACCGATGTGCCTGTATATTTCTCACAATGGGCCACTTGTACAGTGTTTAAGCCGTCAGACATTATTCTTTTTGTAATTATGTGTTTGCAAATGTAGTATTCTTTCAAACTAATTTCAGGTTTTCCCCTTGAACATTCAGAGTTTGTTTGAGGCTGTGTTGATGATAATGCGGCCTTTTTTTTTGTACAGAATTATTTCTAAAACAAAACGCCAGGTGTTAACAGAACATTGATATGAAAAGTGGCCTAAATTGTCTCTTTAGAAAATCTGCAATAACAGCCTGAAAGCAGCGTCCCATGTAAAAAGCCAAAATATAAAACTGAGAGTTTCTTCTGTTTTGTATTCCGGTTGTTTTGATTTCTTTCGTCAAAGACTATGTATCTGCAACCCTCCCCTTACATTTGAAATTGAAAATTGAAATTGAAAAAGTTTCTTAAAACATACAAATATAGAATTTGTCAGCAGATAAGAACCCTTCTAGTCTGCCCATGTTCTCCTGCATTAAAGACTCAGACCTTAACCAGTCCTTGTCTCAGATTCAAATAAAACAAGAACGCCACAAAGTTTAAATGAGATAGAAGAAAATGAATAAAGAGTTAAATTACAAAATAATTACAATTTAAGACTAGCACCTTTTTGTAGGAGATAAAAATGACAAGTTCTAGTAAGGTAATAAAAATGTTGCATCTTACATCTTTTTTTTTTAAATGAAACATGAAATGATTCTCTGTGTTTAAATTTGCACTTAGAATTTCAAAGGTATATGTGAAAAGGATGATCATTTTAAGGGGCTACTATCATTAAAAAAAACCCAGATAACATGTACCTTTATAAATCATTCTTTAAGTAAGTGCAAATCTCTGGGGTAAATTGGAAAAGTATACAATTATAAAAAATAAGCCCTCAAATATATAGTTAAAACTAGACTTGTGCATTCTTTATTCGAGCGAACATGAAAATGAACATGAAGGATGTGTTTTTGTAGTTCAGCCCTAATACCGAAGAAATGAACAATGGCGGCAGCAAAACTTTGTGTTTGTCTTCATTAATCTATTAATCTCCTAGTCCCTTCCCCATCTAGCCTACCTTATCTACGTAGCATCACAGGGTTAACGGGAGCGGAAATCCATAGGTTCGTGCGGGGAGTTAAAGGACTCTATTGGTCGCCGGCAGGGGCCTCCTCTGGCATCAACCAATTGGTTGATGCCAGAGGAGGCCCCTGCCGGCGACCAATAGAGTCGCTCGCATGGAGGAGGGCTGGCATCCTTTTGCCCGGGGGACAGGTAAAGACAAGTGGCCTTATCGGCACCTTGACCGCCTCAGTAACTAACATATGTACTGGCAAACTTACACCCTCACACTAACACATTCATGCTAACACATTCATGCTAACACACTTACACATACATATTCATCCCATATTCATCCCAGAGTCACATAACATCGCTTAACGTGACCCTGCTGCGTTTTCCGCATCAGACCAGTCCTTTATGAGCCAGCCTGGCCCTTTCCACAGAGTACTGTCATATACATTCTTGTTTAGTGGGGCTGTCAGTGACAGTAAACTGTCTGTTTAAGTGATATTTCTTTATTATTAAAACATCAAGCGCTTTCCTAGGTTTCCTGATAAATTATGCTGCCTTTCGAGGGCCTTCCTCCATTTCTCTTTTTTATTTATGTATTTCTAACTTTGTTTTATGAGGGGAAATTCAAGAAGAAGAAGCCTTTGGGGATTCCCAAGCAATCGCAAAAATAAGCAGTAGAATTCATCAATGCGTTTAGAAAACGCTTTATTTTCTGTGATGGGTTGAAACAGCCTCCTCATAATTTATAGCTTTGGCCATAGACAATGGCACTTGTTTCTCTGCAGCTGAGAAAAATAAAAATGTCAGTCTTAAAGGGCAAGCTCTTCAGATGTGAATAAATGTTGATTTATATTTATTGTGCTCCACAACCTTAAACAGTCAAGCAAATAGCAATCATTTGGGGGGTGGGGGGGGATATAACACTGTTGTGAGGAATTGTTAGGAATCGCCTTTGATGTCGGCCTTTGTGTATCAGTAGGAAAAATGATTTGAAGTTTTTTCATACAAGATAAACAATAATTAAAGAGAACACATAAATATTAAGCAGTGCTACGCTTCGGGATAAATAGCCATTTTAGCATATCTGTTTAGTGCAGAAAGAGTAAATTAACAGGGACATACTGTATATTAGACTAGGTTTTGTTTGAAAATTCTCATAGAAAAAAAGTGAATTAACAGATCCTGTCAACAGGTTAGAGCCTGTTGTGTTGAGTCATTTTTGGGTCCAGAACATATAATTAATATTATATAATATTACAATAAGAAGCTGAAAATGCAGTACTATTATTTAGGAATATATATAAATTATTTTTTTCTATCTCTCAAAATAATGTAGCTCGAATTAAAAGAAAGGCTGGAGAATCACAATGTAGAAATAGTACATGCCCATCATTGCCGAACAATATGGCCCTAGGACACAATGTGGAATAATGTTGATAGTAATGAATTATACATCCAGCGTGTTCCATACGTGGAACCTGCTTGTTATTTCCCACACAACTACGTCAGTTTACTATTTTTCTAACTTGTACACAAATCCAGACTGGCCATCTTCCACACTTGGCAAATGTCCGGTGGCCCGCGGGCTGACAGCTCCACACACACCTGATCTTCTGCTCCATGTGATGTTGTTTGTGGGCAGCAGCTGGATGTGCCCGGCCGCATGTTACATGAGCTTAAAAATAGTCATCAGGCGTCTGCTGGCCTTAAAGCGCCAGGGCCACCTAATCATTGCGCTGCTTGTACAGTAAATTAGATTGTACGATTCTGAAAAAGTGAAGTTAAGCTAAGCTTCTTTTATGTTAGCAAAAGCTTAAGAGTCTCTTAGTAAATGTTAAAAATTGTAAAAATATTTCCAGAAAACCTGGATGAGCCTTGAGTCATTATGAGCACCTGCAAGCTTTTTTTATTGAACAATTAATGCTGGATTTATATAATGCTATCAAGTTTATTTGAATTATTTTTTATGTGCTGTATGTGCTTTTTTATGTGTCTAGTATTATTTTATATCAACAATATGTTTACTAATACAGCATTCAGTAAGCATAAATAGAATAGTGAATAGAAATAAGAGCCTTGTATTTAAAACCTCTTTAAAACTAGAAATATGCTCAGAGCAGTTCAAGAAACACGACCAAAAGGTTAATTCATGTTATATTCTCCGTTTTTCAAAAGAAGAGGGTGAAAACATGCACATCAACCATATCAGAAGGCGCATCCTTATTCTGACTTGGCTTTACAGGAAAACAACATGTGAAAAGTGATTGGAGCTGAAGATCTGCTGCTAGAAACCTTCAGGTTTCGCTTGTCAAAACCTGTCAGTTTCTCTAAATGAAGAAAAATGATGGAATTTTAAATTTGGCCCTTATATAGTTGATAGAATTTTCTACCAATCTTCTCACTACAATGCTATGCTTAATAGAAATACCTTGGCAATCACAACCACAAAATTACTCTAGATCCGCCTACAAGAGAAATAGGAACATGTAATGGATTTAATGTTGAAATTCTGTGTAAGAACCAGTATCTGCGGTACATAATAAATAAATATATATATATGTATGTATGTTTTCTTTGTGTAGAATGAGGAGTCCATTATTCGAGCCGTTTAGAAATAAATATATGAAGTTTAAAAGACTGACATGGTTAATATGTTTCAGAAAGTGGACTTGAGGCATAATGACATGCCATCCAAAAGTTCCGAGTCAGAAAGAGTTAAGTCATCAATTACTCTTGATAGGAGACTTCACAAATGATTTGCAGTTGTATACAAACTTCTCTCTGAATCTATTCATTAAGGTTATTTTCTACAATTTAATCTTGGACAGTGCTGTTACGATGCGCTGCTAATGAATGAGATTCATGCCCTTGTCTGGTATCGCGGGCAGTATAACATCACATCTTTTATTCAGGAACACTTGCCTGTACATCGAGACATTTTTCTTTCAAATTTTACTGGCGGAGGGCCTTGGGCAAGTTTATTTACAGACTTATTCTCTACAGATCAACATTTTTTATTTACCCTGCATAACAGTTTATAAAAATGGTGAGATTCAGTCAGAGATGTCAGTATACATTAGAAAGGGCCAGTTTAACCATCGCCAATGAACAAACTTTTTGGACTGGCCTTTCGTAATGCATAGGCAAGTATGTTTTGCCTCACTTCAACTTACCTGAAGCCCATTAAAGGTCAAATATTTTGAACTACAGAAAAACTGTAAACAATGTACCGCTGTCATTCATTCTGGCGGCGTTCATTCAGGGCCTCAGTCACTGCTCCCATAGTTGTGTGATGTCTACAGCTCTCTTTGTCTCACATAGATTTTGAAGCAGAAAAAGAGCAAGAAAGGGTAAGAGAGAATGAGAGAGAGAGCGAGAAAATATTTAAAGCTGTTTTGACTCCCAAATAATGATGGAAGCTTACTTTGGTGACCCATTAGGTCTCTGCAACTGAACAAACAAGATTTATTATAATTTATTCTTTGGGGTTATTGTTTTCATGAGGTAATAGGAAATTAGTACTGATGAAAATATAGTGCAAAAATATATTTTAATGGTGGAACTTGGGGAGGGGAGCTTTTTTTTTAGCAGGTTTAGTGTTAGGTTTGTAGTGTACCTATTTTGCAACTTGTAGGGTTTTCTCTTTCATTCATCATAAATAATGAGTTTAATATATATATATATATATAATTTATTATTTATTATTTTAAAAAGCCCTAATATATGGAATTTGTGTAGTAGCACAACAAAAAAAATAAAAAAATATTTTGGGTTGGCGGAGGCAAAATACCCTTCTTTACGGATGGGGTTAATGCTACTTTTATTAATGTCACTACACTGTTGACTTCATTTTAATATTAATGCAGCTAAGAGTGTGTTTATAAAATGCGGAGATGACCTGCCTCGCGCTGTCCCAGAAGGCAAACCTCCGTGTATCTCAATGGAGTGTTTGAAGAATGGAATGAATAGAATAATTTAGCATGTGTTCCCCCCTTCATTTTTCATGTCCTCAAATATCTCTCATATATTTGCTAAATGTTTAAGGCTTTAGTATTGTATTTTAATTAAATGGCTGTTTTTATTCTTTTATTCTCAGCTGTTGTGTAACATTTTCCTGTAGAACATTCAAACTCTGTATAACATCATAAAAAAAATATCAGCTATCAATTAGTTTACATAACTTTAGCCAAATACCATATTCACATAAGCCATCATTTTGTGCTGTCTCTCTAAGGCCACAATCTTGTATGTATGATACATAATGTATGAGTCTTACTTGAAATACCCTGAGATACAGAAATACATATTTTAATAATGACAGGTTAACCTTGTCTCATTATCATCTTTGCCATAATGAGTAACTGATCCATTTAAAAGTAGGGGTTTTGTATGTAAGGTGACATTTCTAATTTTGACCTCTTAGAACCTGTGACTTTTAAAATTTTACTTACACGGGGTGTAAGAAAAAGATGAATTTTCCATTTAGCTTTGGAGTACTAGCCTAAGAAAAAGGACAGCATGTGTAATTACTATAAGGATTGCTCCAGAGGAGGTTTTTAAAGGGAATAGAAGAACGCACAATGGATATTTACATTTTAAACTACTAGAAGTATCTCTACGCATAAGGAATTTTAACATGCTCTCAATTGGGGAAATAATAACAAATAATATCAACCACAAATGATAACACAACAGAAATAACAACAGTGTGGTATTCATCTGGATCTCTATTAAACTGTATACAAAAAACAAAAACTGTCTGCGCTTCTTACCCTAA